>OU343225.1:152108764-152165548 GCA_910596185.1 Chrysanthemum makinoi
GCTAAAAGAATTGCGTTTAAAATATATTAATGGAATACGAAAAGTATATTATCAATTCAACTACTATTATATTACAAGACATTAAATAAAAAATACAATACGAAACTCACTAATGAGATAATCATTTGAAACAAAACAACTAGATAAGGAGATTGTTTTCTAGTATACTTAAGACACTACGAAAAGTAGAAATGGATTAGTTGTAAGAATATATGCGTTATGAAGATAGAAACAATTAATGTATCTGTAACCGCTTATTATGTGCTTTGGGTGCCAAGACCAAGCCAAGCCGCGACCACAGCCGAGACCAAAGGGTAAGATATTTCATTGCGTATTTTTAAAGAGTTTAGGGTTTTGGTAATGAGAACTATCAAGCATCGGTATCAAAAAAGACCCTTTAAACCGTAGGGGTTGAATTTTTGTCATTTTAACAATTAGGGTAGGATAGTAGGATGGTGTGATTTTGGACCTAACCAAGATCTTGGCAAGTTGTTGGGGTTCCACCCCTTTCATGTGCCATAGCACTTTAACTAGGTTAATGAGATCATGTTGTTTCATTGCTTGTGATTACAACGATTTGATCATGTTTGCTTACGACTTTTGAACAGTTTTTCTAGGGTTGAGGGTTGGTGAAAACATGAGAATGGTGTTAGTGTGTCTAGTTAAAGTGCCATTACACCATTTCCCGACATCATTTCATTCTCCTTTTTACAATGATCTTCCCAAAAACTCACCAACAATTCTCTTCTATATTATCAAACAACAAAAATGAAGTTAGCCGGTGTGACACGTGGCTTCTCCGATGGTTTACTGACGAGGAGGTCACGTGTTTTCTTGTCGATGAAGATAGGAAAGTGGTACAGCCCATTTCTTTGTTACGGTTTGTTATGGTTACCTGATGATGAGGTCTGAATCTTGACGGGTAGAAATGTGGTGCAAAAGGGTTTAGCTTGCTTTGAGAGTTCATAACCGTGTGTGTGTTTTTAGTGTATGTTTTTAGGTGTGAAACTCTATGTGTGTGAGAGAGAGAGAGGCCGTAATGATAAGAGAGATGAATGGTTTGTAATGATAGTGATGGTATGTGGTGGAGAGATGAAAGGGTTTGTGAGGGTGCCTTATTAACCCCACTTCACTCGGCACCATTCAAGAACTATCATTACAAACCCTTTCATCTCTGTTCTTATCATCTCTGCTCTCTCTCTCTCTCTCTCTCTCTCACACACACACACACACACAGAGTTTCACACCAAAAAACACACACTAAAAACACACACACAGTTATGAACTCTCAAAGCAAGCTAAACCCTTTTGTACCACCTTTCTACCCGCAAGATTCAACCGCATCATCCGTAACCATAACAACCGTAACAATAGGCTGTACACTTTTTCCTGTAATCTCTGGACCAGAAACCGTGCACCTTCTCGCCGTAGACCCTCGGAGAGCCCGTCACGCCGCTAACTTCAATTTTGTTGGTTGATAATATAGAAGAGAATTGTTGGTGAATTTTTGGAATATCATTGAAAAAGGAGAATGCAATGATGTCGTGAAAGGTGTAAGGCACTTTAACTAGACACACGAACACATTCTCCCTGTTTTCACCACCCCTCACCCTAACCATGTTCAAAAAGTCGTAAGCAAACATGATCAAATCTTTTTATCACAAGCATATGAAACCATGATCTCATTAACATAGTTAAGTGCTTATTACACATGAAATGGGGTGGACCCCAACACCTTGCCAAGATCTTGGTTTAGGTCCCAAAATCCACCATCCTACCCTCCTATCCTAATTGTTAAAATGACCATTCACCCTATGGTTTAAAAGGGTCTTTTTGATACCGATGCTTGATAGTTCTCATTACCTAAAACCTAAACAACTTAAAATACGCAATTAAGCTTTGGACAAACCCAAGACAAGAAGATATCGAAAGTCAATGCAAAACCGCCTGGTGAACACGAGTTCAAGCCGTATGTATTAGGATATGTTTGTAGAGAATAACATGGTTAGGATTACCGCTAAATGGATTATACGTATAGTTTTGGACCATTTGTGTATAGGTAGCTTATGTATAGTTTTGGACCATTGGCGATTTTGGAAACACATTTTATGTTATCTATTGATGGTTATATATGAATTTATGTTTAGATAATTTGTGTTGTTGTAGCATAAAATAGGTTCTGAAAACAGGTTGTTACATTGTAGATTTTTTCCGGAATTTTTCCGAAACAAATCTAGAAATTACCCATTTTGCAGCAATTTTCTGCAAAATGGGTCAAAGTCTTTCCCCGGGGACATGTCCCCGGCGAAAGAGTTATAGATAATCTTAGTTTGTCATTTTCCCCGGGGACGTGTTCCCGGCGAAAGAGTTAAAGATAATCTTAATTTACCATTTTCCCCGGGGACACTTCCACGGCAAAAGTAAGTGCCACGTCGGACGTGTTTGACCAGCGTAGAATTGGTGCGGGACCCACATGTCCCCGGTAAAAGTGGGTTTTAGTCCCCGGGGAAAGTATTCCCGAGAGGGTATTGCCGGGGGGCTTTCGCCGGGGACATGTCCCCGGCGAAAGCCCTGATATTTCGCCTGCGAAAGTCACGATTGTTGTAGTGGAGGCTGGTAGTAATGTTAGTATTTTGCAATCATGCAATGGTTTGCTTTTATGCTGTACAAAGTCAGTATTGCAGACCTCGTGAGTTTTATGTATGCAATCCACCCATAAGTAGTATGTTTAAGATCTTCCACGACACGAGTTTTTGGATGTTAATCACGAATATCGTTTTTATCGTGGTAGTTAGACTGGCTTTTGATCCTCCTAAATCACGTCACTACAATTTGTGTATCTTTGTAATGATATTTGATGATCATCATTATGATTATGATGTTTATGATGATAATGATAAAGTTCAGATACAAACTTACACTTCAGAAAATGGCAATTGGAATGTTTTCGGTGACGGTTTCCCGACCGATGTTTTGCAGTTTTGATAAGCGTGGAATATACTTTGAATGATGCCATTCATTGGCTTAATTATGTGAAATTGAAGCCTGCATTTCGGGTTAGATATTGTCGAATCCAATTTTAACAAGCATACAACTCCCTATAACCGTTTTGAATTTTAAATCCAAGTTGTTTGAATCTCGTGGCTGTTTGCTTCTTCTCTGTTGGGACTATGATCGTTTGCGACATTTGACTATTTACGAGATGAAGAATAGGTATTATGAATGGTCGTTTAAGTACCGTGTTATTCCTAACGACTTTATGGTACCATTTTCGACACCTTCGAGATCTTATACCGATTTTTGGTATTGTTTTTGAGAAAAAGAAGAGGATTCTTTTATGCTGATCAAGTCATCTGGACAGGTTGTACAATACAACTTCATGTTCAAGACTCTCCGAACGGTCTTGTTGGAATCACTCCTAAACTAGATTACAAGTGTTAGTAATTAATATGTAATAGTTAGCTTAATTTGGCTTTTATGTTAGTAATTAAGGCAAGGCTTATGTAGAAAGCCCATAAGCCTAGGCCCATATCTAACAAGGAAAGGAAGGGACTAGGAGTGTTGCCCTAGCTCCCTCTCCTATAAATAGCCTTGTAAACCTTCATTTGAAGGTTAGTTATTCACTTTTACATTTATCCTAAGCTTATCATTTCACATAGTCATTCGTATACTTGTGTTTGTGTTCATCCGATCCTTCTTTACCTCATTTCTTCATATTGATGCTTGTGTTACATAAAGGGAACCTAACATGGTATCATTCCCAAATAGTTGGGTGAACGATTTGTTTTTGAAGTTTAAGTTTGTTACGCGTAAGGGTGTTCAAATTTTCAAATGCTTCAAAACTGTAATTTTTTCACTTTAAAACTCAAGATTCTTGTACTTTAAAGGTTATTTGGTGTTAAAGTTTCTGTTTTTGGCAAAAAGTTTCAAACTTTACGTGTATTTCACTCGTTTTAAGCTTGGTTTTATTCGTGTAGTCTTCACTACGCGTAAGGTAAAAAGAGTTTTTTGATCATCAAGTTTCACACTTTTGTGTTATTTTGATGATATTGAAGCTTTTTCATCATAAAAATCTGGTTTAGAAACACTTTTGGGCAAATATCTCAGTTTTGGCAAAATTTGGTAATTCTTACGCATAAGTAAACCCTAGTTTTACACGTAAGGTTTTCCTTGGTTTGATCTTCAGTGTTCTTGGTTTACTCAGTGTTTTCTTGCTTGAATAAGCCTGAAAACACTTCTACTTTGGATATCTTTTACACTGGAATAAGTGTAAAGGATTTTTGGGCTAAACCCTAGTTTTACGCCTAAGCTAAAACTTACGCGTAGAATCTTTACGCCTAAGCATTGACTTACGCATAAGCAATTCTTACGCATAAGCATTCTACTATTAAGCTTTTGGTTTACGCATAAGCTACGGTTTCCTTAACCATACGCGTAAGCTCTCTTCTTACGCGTAAGTTGGTGTTTTTACGAATAAGGTTTTCTCTACGCTTAAGCTGATTTCTACGCCTAAGGATACTTCATCAACAAAGTTTCATTCGACTACAAAGATCCATTTTTCAATACAAATTTCAAGATGTCTCAACCACCATACTCTAGCTACTTCCCTCATGTGTATCCTCAACAACAACAACAACAACAACAACAACAACTCCATGAACAACAACAATTTTATCAACAACTACAACAACAACAACAACTTCAACAACAATTTCCTCAAGGAGCAATTCAACCACAAATGATTCAACTACCACCTACTCTTCAAGTACAACCTTACACAAACTTTCACAATCAACATCCATCCAGGAATACTATGAAGGAACCGTCTTGGTTTGCAAAGATGTGTGAAGCTTTAAGTAGCCAACAATCCATTCATGAGGCTGGATCACTTGATAGACCTCCAATGCTCACTCCCGGAAACTATGATAAATGGGTGATAAGGTTCTTTAGGTTTTGTGATCTAAAGAAGCCACATGGAAAGTTCTTGCAGAAGGTCATCCTTGAAGGTCCATTTCAGATGCCTACTGTCACTACACCCGGAGATCCAAATGCTAATCCACCAAGAGGTGATGTCACCAACGTTGTCAGTCTTAATGAACTCACTACTGATCAACTTCTACACTTTGAAGCCGATGAACTAGCAATGCAATACATCCTTTTAGGATTACCTAATCTGATACTTCGAAGTGTTGATGCTCAAAAGACTGCTAAAGCAATGTGGGAGCATATTCATCTTCTCATGGAAGGCACAAAACTCAATCAAGAAGACATGGAATCCAAAATCTACTTGGCTTATGAACACTTCATGATTGAACCAGGGGAGACATTAGAGTCATATCATCATCGATTCTAAGATATCATCAATGACTTGGACAAACATAACATCATTATGCCAAGAATTGTTGTCAACACTAAGTTCCTGAGTAGTCTTGGTCCTGATTGGGAAAAGTATGTCATTTTCATCCGTCAAGCAAAGAATCTTCATCACGCTACATACGGATTGTTGTACGACTATTTGAAGCCCCACCAAAAGGAAGTTGACAAAGAAAGGGTTATCCGTGGACTCCCTGTTTCACCTTCACTTCCGGATAATCAACAATTAGCTTTGTGGGCTCAATTATCATATCCTAAATTCCCGAATTTTCCAACAACCTTCACAAATCCTCCACAACCAACTGCAACAATTACACCATATGATCCGTCACAGCACCAATCTCAAGAAACTTAATTGGTTCCATACAACAACAACAATGATCAAGCACTTTACAGTGAATCTAATGAGGATACAGAAGCTTTCGATGCATTGCAGCAAGGGTTTGTCATGATTGCTAGGGCCTTCGGTCGATATTCAAAAAAATCCAACAATCGCATTTGTACCTCATCAAACACAAGGAATCAGGCTGTTGTTAACAATGGACGTGTTGAAGTTCAGAATTGTGGTAATGTTCGTTAGATGGGCGGTGGTCAAGGTTTAATCCATGGGAAGAATAACTGGTGCCCCTCAACAACAAAGGGCTCAAGTGGTTGAACATGGTAATGCTCAGAATGGGATTAATGGTCTTCGTTGATATAACTGTAATGAGAAGGGTCATCTGGCTAATGCATGCCCAAAGCCGAGGATAAGAGGTAGCGATTATCACAAAGAGGCTTTACTCTTGGCTCTTAAGGATGAAGCTGGTGAAACTCTTACCAACAAGGAACAGAGCTTCATGGCAAATGCAGATTCTGATGATGATATGGAGGACTTGCAGGCTAATGCAGCAGTGATGCTAATGGCTAACATGCACGAACTCCACATGAGTGACACAGGCCTAGTGTATGACACTGATGGCTTGTCTCAGGTACCGGATCAAACTATATTCATTACTGATCTGATATCTCCGCCAAAATCTGCATCCGACAAGGTTCAGAGTGTTCAACATGAGCCGTCTACATCTCATTCCGATGATAATCAAATAGATCCCGTAGTTATATTTGACGATCAAGAGGACCTTATGGTTACCATTGATAATCAAGTTGACTCCGTGGTTGTATTTGAGGATCTAAATAATGATCATGTTGAGACTCACGTTGAACAAGCTGATCTTTCCTCTAATCTAGATATTGAGCTCATGACCTTACTTAATGAGCAAAAATCTCAAATGGAAACATGCCGTAACCTCAATCAGCAATTAAAAGATAAAAATGCACTGTTAACTAAGGACAATGAATGCTTAAAATATCAACTCAACATTTTTTAAACTCAAGAAAAACGTGAAAAAGGTTTTGAAGTCACTTTTGCTAAATCTTACCAAAACAAAAAATCATTAGAACAACAGATACGTGATCTAGTCGCATCTAAGAATGCTTTGCTGTCTCAAATAGAACAACTGAAATATGATCATAAACAACAACTTAACGCTCAAACTTTGGAAACTCAAAAAGCCAAGTCTGAGTTGTTAACTTGTCAAAAACAGTTCTCTGAGTACAAAAAGCATTCAACGAATCGAATAGATGACTATCTAGAAGAAATTGTCGACTTACAAAACGAAATCAAAAAGTTTCGAAATGTTGTTTATAAACATGGTGAGTCAATCACAACTATTCAAAATTTTACTTTTAAACCAAATCCAAATGGATATGGACCGAATCTTACTGATTACAAACCAAAGTTTTCAAACAGAACATTCAAACCAAATCCTGAAGTTTACAGTGCAGAACATAGAATTGATGATTCCATTATGAGTGTTGTTGAATATAATCGTCAAGAGGAATTAGATGCAGAAGACGAGAGTCGATCAAAATTAGAAAATGTTGTTTATAACAAACCATTTAACTATTCAAAAAACATCACTTTCGTCGCACAACAGGATAATTCTAACACACCTTGGGTTATCACGCCTATTTCTGAGTCTTCTAATGTTGGTCCCCAACCCAATTCTGCACAAATTAATGGTCCTTTACCTTCACTCAGTGAAGTAAAATCAATACCCAAAAAATGTCAAATTATTAAATATTTTGAAACATTCATTTTGGACATCAAACTTTTGGAACGTGAAATTGAATTCCACTCTGAAATTAAAGTTGAACATTTTCAATCGCCTCATGCGAGAGAACAAAGAGATATTTTTCAGAAAAGAATTTTACCTCATGTCTGAAATTTGAAAATGTGTGCATTATATTGGGAAAGGGATTTTCACAAGGAACTTGGACTTATGAAAAGAGTTTTCGAACAAACAGAAACATCAATTTCAAATACAAAACGTAAAAAGAAAATGTTAAGAAAAGATGTTGATCGACTCTTGGAAGATGTTATCTGTGCTGATATCAATAATGTTGTGTTATTACATTCTGTTGCATATGCATTTGATTATATCTCTGCTGATTCTGTTGAAAATGTTGAGAATACTGATACTGTGTCACAAATCAAGTCTTTAAAAGTTGAAAATGAACGATTGTTAAACGAGCTTTCAAATGCAAAACATCGTCTTCAATGGTGTCAAAAAGATTGTCAAAATCGTGAACTCGCTTTGCGAAACAAAATCAAACAGTTGCATACCAAAACTCTTAGTCCAAAACTTGAGCAATTAGATGATGAAAATGTGTCTTTGAAGTGTCAAATCTCGAAATATGAACAAGAAATTTCAAAAGTTAAAAAGGAATATGGTGTCATATTTGATTTACTCAAAAGACTCGTGCTCAAGCGTCAAAAGACCTTGATGATCATCTTGCATACACCAAGTTGTTTTAAACGAAAGATGGACTCACTTTCGTTCTAAAAATCTAGATTTGTTACACAAAATCCATGATCTAAAAGCAGAGTTGGTGAAACTTAAGCAAAATAGGGATAGTAACTGTAGTAACTGACCTACACAGATTCAAAATGACTCTAGAACATCTAATGACAAACCACAAGAAACTAATGTGCTTCCCTCTACTGAAACAAGAATAGTTGCCTCTTTTCTCAACGCCCGCACTTCACCGCCTAGGAGCAATACAAGGAGGAATAGGAAGTTGCGACGTAAGAAAAGAACAATAAAGAATGCTGAAGTAGAAGAACACCTTAGGACTTTGAATAAAACTCAAGTTGCACCCACTTTAGATATTGCGTCTGACAAATGTAATGAACAAAGTGATGTAACGAATGCTGAATCTTTAAGTACTCTTAATGTTGTGTTTGAAGCCTCTTTTGTTTTTGTTGTTGTAAAAGCATGTTTTCTGGTTGTCATGATAAATGTGTTGCTAAGGCTATCTTGAATCGTAAGCGGAATAATAGAAAACGGAATACCTCTAGGCCCACTAATGCTTCTAAGTATGTGCTAGGTAAACCACCCTCTAGTGTTACGGCTACAATCATTGATGTACCCATAAAACCACCTTCACCTCCTAGGAAGAACTTATCACCTAGTGCATTCACTAAGACCAAAGCTAAGACTAGTTGGAGATGGCAGAAATGGTTACACAATACACTTGGATTTAAATGGATACCTAAAATCATTAATATGTGTGTTTCTACTATAACTGCTTCGGAAACCTTTAACTCTTCGGGTTCCACATCTACTTCTATTCCATCTGTGTCGTCTATGTGTAATGCAGGTGATACAGATCATCCTTTGGATTGTTGATAGCGGATGTTCCCGACACATGACAGGCAATCTCAAACTGTTATCAAACTTTGTTGCAAAGTTCATTGGCACTGTCAGATTCGGGAATGATCACTTCGCAGCTATCATAGGCTACGGAGATTACATCAATGGTAACATCGAAATTAGCAGGGTTTATTATTTGGAAGGCCTCGCTCACAATCTCTTCTCAGTTGGTCAATTCTGTGATGGAGATTTGGAAGTTACTTTTCGGGAGAAAACTTGTTTCATTCGTGATCTACAAGGAAACGATCTTATGTCTGGTACCCGCAATTCAAGTCTTTATACAATCTCAATGCAAGACATGATTGCTTCATCTCCCATTTTTCTACTTTCAAAGGCAACATCAACAAAATCTTGGCTATGGCACCGTCGTCTCTCACATTTAAACTTTCAAACCATAACCAATCTTGCACGATACAAATTAGTTGAAGGTCTCCCAAGATTTCGGTATTCTAAAGATCACCTTTGCTCAGCTTGTGAACAAGGGAAAAGCACTCGTGCTCACTTTCCTTCAAAGGTGGAACACAGCTCACAGCATGTGCTTTATCTTCTTCACATGGATTTGTGTGGCCCGATGCGCGTGCAGAATATTAATGGCAAACGCTACATATTGGTAATTTTAGATGACTAATCAAGATGGACTTGGGTTTATTTCCTTCGAAGTAAAGATCAAGCTCCACAGATGATCATCACCTTTCTCACGAAAATTCAAGTTCAGCTCCGGAACACAGTCAGACAAATCAGAACAGGCAAAGGAACTGAATTTGTGAATCAAACTCTTCGTGCATATTATGAGAAAGTGGTAATTGAGCATCAAACATCCATTGCACGAACACCGGAACAAAATGGAGTTGTTGAAAGACGAAACCGTACGTTAGTGGAAGCTACAAGAACGATGTTAATTAATGCAAAACTTCCAGATTACTTGTGGGCTGAAGGCGTGTCAACTGCATGCTACACTCAGAATCGTTCAATGATTACCAAACGCCACAACAAAACACCTTATGAGCTTATCCACAACCGTAAACCGAATCTCAAACAATTTCATGTATTTGGATCCCTTTGTTATCCGAATAATGATCATGATGACTTTGGTAAGCTCAAAGCCAAAGCTGACATTGGAGTCTTTGTTGGATATTGTGAAAACTCTAAAGGTTACCGGATCTCGAATTATCGTACAAGGGAGATTATGGAAACGATTCATGCAAACTTCGATGAGCTTACATAAATCCCCGGACATAACCGTCTAAACTTTCCCCAAACCCATCATCAGCTGAACCAAGCCTCCAGCTTACTCTTCAACAAATGGAAAAGTTGTTTGCTCCTCTGTTTAGTGATGATATTGATGAACGTGCTCCAGATGTATCAAATGTTTCCGCTGCTCAACCTGATCATAATCTAATACCTGATACACCTGCTACAACAACTACTGTTGAGGAAGCACCACCAGTTGATTCTACAACAACAGTCGAACAAACCGTATCCAATGACACTAAACCAGCTGATGATCTTCTGAACAATGAAGTACCCCCACCTGCAGATTATGATCCAAATACGTTCTTCAACCCGTTTGCTAATGAAACTGCCACACCTGATGTTGCGAAATCATCCACAAGCCATTTGAATCCTCCCAATCTGCATAATGTATATCAACATCAACCTTCCACACATCGTTAGACGAAAGACCATCCTCTTGTGAACATTATTGGTAACCTGAATCAACCAGTCGTAACTAGACAACGTCTTCACACAGACGGTGAATATTGCATTTATGCTCTCACTATCTACCAATCTAAACCTAAAAACATTAAAGACGCAATGACCAAATAAAAGTGGATTGAATCCATGCAAGAAGAACTCAATCAGTTTAAATGTCTTGAAGTATGGGAATTGGTTGAAAGACCAACAGGGGTCTACGTCATTGGTCTCAAATGGATTTGGAAAAACAAATTGGAGGCTGAAGGAACCGTAATCAGAAATAAGTCACGTCTGGTGGCTAAGGGTTATAGACAGGAAGAGGGTATTGACTTTGAAGAATCATTCACTTCGGTTTCTCGTCTTGAGGCTGTAGATTTTTCGGCGTTTGCGGCTCACATGAACATCACCGTTTATCGATGGATGTCAAAATGCTTTTTTTCTAATGGAAAACTGAAGAACGGTCTATGTGCTGCCAGAAGGATTTGTTGATCCAGTTCCCTATCACGTCTACAAACGAACAAGGCTATCTACGGTCTCAAACAAGCCCCTCGGGCGTGGTATGATGAGTTATCCTCCTTTCTCTTATCTCACAATTTTGTCAAAGGTTCGGTCGACCCAACACTTTTCATACAATATCACGGGGCACACATTTTAATCGTTCAAATTTATGTGGATGACATCATTTTTGGGTCAACACATTTTGAAATGTCCATGATGGTGAACTTCACGTTCTTCTAGGCTGCAAGTTCATCAATCACCCCGTGGTATTTTCTTGAGTCAGTCCAAATATGCCCTTGAAATTTTAAACAAAAATGGAATGCACAACTGTGAAACCTATGCCACTCCAATGGCACATACTAAGAAACTGGACGCTGATTTGCATGGGAAATTGGTTGACCCTACCAAATACCGAAGTATCATTGGGTCTCTCGTGTATCTAACAGCCAGTAGACCTGATATTATCTTTTCCGTATATCTTTGCTCCTGTTATCAGTCGAGACCAACTGAAACTCACCTCCCTGAGGCTAAAAGAATCCTCCGATACATCAAGGGAACCATTAATTTGGGTATCTGGTATCCGAGGATTCGGTTTTGAACTAATAGTTTTTTTTCAGACGCGATCATCGCAGTTGCTTAGATTCTCAGAAAAGTACTTCAGGGGCTCTACAATTTCTTGGTGATAAACTGTTGTCATGGGAATCGAAGAAGCAGGATTGTACATCGCTGTCCTCAACTGAAGCAGAATATGTAGCCATGTCAGCATGTTGTGCTCAAGTCATTTGGATGCGAACACAACTCAAAGACTATGGTTACGTCTTTGACAGAATCCCGATGTACTGCGACAATCAAAGTGCTATTGCAATCTCGTGCAACTCTGTTCAACATTCAAAATCAAAGCATATCGATCTTCGATATCATTTCATCAAGGAGCATGTGGAAAAGGGTACCGTTGAATTATACTTTGTGGGTACTGAATACCAACTAGCTGATCTTCTCACCAAAGCCTTAGCTCCTGCTAGGTTTACTGAGTTGGTCCACCAGATTGGTATGAGGTGTTTGACTTCAGAGGAACTGGATGAACTTTTAAAACAATCTTAAAACCAGTCAAACACCAAAACCTCTTTTGTAAATATTTTTCAAAAAAAAATACAAAAATATAAAACTTTCAAAACTACAAAATATTCTTCGTCTAAAATTCTTTCAACATGGCAAGTACAAAACTTCCGTCAACACTTTACTCTTTCAAAATTCAGTATTTTCTCGGTCAAGTGTTGAGGGGGAGAAAGTAAATATTTTCTTGTTTCATAAAACTTTGTACTTGCATGTTACCTTATTACAGTTGTTTCTTTGATCATGGTGGTCACATTTCTGGTTAATTGACACTCCCCGGACTCAAAATTATAAAATTTCATTATTGCTTTAGTCAAGGGTGAGTGTCGTCATGTTTCTTTCCAATATCATGCTTTAACGTAACCAAAATGGAAGTTATTGGCGTTGGATGAAAATGGTTAAGGTGGAGGGACTTAAATTGTCAAAAGTCTAAACTATTTTTTTCAAAACCTCACCACCAATATCTCTTTATATTTATTACAACATTTAAGATTTTACCAACCTTCATCCACCCCAAAATCAATGCAAATCCGTGTTATAAACCTCCAATTTGTAAGTGTTTTTAACATCTTTGAGTGATTTTAAATAAAGGTTTTCAATTGTATGTAATTCCAACGGCTAGATTTTTCCCTAGGCGTGATTATGTGTTCTACCCATAAGCATATGAACACATGATCACGTTGGATGTTTTGATGTTATGGGTTATGTTTTCATTGTTTATATCAAGTATTTTAACCATTTTCATCACAAAAACCTACCCAGAAACTGTTTTTCAATCATTTTGAAATTTAGGGTTTATGCGTATGATTTGGGCGTTTTCATTTGGGAGTGTTTCCGGACAATTAGATGGTTGGGTTATGCTTGTTACATGTTTAATTGACCAAAACCATGCTTGAATCATACCCAGAAACAAGAAATCTCAAGTAATTGTGAATTAGGGTTTATACTCGTAGGAATTGGGTATTATTAATTCATAAGGGTTTTGATGTTAAAACTTGCTTAAAACAACTCATTAGGCCTCTAAGACATCCCAGAAATAATTTGGTGCATTTCTTATGGTTGGATTTCATACTCGTAATATTTGAATACTTAGGGTTTAAGTGTTACGCGTATGAGATTCTTACGCGTAAACTGTGTATGATTGTGTGTCCATGTGAAAATTGAAATGGATTGAATTATGTGTTAATGAATGTATTATGATGAATTTTTTTCAGGTTTTACGCGTGAAATATTCAGAATCAAGGTTAACCATGGACTTCTACGCCTAAGGATCATCTTACGCGTAGAAAGTTACACGTAAGAGTAATCTTACACGTAACCTTTACGCGTAAGGTTCTACAAAGGGACTATGCATATCCTGTGAAGGATATGCGTAAACAGTGAGGCCTACGCATAAGGTTCACTCTTACGAGTAAACCTTACGCGTAAGCTCCCACATACGCTTACGCGTAAGCTCTATGCCTAAGGCTCTCTTTTCCTACGCGTAACATTTCTTACGCGTAAGTCAAGATCCTACGCATAAGCTTATGCATACGCGTATGGTCTACTGCTTACGCATAAGCTTGCAAATCCTACGCCTAAGCCTAATTTTTAACCAAAATTGTGAATTGTTACGCGTACAAACTTGTAAATAAACAAATCATAACGTCACGAAACCAAAATGTCTTTAATAAGCTTAAATGGTTAATATGTTGTCAAAATAAGTGAAAAATTTGGACTTTCAAAACTCAAAGTTTATCTACTCATGAAACTTATCACGACTACTTTGGACTATTGGACAAACAAGTGACATTGAACTCGTAACATTCATTAACATATCATATTCAATAATTAGACAATAAAATCAACTTTTGACTAACGTAATGTCTTTCGATATGTTGGTTCTTTTGGCTAAATATCTTTCAGATCACGATATGGACGTCCAAATGGAAAACGTTGATGCATCAAATGTTCTCTCAATGGAAGACATCTTCCCCAACGGTTACTCAATGAAGATTGGGAAGAACAATCTCAGAGTTGATTTTGATAACTTCACGTGTTCTGAATCTTCTTGTCAAATTGCTGTGGATATCTTGAAGTCTCATCCCTACAAGAATATGCTCACAAACTCTGCAACAGTGCCGAAGATTTATATTCACCAATTCTGGCATACCATGCAGAAGGTCAAAGGTCAAGAGGCTGTGACAGTGACACTCAACAACAAACAAGTCATCGTCACTCCAGCAGACTTAAGGGCTATTCTCCTTCTTCCTACCATCCAGCCTGCCGATTACTCTGCTACTCCTTCTGAAGAGGTCTCTCTCCAGTTCATGGTGGACATCGGCTATGACGAAGCTGCTGGGATCATCACAAAACACTCGTCTGTTGATCTTAAGAACATTCCTCAGCCATGGAGAACCCTCTACATCATGATTGCTAAATCAGTTTCTGGACGTGACAGTGGTTTTGAGCATCCGAAGCTCATGGAACTACAAATATTTTGGGCCATGGTCAATATGAATCATATCGAATTTGCAGCTCTGATCTGGGACGACACGATTTCATACCTTAAAAAGCCTGGCACCAAGATCCCTTACATCAGATACACCAAATTGTTGATCCAAAGGGATCTAGGGAATAATCCTGATATTCCCTTGAGACTTGATGACCCCAAACATCACTCCATGTTGCTTGAGCCAACACTCAATGTTGTCAGATTTAAGGACTCAACAACGAAGAAACAAGGTGCGGTATTACCAGATTGCCTTCTTACTGCTGATATCAAGGGACTACAATCGTACAAACGTTATCTGGAAGCAGTTGCATTGGGCAAAGTGGGATTCATTGATGAAAAATCGTCTGGTACACCTGGTAGGAAGACCAGGAGAGGCAGTAGTGGAAGTATCGCAAGCACTGGGAGTACTAGAAAGTATCCAAAGAGGAATCACATAGTCAAAAAGAGAGTTCCTCTTACTGAAGCCATCCCTATTCCCAAACCAGAACTGTGGAAAACTAGAAGGGGGGGTTGAATAGTTTTACCAATTTAAAACTTCCTTTTAAATATTTATATCAACTTATGTCAATCTATTTAATTGCTTATGTTGGACGTTGATAGATAGATATATAAAACGTGTAATGAAAGATAAAGAGTAAGAAGCACATCACACAAGTTATTTATAGTGGTTCGGCTACAGGACACCTTCCTTGCCCTACTCCACTCCCCGAGTCACCTACTCGAGAGTTCGTAAGCACTGCACCAATCTCATTATGGCGGAGAAGCCTTCACAACGTCGCTTAAACTTTTTCCGGTACAAAGCTAAATACCGAGTTCTTTCACACCAAGGCGAACCACACCTAACACAACGTCGCCTACCCTTTATACGGTGCTAGGCTAACCACCGAGTTCTTTCACACCAAGGAGAACTAATCCTATCACAACGTCGCCTACCATTTATTAGGTACTAGGCTAAGCACCTAGTTCCATTATGGAGGAACTACTACCCTTCACGACACAACACCTAATTTCAAGGAGATCTACTCCTTGTTGCAACACCATCAAGGATATCACCATCCTTGTAAATAAACAAATACTTATATGTATAACGATGCACCTCATCGATTATACGACCTAGGCATTCTTCCCAAATGCTACTTGACTTGATTTTTTTGATTGCTTTCGGCAAAAATTCCTAATGCCACCTAAATGCCTTTCTTGATACCTATAAACGCTTTGGCCACCCTCCACTAATGCTTTTTTTGGAGGGGAACTTCAGAACTTTTTTTGTCATTATGATGATGAAGCTTGGCAACTCATGGACTTGAGCTTGCACGTCTTCAAGAAGTGGTGATCTCTCCTTTAAGAGGAACCTAGAAGATCACACAAAAACAAAAGACAAACTACATAGATCTCTTGGATCTGAGGTTAGAGAGATCTAAAAACTTGGAGAGAGTATATATGAAGTGGTGAGCTAAAAGGAAAGAAATGGCTCACTATTTATAGAGAAAATTCTCTACTGTTCCCCGGATCCCATGGATCCCTTCCACAAAGGATCCGGCTAGCATAAAGCTAGGGATCCGTGGAACACTCCTCTTTACCCATGGGTATTTTTGGTTATGGGTCATGGGTCATGGGTCATGGGTCATGGGTTATGGGTTGATCCATGGTTTTCTATCTAGATACAATGAACTTGGTTAAGTGGTATATATAAAACCATGGGTTATGGGTCAATACCATTTGCTAATTTTTACCCATTTTAGTATTAACATGTTTTTACCCATTTTTAGTATTTACATGTCTTTACCCATTTTAGTATACTTAGTTTAAGTATGTGCTAACCCAATATGTAAACATTAGTTGTTGTACATATATATCTAAATCATAAAAACACTTATGCTTGTTTTAGTGTTTTATGTGAAAACGTAAGTGTGTTAGAAAACTATTAACTCAAACTATTTACGTATTCTATTTGTTTCGTTAAAATGATTTTACGTTTGTTATTGACAAAACATTAGAAGAGCGTAAAATATAAATAAATGTTTTTACGGCTTATTTGTATTAACAAGAACCAAAACTAATGGACGAGGACTCGGAGGACACTGAAACAGATGAAGAGATTATCTACTCGAAATCTGCAACAGACAATACACTAACCGTTGAAAAACCTCTAAGTCCCAAGTCTGATAAAGGGAAAACTCTTGTGCAAGAGCATGAAGAAGAGAGCTCCGATGAAGAGCCAATGGATGAAGATAGAGACTACATAAAGAAGCTTAAGAACCTCAGACTCCAACATGTTGCTAAAGAGTTCAATTTGCACAAACTCGTGCCCCGAAGGTCAAGTGGTGGTGCACTAACTACACATCTTCCTATGCGGTTAATCAACCCGATAAGGGAACTGGTACCACCACCCACGAACAACAACAAAAGCAACTAGAGGATTCTATCATCTATGACTTTGAGAAACCGGAAATGGAGAAGAATGAAAAGATTACTGATGAAGATGTTGAGGTTGCGGCTAAAGAAAAAGCAGAAAAAAACTCAAGCTCAAGCAGATGAAGAAGCTAGGGTTAAGGCACAAGAAAAGGCTCAAGCGGAAAAGGAAGCCAATGATTACATTCTTGATAGTCCCGTACGAAGCAAGGAACCTCTGAGCCACCAAAGGACCCTGAGCCTCCTCATGTCTCATCATCATCAGAATCATCTTCTCACTCATCACCTCCACCATCCAAAGCCACCACCAGATCCACATCCAGATCGATAAAGAAGCCAACCGACACTTGGGCATCCCGAGCAAAGACAAAGATTGTTAAAGCTGTCAAGCAAGTAAGGAAGAAAAACGTAGTCAACAAAAAACTCAATCAACTTGCTGACAGAGTCAATCTTCTTCAAAATGGGCTAAACAAGATGTTGAGAGAACGGGAACAGATCCAGAAGTTTCTCTATCGAGATATACAAGGTGAAATGAACAAGAAAAATAGGGACTACACTCATAAGTTCCTTCTCGACACTGTTCCTGGTGTAACAAGAGAGATGTTCACTAGCCAACTCTATCCGAATCTCATGAAATTGGTCAAGCAAACAATGCAATCTACTCCGGTAGCTATGAAGATCAATCCAATTAAGCCTGCAGTTGTCTCGGATGCAGAGTTGATTTCCAAGCTGGTATTACTAATGTCTAAACGATCTGCAACGTTTACTTCTGACGAAAGTAAACTATTTGAAGCATTGCTGGAATTCCAACTCAAAACTTCATGCAAAGTGGCAGCTGAAAATGCTAAACGTCCAAGAGACGAAGATGATACGGATAAAGACAAAGAAACGAAACGCAAGAAGAAATCTGATGACTCCTTCTCTATGCCACCACCACCCCAAAGAACCTTCACTGACAAAAGATCTCCTCCACGTTCTGCTGCTACTGAGAAACCTCAGGACTCTGAGTTACCACCCCAAACAGAGAAAATCGGTGATCATTTCGAATACACTGGTGGTGACGATGAAGAGATCCCTGAGCCCCAACAACAACCCACCTCTTCTGCCACAACAAAGAAACCAGAATTATCATCAAATCCAAAGAAAAAGAAGAAGAAGATCGTTTTTGTCTCATGGCTAGATGAAGATACTACCAAAGAATATGATTGGTTTTCTAGACTTGTTGATGCTTGATATGTGCTAAAACACATATCATTTCTTTATCAAATCAGGCCCAAAATAACCGAGAAAGAGCCTTTTATTGCTAATATTTGATGGTTTCTTGAGTTTATGCATGTGCAGGCACGGATATGTCAAAACACACAAAAGCAAGCCAAATCAGACAAAAACCCGAGCACAAGAGATAGAGGGTGCTAAAGCTGAGCCGGAAGGTCAGAATTGTGCATCTGTGAAGATTTCTATGCTAAGAGGATGATTTATGAAAGATTTGATCAAGAATAAAGAATTGGCAAAATCAGTCCCTCAACTTTGAGCAATTGGCAGAAAATACCCTTGAGAATCAGAATTGGCAGATTCAGTCCTTGGTTATTTGAAGAATGGCAAGATTGATCCTTGGATTACATTTTCAGAATTTACATTACTGGTCCCTGAAATTTCAGAAGTTACATATTTAATCCCTATGTTAACTCTTGGATTACAAGGCTAGTCCAAATCAAATATCTTAACTCCTTGGCCCAAAACACCTATAAGCCCAAATCTGGTCCAAAACCATACCCGGTCCACCCACTAAATACCCGGTCAATGGTTCAAACAAAACAAAATATATTAATAAAACCACACGCGCCAAAATCTTCCCCCAAAATTTCCCAGCACCATAAACCCTAATATGCCCCAACTCCAATTCGCCAAATTAGACCAATCAAAGGGTATAATAGTACATTTACCTGACACATTACTGACACACGGATGCCACGCTGGCAATCCGTGTGTCATTCCCTTCTAAGCTCATCTCTGATTGGTGGAGGCTACATGTGCACACGATCCAAGGGTCCAGATTAATGGGAAAGATTGGAGAGATGATCTAAAGGCTGAGATATGAGGAGAGAAAGCACAGATGATGGATTCCAGACCCTTCCACAAGCTCAAGCTCATCTATAAATAGAGGCCCTTTTTATCAGTTGTATTCACCTTTTCTTTTCAGTAGCTTATTTGTAGTTTTTAATTCAGTTTTAATGTTTTAGGTAATATTCAGCTTTGTATTTCTCTTTGTAATCTTAAATTCAAAAGTTTAATGAAATTCAGTGTTGCTTTTAAATCATTGCTTATAGTTTAAATGTTTCTCATTTCAGCTTATTGAAGTTATTAATCTCATTTCAGTTTATTTCAAAGTTCATTCCAGCTTATTACTTAAATTTTATCAAAAATCCAAAAAAAATTCAGAAAAATAATTGAAAAATAAAAAAATACTTTAAAACTGCTTTTAAGCTTGTATAAGCTCAGCTACCGACTAATATAAGCCTATTTAAGCTCATATAGCTTTTAGTAGGTTTTATTCTGTTTAAAATTCAAATTCACAATCAAAGCTCTAATTCAGTCAACAGAAGTCAAAGGAAGCTGAATCTGGTTAAATTGCTTATCTGGATTAGTTATGAGATTGGTTTTAGCTTAATTATGGTTGGATAATGGTATTTGATTGATAAAAGCAAGCCATAGTGACTGGACTGCTGTAAGTGCTTGATACTCTTTGTTTCATTTTGAGCTCAAATCTGCAATTTAATTGTACTACTTGATTCTGTGTTTGTGTTTGCTTTAATCTCTGCATTTAGCATAAATTAGGTTAGTTTAAGTTGAATTGGGTATTAGTTAAGTAGTTTGTAGAGTTATACTTACATTTCAGTTTCTTAAGTACTGTTTGGTACAAGCAGTAAAACTGAGTCTGAGGTTTGAGTAGTGGTTAAGTTTCATTGCTTTAAGTTTAAATAGGCTAGTCTTATTCATTTCAGTCATTAGTTTGCATCTACATCTTCTAAAAGTCAAAATCTATATAATCTGTCCTAGATTCATATATCAGTTAGGAATTTAAAGATCATAAGCTGCATTTAGGTTTAAATTGTGATAAACTAGCTTAATTCAGTTTAATTTCATCTTAGTTTAGCTTAATCAGTCCATTAAATTGCTTCAAATCTCACATTAGTCAACATTTCCAAATCTGTCAAATAAAGTCAAAAAAGTACAAATAGTGGTTTTTGCAAAACTTTGCTGATTTTTCATGGACTCATTTCTGGTTCATACTTGTTGAAATTTTGGGATTTGTAACTTCAGCTGGTCTAGTTTTCATAACTGATTTTTGTGGAATTTATTGAAGTGTCTATAAGCACTAAATCAGCTGTTCAAATTAGCTTATTTGCCTTGTTCACACTCAACTGAGTGTGAACCAGGCAACTTGCAAACCTTGTGCAGATTTTGTTTTTGATCATTAGGGTCTGATATTTGGTCTAGTTGTTGATTGCTTGGTGGTCTTGAGTTCACAACTTTTGGTTTTTAGTTTAGCATATTAAATAAGCTGTTGCATTAGCTTATAGTTGGTAGGGTAGGCTGTTTTCATTCTAAATATTCAATTAAGTCAAATCTGTTTAATCAGCACTTTAGAGGTTTAGGCTAGTTGGAATTAGTTGCTTTTAAGTTGTTTTAGCATACTATAGCTGCTGTGCTCATTTAGTGCCTATTTGTGCTCATTTGCTTATTTTAAGTGCTTAATTTTAAGCACTTTTCACATCAGCTTGCATTTCCTTCACACTAGCACAAGTTTTAACATTTTTAATAGATTTAGATTAATATTTTAAAATTTCCTTGAATTTTTTATAATTTTCTGGTACTGTTGACTATTTTTCTTATTTAAAATCAGTTTTTAAAGACTTTTTAATTACTTTTTAATACAAATAATTCATAAAAGCTTCAAAAAAAAAACAAATTTTCATTTTTCCTATATTAAGAAAAATATAAAAAGCAAAAACAAATTATTTTTCCTATTTTTCCTAGTTAAAATAGTAATTTTTAGCAATTTAATTAGTTTAAAATAGTTTTTAATTCATAGAAATTAGAAAAAAAGTTCAGAAAAATACAAATTCAATTTTGAAAAGTCTTTTTAGTTATTTTAGAATTTTTAAAAATAGTCATAATTTTTTGACTTATTTTCATAATTTTTGATAATTTAGTTTTATTTTAAAATTAGAAATTAGTTTTTAATTCAAATAAATAAAATAAAAATCATAAAAATTAGTTTTAAATCATAGTTAAGTTTCAAATTGCATCATTAGTTTAAAAATAATCTTAGATCATATTTAGGACTTAGATTAGACGTAGTTGCATTTTATTTACGTATTAGTTTAATTTGCGTATTTAGGATTCCCCGTAGTGTAATTTCCCTTTTATGCTTTCCCATTTCCCGTAGTTTAGATAAAAACAAAATCAACAATCTAAAACATCGAGCATTTTAATAACAAACCTTAAACGACGTTGCCCATTCACACCTCGTTGGGACACGACTAGGATTTCTTAATCCGTATCACTTATCACTCACGGGATTCGATTCACTATCCTTTTTCCTAAAGAGATTTTAAATCATTCATTTTTGTTATTTTTGATATCTATATTGTAAGTTTTATCCATACACACACTACCCTAAACCTACACGAATCAATGCTACCCCTTCATTACCAGAAGGTCAAGAAATGGTAGATGACCGTACAATGGAGCATGTGAAGCTTATACAGGAAAAGTTCAACGTGAAGAAGATGACTAAGGCAGAGTTGAGGCGAATCAAGAATGATGCATTTCAACTACTTAAAGACAGCTCAGAAAGTGCAATTGAAGTCGAATATCATCTTGATAACATTGCACGAGCCGTGTCTAACAACATTGATTGGCTCAATCCTGAATCAAACATTAACTTCACCAGACCAGACAAAGCTCCATACTACACTGACTGGACCAAACCTCTACCGACCATTGGCCGACCGATCAACCCGATTCCATTTCGCTATTTCTTCAACAACACCTAGAGTTTTCTTCTACACGGAGATGTCTCGAAATACGCTACATCACTCACTCCCTTTCCGACAGCAATATACTCCAACAACATAGCCATCGAGGAAGACGCCACACACATGTTTGCTGACAAAGTGGAAAAGTATGACATCGATGCATTGTATGGGATTCATCATTGGCCTGAACGCCGAAGAATCTACTAAAAAAGCTGCCAGGTTTCAAGTCCAAAAGGAAGTGTTCAGTGATAAACGGATCGTTGCTATTCAGCATGTTTCCTTGTCGTCGAAGTGGGACTACACATTCCTTAAGAAAATAGTGGTCAAACGACAAGACAAAGAGGAATATGACTTCTGTGAAGCGGATTTTCTGAGATTGTCTCTAAACGACATTGAAGATATGTATCTTGCAAAGGTACAAGGACGAATGCGACAATTCTCTAATTCTATCCAACGCGAGTACATCAAGTCATTACTAATCTTCATCAAAAGCATCGTGATCCAAGAATGTAACATATTGGATTTCATAAACACACAAATAAGCTCAACAATGGATCGAATAGTATAAAGTTTAGAGAGAGAAAGTGGGATCCTTTCTAGAGAGAGAAAGTGAAAGAAAACATAGAAGGTCAGATTAAGAATGAGAAAGGTCCAACCCTCTACCTTGGGAGGTAGAGGGTATTTATAGTTACAAACTAAACGTCCTCCTATCGGACTGTGGATCAGGCATACAGTGGGTAAAGACCCGTCCTTCCTCCACGGTGTTACACTACGCTACACTAGGCTAATAACTAACTAATAAAACAGTAAATAACGATATGTCTACGAGCTAACTTATGCTAAATTATATTTGGGGTGACTGACACTTCACTATGGAATTTCCAATTCCTAACAATCTCCCCCTAAGGGAGGTCACCCCATGTTTTACATTTCGAATCTTAGCATTCTATTTTGTCTTCTGTTCTGAGCTCGTAGACTTGAATTCTTCACTTTCACAATCTTTGTGCTTTTGTAGCGATTCTTCAAAGTCCGCATAGTTTTGTACTTTGAGTGGAGGTCTTTGAACTGATCCACATCTTTGATGATCTTTGAGCTTTTATGTCACACCCCCAAATTACCAGTTTTGCAGCGAAATGGAATTCCTGGGGGTTGACTGTCATAGCATCACAATCACAGTTATATTGAACGACCTAAAGTGTCGTTTGGAAAATACATCGTTTGATTTAATAAAATAATCAGAGTTTACAAAGTATAGGTCCCAAATGAAAATCAACATGTGCGGAAAATAAGTTTGGTACAAGTCAAACGATGTTTTTAAAGTGTATAAATCCCATGTGAGAAGCGTCGTCATCGCGACTCTATGATATGTCCACATGCAAGCCATGAAGTGAATGCCTTAGTTACCTGAAAATACATTGCTAAAAGTGTCAACACAATGGTTGAGTGAGTTCATAGAGTTGTTGAAAATGTTTAATACGACTACCACAAGTATAGGCCATGTATGACAATATGTCACAAAAATGATACAATTGCTTAAGCACATGACACCGAAGCTTGACTGATCATGATGTTCGCCCCAACAGAGTGTTTTGCCAAACAACTCAAAATTCTGACATGAAGTGAAATGCATCCGTTTAACCAGTTGGAATCCACCAACCCAGATGGAGGAGTCACCCTCGATAGATCTATCCACTCACCCTCGCTTCTATGAAATTAACGGTTCATGATTATGAAATGGGGACATTTAATTGGCAATGAGGTAACTTAAGCAATGTAATGAATTTGATATACTTGGCATCGTAATAAAAATGATGTGCAATGTATTCTCCCCCGTAGGTTTGAAATAAAGTATAAACTTGAATAAAATCGGGGCTATGAAAACTCACCTGTTGCAATGATTATGATGATATAATGGCAATACTGAAATGAGGCGCAACCTCTAACCGTGACCTATTATGAATGATATGTTCTATGATAAGTTATGATGTAGTGTTATGCATGCAATTCGTATGATATCTATACCACTTGTGAATTTTTGAAAATAATACTTATCGTCAAAAAATAATCTTATAACGTCTTGACCATTTATAAATTACTTTACATGTATTTACATTGAAATGATATCCTAAGATAATCATTTAGTGATTTATTATGAAATTATAACTTTTCGTCGTAAAATAATGTCTTATGGAAAATTCATGAAAGTGACTAAGTAGCCTTGAAAAGCAAGTCGTAAAATGGTGCACGTCGAGTGTTAGAAAACGAACTCAACGGTTTTGGAAAGTTTGTATCATTATCCCAAAGTTTTAGCATTTAAGTTTTCATCCTAGAGGTCTCGATCATGGAGAAAAATATAGGTAAAGTATGGTGCTTGTGTCCAAAATATTGTTTAAGGGTGGTTTTCGGCAAAGTTTAAGTGACCGTATTTTATTCATTACAACTCCGCTTGACGAACGGTTGGACATTTTGGAAAATATGCTTGGCGAACTTACTTTTACTACAAGACATCACGTTATAAAAAGTATTACGTCAATGTTAAAAACGACCCTCAACATGGTCCTTTGTAGCCGTAATATTTGTCTAATAGAAATATATTAGTTTTTCTTATATAATAAAGTTACGGCAACTTTGTGTAAACGTATATAATTTAATCGTTACAAGTCCGTTTTCTACGTTTTATATGTCCTTAACTTCATATCAAAGTATACTAATATATTTTTGATAAGTCGACACAATTTATAACGCTTAAGACCCATTTTTGACTCGTACAAAGTAGACGTAACATGCTGAATTTTCTGGTTTTTAAACTTTTCGTCGTCAAACTTGTAAATAGCATAACTTTTTCGTTATAGATCCGTTTTAACCCGTTCAAGCGGCCACGTTTTCGTTTTAAAGTTTATTTTCTAAATATCTAGGCCAAAAATTTTTACCTACTGTCGAAATTTCCAGAATTCAAAAATATGGACAGACCCTTAATTAAACTTGTCGAAATGAGTTTTTCTCGCGCCAAACCTATTCTAACCAATTCAAAACAACTCCGAAGCTATTCTAATTCTACCATACACCTTCTTAGGGTGTCATGGGTTCTTAGACATCACCAAAAGTGATATGTTTCAAGGAGTAATTATAGGATGACAAATATATATATATAACACTTAAAACATTAAAAAGTGGTATAGACATCAATATGACTTGCATATTTTCTCAAATATGATGAAATGAACATAATATGAATATGAAAGATTATGAAAAATTACTAGAACACTTACTTGAAGGATTGAAGAGTTTTGAGCAAAGTATTTTATTTCAAAACCTATACTAGATCACTACATGAGCTTGATAAACACTTGATCATGAAAATTTTATGGTTTCTCTTGGTGTTCTTGATGTGGCTGAATATGGTGATGAAGAGGAGAGGATTTTGATCCTACTTCACCTTTTAATATGTGTGTTGTATGTGTTTTTATGTAAATATCTAACTATATAGATAGATGTTAGTTTTAGTAGCAAATATCAATTTGATGACTAGTTGTGTCATCATTTTGATCGACCAAGTATAAAAAGAAAAAGGGTGGATGACTTTTGTATGAAAAAAATATTAAAGTGTAAGTATATTAGGTAATTTGTGAGTTTAAATGAGTATTTAGGGTAGCGTTAGCTAGAATTAACTTTTAACAGAACAAAATAAAATATATTGATGTCATAAAAATTATAAAAATACATTTCTTACATGAGTTGAGTGAAATAATAATTATCGAGTTGCATATACGAAAATCGTCGTAAATATTTATACATAACAATTTATATACAAAATAAATTGAAAATATCGGGTAAACCAATAATATAATTTTTATAGTCTTAAAAGGAGTATAAAAATATATTAGAATAATTTTTGGAAGTGTCGGATAAAATGTTTCAAAATAATGTTTACGCGATAGCGTTTATTTAATAGGAAAATAAACGTTAAATGTAAAATGCAAAATCATGCATGAATTAATATAATGATAATGATGCTAATGATATGTAGACTAAACCTAGTCTATATGAAATGTCCTTGAATGATGTTTCATGAATTCGCAGTTAAACCATTAAGGTTACGCGAATTTGATACTCGTAAACCTAGTTTACGATAAATGATGAAATAGTGAAACTTGAATAGTGTTTTTCTCCGGGAATGAATAGTGTTTCATGAATAGTAAATTTTGAAATACGTTCTCAGAATATTACTGTACTTTGACTTCGAAAACGGTGAATAGTAAAATTTTGAATAGTAACTGGTGAATAGTAAATTCCCGAGATGAATAATGAAATTTTCAAATTTTGTAAAATGACCTGAAATTACGAGTTGTCACATTCGCCCATTCAAAAAGGAATTCAGTCCCTGAATTCAATCCATGTTAGGTTCTACAATGTTACTTGTGAAAAGGTGAGGATATTTGAGTCGCATTGGGTCGTCCAATGTTTTTCTAAAGCGTACCACGCCTTTCCAAGACGGGACTTTGAACATAATCTATTGCCAACTTGAAATTCTAATGGTTTGCGACTTATGGAACATACCTCCAATATTTTGCGTCGTATATCGACATAGCTTATCTAGCTATATGTTGTTACTTGTAACTGATTTTTGATCTGTTCGATCACTTTGTTGTTTCATGAATGACTTATGGACTTGTGAGTTAAACTTTCCTGGTTTTGACCCGTGAATAAGTGATTGACACCTCGACCATAGAGTGCCTCAATTGGTGTAGTCAATATGTTCATGTGTTGACTATTGTTGTAAGAGAACTTGTCGATGAAGAATGATTTGCCTAATCATTTCTAGAAATCACACATGCCTTAAGCATATCTTCTAATGTTTGAATTGTCCTTTCACTTTGACCATCGGTTTGTGGATGATATGCTGTGCTCATCTCTAATTTGGTTCCAAATGAATCTTATAATGATTTCCAGAAGTTTGAAGTGAATCGACTATCTCTGTCGGAAATGATGGAAATTGGTGCACTGTGTCTTGAGACTATTTCCTTGACATAAAGTCTAGTAAGTTGTTCCATGGAATAATTCTCTCTAATTGGTATGAAATGGGATGATTTGGTAAGACGATCGACGATTACCCATATAGCGTCGTAACCTCCCGATGTCTTAGGAAGTTTCGTGACAAAGTCCATCGTAATGCGTTCCCATTTCCATTGGGGAATTTCTGGTTGTTGGAGTAACCCTGAAGGTTTCTGATATTCGACTTTTACCTTAGAGCAAGTAAGGCATTTGCTAACGTACGTGGCAATTTCCGCTTTCATGTCCGGCCACCAATAAAGTTTCTTGAGATCCTGATACATCTTATCAGAACCTGGGTGAATAGAATACTTTGACTTATGCGACTCATGCATAATCAATTCTCGTATCCCGCCATAAAATGGTACCCACATTCTATCCTTGAAGCATAATACTCCATCTGCTCTCTTTACAAAGCCATTTGCATTTTCGGGCATACCATAAAGCTTTTCACTTGGTCGGTTTTCCTCCTTGAGTGCCTCGAGTATTTTTGATGGTAAAGGTGAACTGATCGTCATTCCTAATGATCGGACTCTTAAAGGTTTGGGTCTTTCTTTCCGGCTAAGAGCATCAGCCACAACATTGGCTTTTCCCGGATGATACTTGATTTCACAATCATAATCGCTGAGTAATTCCAACCAACGACGTTGCCTCATGTTAAGTTCCTTCTGATCAAGAACATATTGTAAACTCTTGTGGTCCGTAAACACTGTGCACTTTGTACCGTAAAGGTAGTGTCTCCAAATCTTGAGTGCAAAAACTACGGCCCCCAACTCAAGATCATGAGTGGTGTAATTCTTCTCATGAACCTTAAGTTGTCGAGAAGCATAAGCTATCACCTTCTCGTTTTGCATTATTGCAGCTCCAAGCCCTTTATGTGAAGCATCGCAGTATACAACGAAGTTCTCAATTCCTTCGGGTAGTGCCAAAATTGGCGCACTGCAAAGCTTTTGCTTCAACAACTGAAAAGCAGCTTCTTGTTTCTTTCCCCATTCGTACTTCTTGTTTTTCTGTGTCAACTTGGTCAAAGCTTTAGCTATCTTTGAAAAACCTTCGATGAATCTTCGGTAATACCCGGCGAGTCCTAGAAATTGTCGGATTTCCGTAGGATTTGTTGGAGTAGCCCAATCTTTTACGGCTTCAATCTTTGCAGGATCAACTTGTAGTCCTTGACTATCAATGACATGACCAAGAAATTGTACTTTACGGTTCTAAAAATCACACTTCGAAAATTTGGCATACAACTTCTCATTCTTGAGTAGTCCTAAAATCGTTCTTAAATGCCCTTCGTGCTCTTCTTTGCTCTTTGAGTAAATCAATATGTCGTCGATGAATACTATAACAAACTTGTCCAAATACGGTTTGCATACCCTATTCATGAGATCCATGAATACTGCAGGTGCATTAGTTAATCCGAACGGCATTACTTGAAACTCATAATGTCCATAACGTGTTCTAAACGCCGTTTTTGGGATATCCTCCTCCCGAACTCTAAGTTGATGGTAACCTGACCTTAGGTCAATCTTTGAGTAGATACTAGAGCCTATGTCATGGGAGGTGGAGAAGCTAGGGAGGACCCGAATGTTGTCACGGTACGTTCCTTATCAATAATCGTTATGCATCAGTTTTATTTGATTCGGGAGCCGATAAAAGTTTTGTGTCCACTATATTTGCACCTTTACTCAATATCAAACCAACCACATTAGACACATCATACAACATTGAATTAGCTAATGGTAACTTAATTAGCACCGACACCATTGTCCGTGGTTGTACACTCAATTTTCTAAATCATCCCTTCAATATAGACCTTATGCCCGTAGAACTTGGTAGTTTCGACGTCATCATCGGCATGGATTGGTTATCCAAACATCGTGCAAGAATCATTTGTGATGAAAAGTTGTTCATCTTCCTTACAACGGCGAAACTTTGATCATTCGTGGGGAACGAAGTGGAACTAGACTCAGTATTATATCATGCATCAAGACGGAGAAGTACATAAAGAAAGGTTGTTATGCTTTCTTAGCACATATAACCGAGAAGAAGTCGGAAGAGAAACGACTTGAGGATGTACCAATTGTCCGAGAATTTCCTGAAGTCTTTCCCGAAGACTTGCCAGGACTTCCACCGGCACGTCAAGTAGAATTTCATATTGACTTAGTTCCCGGAGCTGCACCAGTTGCACGAGCGCCTTACCGTCTAGCACCATCAGAAATGCAAGAGTTGTCTAATCAGTTGCAAGAACTTTTAGACAAAGGATTCATTAGCCCATGGGAAGAGTGAAATGATTATGAGAAGTCTAGGGTGAATCGAATAGCTTATAATAGGTACAACTGGAATTGATACCACGTGACTCATGCCAAATTTCAAAATGTTAAGTCTGTCGAAAAGGACCTTATAGAAAGGAATAGATTATGGGTAACAGTTGTGATTCCGCGCGTTTCTAGTTCTAGCGAATGTCATTACTTGAGTCTTACTTGCCTAAGGTGCTTAATCTCCATTACTACAATGTTTATTGTTTGATGATGACTCTCTTAATTTCTCTTATCGAAATATTTCCACACTCTATGTCGTAAAGTCACAAAACCTTAAATGTTTAAGTGATGTGGTGTAGTGGTTGATTTTCAAGATCTGTCCCGATATTGAGTGCTTCTAAAATATTTCATCACTTATATTGTTATCATGCTAGCAAGAAAATAGATATCAGCTCATACTATGTCGAAGAATGTTTGTTCTAATTTCACTTATAGATGGAGAGTCATTTATTGTCCGATATGTTCAAACCTGTTGCATCTCTTGATATAGAAGTGAGGTTACTTGGAATTTCTAGGGAACACAATGCCTTAGGGGAAGTTTATATTGATAACCTTAATTTAACCAAATTTTCCTTTAAGGAAAACTCATTGTAGGGAAGTTCACATATTGTTGAAGCCATGTTTAATGGAATGTTCTGCAGTCTCAGTTAGAAGACTTGGTTTATCCCTATGACGTTGCTTAGTGGGTATTCGCTTCGTACTAAATCTCGTAACTCGGTCTAGCTAGTACTTTTGAAATGATATAATTTGGCTTCTAGTCCAAAATAGTGTTTCGGAATGTCTCGTGATGTCTTTAAGATTTTTGTTGAGTTTTGAAATGTCTTACTATATACTTCTAGTCCTTGTTGGTAGTCCTAGAATGCTTTCATTGTTTTCTTGTATCGAGGAATCCTCCTCATAGATGGTATAGGAAGCCTTTCCTAAAAAGGTCACTCGTCAAATTCTAAATTATCAGTTGAGTGAGGGATGAATGGCGTAGGCTTCTATAGAGTGTTAACAAAAAGAAATGTTTATGAATAATTTATCTGATTACAAAGCTTTGCTTTTGAGTGAAGATTGTTTTAAGAGATTTGAAATGATGCTTGTTACTTTCATGACATAATTCTTCCTGAATTATACATAGGTGATCAGGCCATGTATAATCGAGGACAAATGATGTGATGCTTGGTTTTGTTGAAATGATATTATGTTCCTCCGAAGTTTTAGATGGTATTCAACGTTTTGTTTTGTTAGATAATGGCTCAATGATTTTTCAGAGTAACATGAAAATCGTTTCGCATGATGGTATTAAATAGTTGATAAAATGACTGAAAACCAATTGATAGGGTGGTAACGAAACAACTTTGTTTTAAAACTTTATGAAACAATGTTTCTAAGATAGTGTAGAATAGCTTGAAATAAAATTAAGTGAAATAATTTCATGAAATGGTAGCAAAATAACTTGAAATATAATTTGTTGAATGGTTTGTAGGATACACGGGGAAACCTCATAGAATGGTAATAGTCTCCTAATTGGTCAAGAATAAAGTTGGCCTAACCCCTAGTAAGATAGTGATGTATTGTCGCGAAATGATTGAAAATTGGGCAATTGGAATAGGGAATGAAATAAACAAAGGTTGTGATTATCGTGGAGGTAATAAATGATAAAGATTACATTAGCTAGAAAGGTACTTATTATTTGTTCCTGTTGGTAGTCTAATCATGTCTCAAGTGTAGGAGCAGTAGGCGGTCTAGCAGCAATAGCCCTAGAAATCTCACAGTCCTCAAACCTATGAGATGGTGTAGTGTCTATAGTCTTAGTGATAGATGGTAATGGTGTGTTAAATCATGCACGCTTCCCAAGCTGCAAGTCAGATGTATGAGTAGTGTCTATGAGATGTGATGGCATGGATGGTACTCTAGATGACAATGATGATGAAAATGATGACAATGATGATAATGGAAATCCTTGTGGTGAGTTAAGAAAATAGGTTCATTAGGACTAAGCCTATAAGTTCTACCAAATGGTATAATCTGTCCCAACCGAATGATAAAAACTGTCCTGATCCTACGGTGAATCAATAGTGATCGTGATGGTGTAGGTGCAACTTCGTCCTCCTAAAAGGGTTCAGTCTCATCATCTGATGTTATCGGTGTTAAGTCAACTTATGTAAAATTTGTGATAGGGAATGACAGGACATTCTCCATGTCAAAGTGATGGGATGGGTATCTGAAGGCATTAATGTGACAATCGATTTGAAATGAAAGTAAATAACTCGCAAAATGTGCGTATGAAACCGCATGTATAGTGACTATGCACTTATGATGAAATGATGAGATGCTATGATGATGTAGTTATAGTCTAGGGTCAATGATGCAACCTAGTTCTCTATAACCGAAGCTCTGATGCCAATCTGTCACACCCCCAAATTACATGTTTTGCAGCGGAATGGAATTCCTGGGGGTTGACTGTCATAGCATCACAATCACAGTTATATTGAACGACCTAAAGTGTCATTTGGAAAATACATCGTTTGATTTAATAAAATAATCAGAGTTTACAAAGTATAGGTCCCAAATGAAAATCAACATGTGCGGAAAATAAGTTTGGTACAAGTCAAACGATGTTTTTAAAGGGTATAAATCCCATGTGAGACGCGTCGTCATCGCGACTCTATGATATGTCCACATGCAAGCCATGAAGTGAATGTCTTAGTTACCTGAAAATACATTGCTAAAAGTGTCAACACAATGGTTGAGTGAGTTCATAGAGTTGTTGAAAATGTTTAATACGACTACCACAAGTATAGGCCATGTATGACAATATGTCACAAAAATGATACAATTGCTTAAGCACATGACACCGAAGCTTGACTGATCATGATGTTCGCCCAACAGAGTGTTTTGCCAAACAACTCAAAATTCTGACATGAAGTGAAATGCATCCGTTTAACCAGTTGGAATCCACCAACCCGGATGGAGGAGTCACCCTCGATAGATCTATCCACTCACCCTCGCTTCTATGAAATTAACGGTTCATGATTATGAAATGGGGACATTTAATTGGCAATGAGGTAACTTAAGCAATGTAATGAATTTGATATACTTGGCATCGTAATAAAAATGATGTGCAATGTATTCTCCCCCGTAGATTTGAAATAAAGTATAAACTTGAATAAAATCGGGGCTATGAAAACTCACCTGTTGCAATGATTATGATGATATAATGGCAATACTGAAATGAGGCGCAACCTCTAACCGTGACCTATTATGAGTGATATGTTCTATGATAAGTTATGATGTAGTGTTATGCATGCAATTCGTATGATATCTATACCACTTGTGAATTTTTGAAAATAATACTTATCGTCGAAAAATAATCTTATAACGTCTTGACCATTTATAAATTACTTTACACGTTTTTACGTTGAAATGATATCCTACGATAATCATTTAGTGATTTATTATGAAATTAAAACTTTTCGTCGTAAAATAATGTCTTTTGGAAAATTCATGAAAGTGACTAAGTAGCCTTGAAAAGCTAGTCGTAAAATGGTGCACCTCGAGTGTTAGAAAACGAACTCAACGGTTTTGGAAAGCTTGTATCATTATCCCAAAGTTTTAGCATTTAAGTTTTCATCCTAGAGGTCCCGATCATGGAGAAAAATATAGGTAAAGTATGGTGCTTGTGTCCAAAATATTGTTTAAGGGTGGTTTTCGGCAAAGTTTAAGTGACCGTATTTTATTCATCACAACTCCGCTTGACGAACGGTTGGACATTTTGGAAAATATGCTTGGCGAACTTACTTTTACTAGAAGACATCACGTTATAAAAAGTATTACGTCAATGTTAAAAACGACCCTCAACATGGTCCTTTGTAGCCGTAATATTTGTCTAATAGAAATATATTAGTTTTTCTTATATAATAAAGTTACGGCAACTTTGTGTAAACGTGTATAATTTAGTCGTTACAAGTCCGTTTTCTACGTTTTATATGTCCTTAACTTCGCATCAAAGTATACTAATATATTTTTGATAAGTCGACACAATTTATAACGCTTAAGACCCATTTTTGACTCGTACAAAGTAGACGTAACATGCTGAATTTTCTGGTTTTTACACTTTTCGTCGTCAAACTTGTAAATAGCATAACTTTTTCGTTATAGCTCCGTTTTAACCCGTTCAAGCGGCCACGTTTTCGTTTTAAAGTGTATTTTCTAAATATCTAGGCCAAAAATTTTTACCTACTGTCGAAATTTCCAGAATTCAAAAATATGGACAGACCCTTAATTAAACTTGTCGAAATGAGTTTTTCTCGCGCCAAACCTATTCTAACCAATTCAAAACAACTCCGAAGCTATTCTAATCCTACCATACACCTTCTTAGGGTATCATGGGTTCTTAGACATCACCAAAAATGATATGTTTCAAGGAGTAATTATAGGATGACAAATATATATATATATATATATATATAACACTTAAAACATTAAAAAGTGGTATAGACATCAATATGACTTGCATATTTTCTCAAATATGATGAAATAAACATAATATGAATATGAAAGATTATGAAAAATTACTAGAACACTTACTTGAAGGATTGAAGAGTTTTGAGCAAAGTATACTTAAATAAATCATGAGGTTTTTATTTCAAAACCTATACTAGATCACTACATGAGCTTGATAAACACTTGATCATGAAAATTTTATGGTTTCTCTTGGTGTTCTTGATGTGGCCGAATATGGTGATGAAGAGGAGAGGATTTTGATCCTACTTCACCTTTTAATATGTGTGTTGTATGTGTTTTTATGTAAATATCTAACTATATAGATAGATGTTAGTTTTAGTAGCAAATATCAATTTGATGACTAGTTGTGTCATCATTTTGATCGACCAAGTATAAAAAGAAAAATGGTGGATGACTTTTGTATGAAAAAATATTAAAGTGTAAGTATATTAGGTAATTTGTGAGTTTAAATGAGTATTTAGGGTAGCGTTAGCTAGAATTAACTTTTAACGAAACAAAATAAAATATATTGATGTCATAAAAATTATAAAAATACATTTCTTACATGAGTTGAGTGAAATAATATTTATCGAGTTGCATATACGAAAATCGTCGTAAATATTTATACATAACAATTTATATACAAAATAAATTGAAAATATCGGGTAAACCAATAATATAATTTTTATAGTCTTAAAAGTAGTATAAAAATATATTAGAATAATTTTTGGAAGTGTCGGATAAAATGTTTCAAAATAATGTTTACGCGATAGCGTTTATTTAATAGGAAAATAAACGTTAAATGTAAAATGCAAAACCATGCATGAATTAATATAATGATAATGATGCTAATGATATGTAGACTAAACCTAGTCTATATGAAATGTCCTTGAATGATGTTTCATGAATTCGCAGCTAAACCATTAAGGTTACGCGAATTTGATACTCGTAAACCTAGTTTACGATAAATGATGAAATAGTGAAACTTGAATAGTGTTTTTCTCCAGGAATGAATAGTGTTTCGTGAATAGTAAAATTTAAAATACGTTCTCAGAATATTACTTCGACTTCGAAAACGGTGAATAGTAAAATTTTGAATAGTAACTGGTGAATAGTAAATTCCCGAGATGAATAGTGAAATTTTCAAATTTTGTAAAATGACCTGAAATTACGGTTGTCACATTTTATTGAGATCATCAGCCATAGTAAATCTCTGGATCACCCGTTGTTGTGTTGCCGTCATGTGATGTTGTGACTTTTGGACCGACATGCTCACACTTTCTAGATCATGACATCTTTCCATCAGAGTAGCGGAAGCTTTACTGGTTCATGATATTTGCAGCAGTGTAGCAGAAGCATAGTATAAGAAATATCTGAGCCAGGTTCTGTATATATGCACCAGTCATGATTTTTTCAATTAAGTGTGGATGCTGTGAGCATGCGGCTTTGGATTAACTCCTCAATTCTGATCAGCTGCAACCGTCCAAATGTACCTGCAAACAACAGTTAGCAATAAAGCGCACGAAAGTGTCTTTAATCACTTTCGTTGAATTGAGGTACATGGCCCACGGTTCCCCGTTGATCAGTACAAGTACTGCCTGTGATCAAGTAGGATTCCTAAGAATCTCCTTGACAGGGTTTCGCAGCTGCTCTAGCTGTTCTCAAACCGGAACGTCTCAAAGAAGACAACACAGAGTGAGTGAACCAGCGAATTGAGATTCACTGATTGATGAAAAATTGATTTGAAAACAATCACGTATTGCTTGAAGAAAGAGTTTTGCAATACGACGAAGGTTTTATAAGAAAGATCAATTTTCAATCAAAAATACTTTTTGTATTTGAAAAGAGTACACATTCGATGTGCTAGAGAAAAGAAGAGATTTGCACATCAATCGGTTTTTCCAAAAGTATTTTTTCAATCAGAGATACTTTTTGAATTTGAAATACATAAGTACACATTCGACGTGCTAGAGAAAAGAAGATTTGCACATCGAACGGTTTTTCCAAAAGTATTCGTCAATTCATTTCCTGGACCAAGGTTGATTCAAGATTGAATCTCCCCATCGTTTCTATCCAGTTGTCACAAGCTTGATCTTACGAGAAGATCTCACATGTCACCCACCAAGAGCTTGTTTGATGTTTGCTCTAGAAGGATTTCCATCTTCATCGTGAATATTTTTACATATCACTCGGATGTTCTGGCAATACCACAAGGATAATGCGTAGGACTCTTAATATATTCTTGCTTTCCACATTGAGTGAAACAGCAAGTCTTCATTAATTTAGTGTCCTAATGTAACAACCCGCATTTTTCGAGTTACTTTTCATATTTTTGAAAAGTTACTATTCACTTTTACTATTCACTTTCACTATTCATCCCGTAAAATTTTTAATCCACATTCTCGTAAGATAAATTATTTTAGTAACAACCTGAGAGTTTGACCATCGTTAGATCATTTTCGCAAAAGATATTAAGAAAATATCGTCTTAAAGTTTCATTTTGGTCGGAACACCATTTAGTCATCACGCTCTTAACGAAAACCGTCTCTGACAATTTTCCCCGCATCAGATAAATTTTTAGATCACTCATGATTAATTTGAGAATTTTTAAGATTTTTTTTGTTACCAAATAAGCCCAGCGCAGAACAAAACTAAACTTACGTTTTAAACAATTCTACTTACATCCAGACTTAACGATTCCTGCCATGTGTTTCTAATATGTTTTTGACACTTTTACATTTTTGGAAAAGTCAAACATATTTCCCTCCTCCTTTGACCATAAAGGAATTAACCTTGTACGTTCTACATTTTTGCTTAAATCGCGTAACCTTTAAACTTCACGAATAACTGTAAAGTTATCCCGCGTATGACGAAAACCACATTTTTACATCTAATATCACTTTTAGACTAATTTTAGTCTACTCTAAATAAATTCACGGTCGTTTCCATGAAATTTCGTTCTTTTCCGATAAACTGCGAATTACGCGTTTTTTACCCGTATTTCCAGCTTTAAGCAGTGTTTTTGCACCCAATGAGACTTATCACCCATTTTATATTTTTAGATGGAGTATAATGATGAGTCTCATCATTCCTACAAGTTTCGTATTTTTACGATACCCGATTTTACTTTTTATGGCTTCGGTTAGCATTTAACGGAACCAAATCTTACTCTAAACTTAAGATAATACCAAAACTATCCACCTAAGTCATCTTATCTCTATATGAACGAAATTAGGGAGGGGAGTCATCACCTTGGTGTCAAAATCCTAAGCATGCATCCTTTATATCATTTACATGTGTAAATTTAACCATGGTTAGTTTTTAACCCAATATATAGTTAACTAAAATCTCTAGCCTATAAATACCAAGCTAAAACCTTCATTTATTCTTGCACCACCCCTTCTTAACATCTAAAGTCCTAAACCTAAGGCATTTCTTATAGATCTTGTAAGAACATTCATGTGTTCTTGAAGAAAACTAGCGTTTGATCTTCGTTCTTGGAAGTTTTCAAGAAAGAGTCGTTATAATCTTCAAATAACTTCAGGTCTCCAAAAAGACGTTATAATCTTCATTTCTTCTTCGGGTTCTCAAGAAGGCGTTGTTATAATCTTCTAATAGCCTTTGGTTTTCGAAGATTGCAAATTCTACGTCGAAGCTCCGCTTATATTTCTTTTTTTTCCATAATACTCAAGCATTCTATATTAAGGTAAGTATTTATAACTCAAACTTATTTAAATACTTATAAACTTTGTTAGTTTATTTATTGTATTTAAAAACTCTTAATATATCATATAATCAAATAATTAAAATCCATGTTTTACGTATTGAGCACTACAACACTAGGGAACTTCATGTGAGGGGTTCATTTGAGTAAACGGATCGACGAGTTGCTGGATTTACGAATTAAAGTGTCCTAGCTCCTCGAACTTTTACTACATGACCTTTGAATTATGATGGCCCGAACGGTAGTACGAGATATACAAACTAAAATAATTTCTATAAACAAACATACAAATACTACATCATAAGCTATATAAATGCATATATAGGCTCGTTCATGTTTTCCTAAACATTATTCCAAACCTAAGTCGCAACATTCTATTTTAGGTTGCTCGTAGAAGTTCTCACGGCATATCCATCATTCTCATTATACATTTGATATCATTTACTCTGAGGTGAGTTCATGGCCCCTATTTTCAATTATTTTGTACTACTTTTGGGGGAGATACATGCTTAACTATTTACATATTACTGTGAGTTTCATAACCCCTACTTTTATACCTTTTTGAATTACTTTTGGGGGAGATACATGCTCAACTATTTTCATTTACTTTCATAAGTACTCTAAACTTTTACTGATTACCGTGAGTTCATAGCCCCACTTTCTATTACTTAATTGTTTTACAAACCCTTGGGGGAGATACATGCTTTATTTTAAACCGAACACATTGCTTTCAAACTGTATACTTATCTGATTGTTATTAGCACTAAGTTACCGCATTTGCCAAACTTAAGTCCCTTAATCATGAATCATTAATCACTAGTGAGAGTGGGCGCGAATATTGTGAATAGATCTATTGGGATTGACGAATCCCGTTTGTGTTGGCCCGTTAGAGGCAAACAAATGCACTATATTTGAGTAACATTGGTAAAAACGGCAATTTTACCTGATAGGGCACGCACCGACATTTTCTCCAATTAATTTTGGAACACGTTAACGCCTTGATTGCATGATGCTTAGTCTAATAATAATTGTTTTGGTTTTCAAACCCTTGGTGTGAATTTATAACTCACACTACAAACATAATGTGTTCAACCATCAAACAAACTCTATGAATTTCACTCAACCTTTTTGTTGACAGTTTTAAGCATGTATTTCAGGTCCATATTGTACGAGGCTGGCACGGAGGAGCGAGGACTAGATCAAGAAGGCTATAAATTTTATTATCATTCGAAAACTCATTTAATGTATTTTGTAAACAATGGAACCAACTGGGACCTCATTTTTGTAAACTCTGATATTTATATAAATCGAATGATAAATCTTTTAAAACAACTCCATTAGAGTTCGTTTTCTATTGTTATGACTGTTGTGCCATGAAGTAACACCCAGTTTGAATTCCGCTGCGTATCACGAAATTTGTAGTGTTACAGATTGGTATCAGAGCCACAGTTATAGAGAAACGGGTCTAATAGAGACTTAAACTATAACTACTTTTTCAAACAAAAACATTTTATAGCCTTCCGTTCTCCGTGCCTTCCATCCTCCAGATGATTATGTGACTTTTAGGCATTTTAAGCTATACAAACATACTAGTATATTGGTATATACACTTGACATAATTTCAATCATAAACAAAGTACTCAACATATCTGCGTATGCCTATTCTAAGGCATTACGACAGAATCATATTTTCCCAATCTCCCAATCATGCATCTACTCATGCATTTTAGGATTACGAAACTTCCTCCAAGACATTGTAACTGACTATAATGGTCTTTCCTACTTCCCAGACATTGTGAGATACAATGGTCTTTCCTACTTCCCAGACATTGTGAGATACAATGGTCTCATTCATTTTTCAAGACACTGTGAGATACAGTGGTCTCTATTACATTCTCAGACACTGTAAATCCTACAGTGGTCTCTATTACATTCTCAGACACTGTAAATCATACAGTGGTCTCTATTACATTCTCAGACACTGTAAATCCTAAAGTGGTCTCATTTATTTCTCAAGACATTGTGGGTTACACAATGGTCTCACAATCATTTCTCAAGACATTGTGAGTTACACAATGATCTCTCCATCATTTCTTAGACATTGTGAGTTGCACAATGGTCTCTATTATTTCCTAGACATTGTGAGTTGCACAATGGTCTCAACTACTCCTCAGATATTGTAAGTTATACAATAGTCTCTAAAAATTATCTTATAAACATTATATGATATCGTTTTACATAAAACCCGTCACAGTCTATCAATTTCCCTAATAGAAATACAAGAAATAGGATTTCTAAAAGATAAACTGACTCATCATCTACAAAAGCTGAAGTTCAGCAACTTTCTCTACATTCATAAAAAATTCTCTTCTGAAACCTTCATTGTTAAAGGTCCGTGATGCTAGCCAAGTATAGACTATTTTAGAATTACTTAAGATTTCCTTTCCACACGTATCTACCCATACTATCTTCTATGCAATGGAATGTGAAAACATAGGTTACAAGTCTTTTATGGCCAGGACTTGCAACTGAATGGTTTGATATCGCCTTTGCTTAGTGGACAATTTCTCAAAAGCTATGGACATATCACAAGTATACCTAATTTAGGTATTTGAAAATTTTATCGAACCTCGGCTAAATATAGCCTAATCACCTATATTTAACCTAGGGATAGTGGAACATAGTCTGATTAACTATGTTCGACTTAAATTTTTCAAACACTGAGAACAGTTATACAAGGGTTATATTCATGTTAATTTCCTACTTAAACTCGATAAACCACCAGAATTCATTAAAAAGATCTAGAGACACGATAGTGTCTTACCACTCAGCAAAATCTTAACATCTTATTTATACTACCTAATTTCATTCTTGAAATTTTCATACATGAGATAATCCGAACTACTATCTTGGGATAGTCATCAAATCTTCTCGTCATTTCTTAGAAGTACTAGCCTGATTAGGTTTCGAGGATATCATTCCGTCATTCACTTTTGATTTTAAAACAAACTTGACATCTCTACCTAAGAATAATGGTAAGCGTACGCTACACTCTTCTAATCGTCAACATATCACATCATTATCTGAACCCCATTGAAATTCAATATGTAAAACTTCATAATACCACGTTTCTTTCAAACACTAGTAGACATAAACACTATACGATATAGCCTTCATCTCGAAACCACCTAAGACATGATCAACTTTGGAAATGGTTTGGATAACCACTTGCCTCTAGCAAGACTTTCCTACAACATCATTACAAACCATTTCACATCAACAATATCTTACACCTTTGATTAACAACAGTTAACCTAACAACAACAAAACTATTCCATTTGAGACACTATATAGACGAAACTGTTAGTTAACCATTTGCTGGACTAAGGTATTCAGAGATCACCCACGAAACAACTAAGGAAACCATACAAATAAAAATTAGGCTCCATGCCGCACACTATCACCCAAAAAAAAACTCCATGTTAGAAATTAAGGTTTTATTGATAGTCTCGATACAATAAGATATGATTCGTTTTGAAAATCGGAAAAAGCCAAACTTTAGGTATATTGGACTCTATAAGATTTTAACAAAACCCTTTAGGTTATCAACTTAAGCCACATGGTACATAATACATTCTATTACTAGAAACTAGAGAACACCAAGATTAGAATTTGGCGTATACACCCTCATTTTCCTAGACATTTCAACATCGGATAACACACATTGAATTCCGGGACGGAATTCCCATTAAGGTTGTGAGACTGTAACAACCCGCATTTTTCGAGTTACTTTTCATATTTTTGAAAAGTTACTATTCACTTTTACTATTCACTTTCACTATTCATCCCGTAAAATTTTTAATCCACATTCTCGTAAGATAAATTATTTTAGTAACAACCTGAGAGTTCGACCATCGTTAGATCATTTTCGCAAAAGATATTAAGAAAATATCGTCTTAAAGTTTCATTTTGGTCGGAACACCATTTAGTCATCACGCTCTTAACGAAAACCGTCTCTGACAATTTTCCCCGCATCAGATAAATTTTTAGATCACTCATGATTAATTTGAGAATTTTTAAGATTTTTTTTGTTACCAAATAAGCCCAGCGCAGAACAAAACTAAACTTACGTTTTAAACAATTCTACTTACATCCAGACTTAACGATTCCTGCACTGTGTTTCTAATATGTTTTTGACACTTTTACATTTTTGGAAAAGTCAAACATATTTCCCTCCTCCTTTGACCATAAAGGAATTAACCTTGTACGTTCTACATTTTTGCTTAAATCGCATAACCTTTAAACTTCACGAATAACTGTAAAGTTATCCCGCGTATGACGAAAACCACATTTTTACATCTCATATCACTTTTAGACTAATTTTAGTCTACTCTAAATAAATTCACGGTCGTTTCCCTGAAATTTCGTTCTTTTCGATAAACTGCGAATTACGCGTTTTTGACCCGTATTTCCAGCTTTAAGCAGTGTTTTTGCACCCAATGAGACTTATCACCCATTTTATATTTTTAGATGGAGTATAATGATGAGTCTCATCATTCCTACAAGTTTCGTATTTTTACGATACCCGATTTTACTTTTTATGGCTTCGGTTAGCATTTAACGGAACCAAATCTTACTCTAAACTTAAGATAATACCAAAACTATCCACCTAAGTCATCTTATCTCTATATGAACGAAATTAGGGAGGGGAGTCATCACCTTGGTGTCAAAATCCTAAGCATGCATCCTTTATATCATTTACATGTGTAAATTTAACCATGGTTAGTTTTTAACCCAATATATAGTTAACTAAAATCTCTAGCCTATAAATACCAAGCATAAACCTTCATTTATTCTTGCACCACCCCTTCTTAACATCTAAAGTCCTAAACCTAAGGCATTTCTTATAGATCTTGTAAGAACATTCATGTGTTCTTGAAGAAAACTAGCGTTTGATCTTCGTTCTTGGAAGTTTTCAAGAAAGAGTCGTTATAATCTTCAAATAACTTCAAGTCTCCAAAAAGACGTTGTTATAATCTTCATTTCTTCTTCGGGTTCTCAAGAAGGCGTTGTTATAATCTTCTAATAGCCTTTGGTTTTCGAAGATTGCAAATTCTACGTCGAAGCTCCGCTTATATTTCTTTTTTTTTTCCATAATACTCAAGCATTCTATATTAAGGTAAGTATTTATAACTCAAACTTATTTAAATACTTATAAACTTTGTTAGTTTATTTATTGTATTTATAAACTCTTAATATATCATATAATCAAATAATTAAAATCCATGTTTTACGTATTGAGCACTACAACACTAGGGAACTTCATGTGAGGGGTTCATTTGAGTAAACGGATCGACGAGTTGCTGGATTTACGAATTAAAGTGTCCTAGCTCCTCGAACGTTTACTGCATGACCTTTGAATTATGATGGCCCGAACGGTAGTACGAGATATACAAACTAAAATAATTTCTATAAACAAACATACAAATACTACATCATAAGCTATATAAATGCATATATAGGCTCGTTCATGTTTTCCTAAATATTATTCCAAACCTAAGTCGCAACATTCTATTTTAGGTTGCTCGTAGAAGTTCTCACGGCATATCCATCATTCTCATTATACATTTGATATCATTTACTCTGAGGTGAGTTCATGGCCCCTATTTTCAATTATTTTGTACTACTTTTGGGGGAGATACATGCTTAACTATTTACATATTACTGTGAGTTTCATAACCCCTACTTTTATACCTTTTTGAATTACTTTTGGGGGAGATACATGTTCAACTATTTTCATTTACTTTCACAAGTACTCTAAACTTTTAACGATTACCGTGAGTTCATAGCCCCACTTTCTATTACTTAATTGTTTTACAAACCCTTGGGGGAGATACATGCTTTATTTTAAACCGAACACATTGCTTTCAAACTGTATACTTATCTGATTGTTATTAGCACTAAGTTACCGCATTTGCCAAACTTAAGTCCCTTAATCATGAATCATTAATCACTAGTGAGAGTGGGCGCGAATATTGTGAATAGATCTATTGGGATTGACGAATCCCGTTTGTGTTGGCCCGTTAGAGGCAAACAAACGCACTATATTTGAGTAACATTGGTAAAAACGGCAATTTTACCTGATAGGGCACGCACCGACATTTTCTCTAATTAATTTTGGAACACGTTAACGCCTTGATTGCATGATGCTTAGTCTAATAATAACTGTTTTGGTTTTCAAACCCTTGGTGTGAATTTATAACTCATACTACAAACATAATGTGATCAACCATCAAACAAACTCTATGAATTTCACTCAACCTTTGTGTTGACAGTTTTAAGCATGTATTTCAGGTCCATATTGTACGAGGCTGGCACGGAGGAGCGAGGACTAGATCAAGAAGGCTATAAATTTTATTATCATTCGAAAACTCATTTAATGTATTTTGTAAACAATGGAACCAACTGGGACCTCATTTTTGTAAACTCTGATATTTATATAAATCGAATGATAAATCTTTTAAAACGACTCCATTAGAGTTCGTTTTCTATTGTTATGACTGTTGTGCCATGAAGTAACACCCAGTTTGAATTCCGCTGCGTATCACGAAATTGGGGGTGTTACACCTAATGAGATATTGTGGATGATCTCTTGGCTCTAGACTCAATTGTGCACATTTGGTTCCTATGCCGGAGACTAGGGAGAGGGTCTCCTTCTTCAATATCAACAATCTCTAAGAGAAAGTCGATAGATTATGTCGGTTCCGCGTGAGAATAAAACAAGCCCTTTTAAGAGGAACTTGAGTAGCTTGGGAAGTTAAGTGCAGTGCGTCACTAGGTCCATGATGTCTTGTCTTCAATATCGGCGTTACCTTGGTAACCACTAGTAGCATATGTATTGAACCCGGTTTCTGCCCTAAGGTTGAATTATTGGAGGGCTATTTCTTTTCACCCTTTTTCACATTCAATTCTTTTTCATTCTTCAACCCCTTCAGTGCTTACCGAGACTTCATAACTAGAACCTTTTTGGATTTATTCCAGTACTAGCTCTGTCTCAGTCCGCACTCTTCCCATATCTCATTTTTCTCCTTTTTTCATTATACCTAAGGACTCTACACTATCTAGTGGATTGTCCTTGGGTAGATCCCTCCGGCTCTGGCGGATCGTGGGAACAAATACCTAACCTCATCATCCTTATAACTCCATACATAAAGTAAAATGGTCGGTCTTTTGGTACAATTCATTCTTCCTTGAAACCAATTGAAAAATCATTTGGAAAAACAATCAAGGTACTTGTGATACGAGATCAAAGCATTTTGTACCTTAATAGTTTTGATCATTTAGAAAACCTCCCCCTCAACATGTGCATATGATTTAGAAAATGTTTAGCACATGGAGGCAAGAGGACTTTGAAATATTTTCTTTGATCACAATTTTCATAGAAAAAGCCATTTGGTTTTCTTTGGTAAATTCTCCCCCTCAATATGTGCATAGGATGTTTGAAATCATTTTATCACATAGAGGCAAGAGTTCTTTTGAAGCACATTTACGATCACACAAGCCATTAAGAAACCATTCGCTCCCCCTCAATATGTGCATCAATATATGAAAGAGTTTAGCACATATTAGAGAGCGCCAGCACATTGAATCAATTGATCACCTTTTATCAAATTTCATATTAAATCACAAATTCTCCCCCGATCAAAAATATCAAACCCTTTGATATTTTGGATCCCAAGTGATTTAATAAGGTTTAAAAAACATGGGAGAATATGTGGCCAGGTTTAAATACTCATCTTGTTTTTGGATAAATCCTCCTCCTCAACATGTGCATTGTGTATATTGAGATCGTTTGACACATGGAGGCAGGAGTGCCTTTGAAGGACTAAAACCAATTCCATTAAAACAGATTTGAGATTTAAATCACGATTTCTCTCCCGATTAAAAATTTCAAACCATTTGAGATTTGTGATCCCAATTGATTTAAATCTTTTTAGAAAAATTTGGGGAAAGACGTGGCAAGATTTAATTTTGAAAAAATGATCGAAATGGACCAATTTAAGACATTAAAGATTGTTAGTGTCAGGTATGATTGTTTTAAGAGATCTTTAAGGAAAATAAAACAATTTCACAATCAAACAAGAACAGAAAAAATTTCATTTTGAAAGATCTTGATACTCAAGAAAAATCATACCATGACATAACATTAAATCTTTAGATCACCACATTAATACGTACAAACGGACTTGATGTGAAGAAATATCGATTGAAAATATTTTATTATAAATCACTCTCCCCCTCAATCGATGACCGTAGTCGATGATTGAGTGACTTAGGTTTTGATAAAAATGAAGTCCGGTGATATTCAAAATTAAGTCTAATTTATTTTCAAAACCAATATTTTTCCATTTTTCAAAACATTATTATTTTAAAAATTGTTTAAAAATGGTATCTTGCACAAAGATACGTTAGGTGGTTGAGCTGCTTCTGTTGATGTTGCTGCTGTAGGGCTTGGAAGAAAAACCGTCTGCTGATGCAGTGAGACTTCTTACGTTGCATTTTAATGCCAACTTAGGTCAAATTTAAGCTCCGTTTCTTCAATCACTTAGAAGAAAAACCATCTGCTGATGCAGTGAGACCTCTTACGTTGCATTTATGCCAACTCTTCATAGAAGTCCAATTAAGCTTCGTTTCTTCATTTGTCAACCCAAGATATAGTTACCCTTTCCTTTTGGCATCCAATCATCTTCAATTGTGGGATCCGGATCGGGAACATTCTTATATACCAATATACATGCATACGTTAGTGAACACACATACAGATATATGGTGGTCGACATCACCCAAACAACAATCGACTAATTCAAGACAATTCAACATATCAATCAGTTCATATAAGGTATGGGAATAATGTGTTCATCAAACTATAATCATCTAATCCTAACAATCATATCCTAGGCACCTAGTCCTTTAACATAGGTTAACATCATTTTTCAGTTAAGCATGTAGGATAATTAAGAAAGTCCGTTAGATGATATAAATTTGAAAACATTCTCCCCCTCAATCAATGACTCATTTTATGAAAAGATTAAAAGCGCGGAAGTCATTGATTGAGTTTGCAAATTTATGTAAACTCCGATACAGATTGATTTTCAAGCAACTCATTTACCACCATTTTGAAATTCAAAAAATATTTTTCTGAAGAATTTTAGATGGAAAAACATTTGTGTAGGAACAGCAGTCCTTTGACATACTTTCCTCAATATGTTTTAGCATAAGTCCACGAAATATTTGAAAACTGGTTTAGCGCAACACTTTCCTTTCTTAAAAAGCGGGTTGCTATCTGAAATAATAGCAAGCCATAGTTTCAGCACGGGTTACAGTCAGAAGTAACTGCAAGCCATGGTTTGTGACATGTTTTGAAAGAAATATTTACACCTCCTGCTCGAACTTCATCTAAAGTCCCGTGCCATTATTGAATGACATTTCTAAGACCGTAGATGTTATCGATACCAGGAGACATGTCTTGAGAAAACATATTTTTGGTATTTTTCAATTTTCTGATTTTTATGGGCTTTTGTTGATTTTATATTTTTCTATTTTGTTTTTGTTGGTTTTATATTTTTGTATTTTGCTTTTTAAAAATTATTTACAAAGATAGAGAAATAGTTTAAGAAGATGATGATGCGAGTACCGAGATAAGGAAATCGTTCAGCACTTTGTAGAAGATAGAAGTCATCATCTCTTAAACTTTCACCACCAAAGCTTTCGAGGCTCTTGAATCGTCATCAGAACTTGAGCCTTCTGAAAGTGAGACTTTGGTAGCTTCCCCCTAAACCGACAAACTATAAAGACCATTTCCCCAAGAAGTAGAAATGAATAAGAACGGTCTCATTGAATGAAGCTCAGCACCCCAAAGAATCACGAGAACAACAAAGTAACAAGTTGAAACATTGATCGTCTCAGTGGTTATCAAGTCCGGAATAACTTATTAAGTCCGATCACATGAACCTGTTGTGCGTCCCTGATGTACACATTACTCTTCGAGATTGACCAGTTGTCTATTCAGGGGAACAATATATCAACATCTTCATTTTACCAGGTGCATTCCAGTTATCTTCCATATAACCAATCAGCCCATAATGTACACAAGTACCCAACCAGAGTAGACACAACGACATCACAGTAACTGGTTGAATCACTGATCTTCTCTGCGGATATCAACTCCGGAATAACTGATTAAGCTCAATCATGTGAACATGTTGTGCGTCCCTGATGTACACATATCTCTCCCCTGATGGTTGCGATCTCATCGGAATCATCATTACATTGTGTACATGAAGCAATAACCGGAAGCACTACCATAAACCATATAGAAGATTTCGATAAGTAATATCATCTCACGCTCCAAATATTCTTCTCATATTTCTTCCTACTGAAAGCTGAGTTAACACATACCAAAAGTATCCAGAGACCACTTCCTCCCAAATGGTTGGAATAATACATCCTTCCCCCAAATAGTTAGAATAATATATCCTTCCCCCAAATAGTTGGAATAACACACCAAAGGCTATGAGTAAACACTGAGTTTCTCTACGGTTATGACATTTGTCTTTCCTGGGAATACTTCAATAGAGACGAAGTATTAGGTTCATCACGTGTACTCGTTGTGTGTTTAGATGTATATCTCCTTCCCCCTTGCTGGTTTTGATACCTCAGAATCAGCAACACATCATTCATACCAAATATTCTTGACATAGAGAAGAACAAAAATTAGCTCAAATGAATCTTGTGAGAATCAACTGCTATAGAAACTCTCTCTGACTATCTTTATCAACCCATTCGTAGAAAATTTGAAGTGACCACTGATGAAGAAAACCCGTTATATCAAACTTGAAACTGAAGTAGAATTCTCCGCATGTGTTCTAAGCTTGCACTTAATGATGGAAGAACGGTGTCTAGAATCTCTGCATCAAGCAAATCTCTAAGTACTCACTACTCAAACAAAGTATGAGACATTAACACCTCTTGAGATTATCCACATCGTCATTTTCATGTGACACTGAGTAAAACAACGTAACTCCTAATAGTGATAGTTAACCAGGTCTTCAACCATCCACCCCGACTGCTGGCAACTAGATAACCCAAGTCTTCAACTCAAATTCTTAAGCCCGAGCAAGTTATCAAATAAGAACACGCCTTTGTGAAAGTCAACTTCAATCTCAAATAAGTGATAAATGATTAACTCCGAAGTAATCAACTTGTGTCAAATGTCCAACACGTGAATAAACATACAATTGGATGTACATTCACCCACTGATTGAACCGGAACAAATGATGCCTCAACATCAATGCATTCTTCCTAAAAGTATACATGTAGAGACTGATCTGGAAGATTCACCAATAATGTCTTCGAGCGGATGAGGTAGTCATTTTCCTTTAAGTTCATGTGGTTGATTTATAGCGTGCACATCGAGAGAAACAATAATCCGTGAAGATTTGGCAAAGGAATACCAAAGAGCAGAGCATTATTCATGAACAATAATCCGTGAAGATTTGGTAAAGGAATACCAAAGAGCGGATCATTATTCATGAGTGCAACTGCAATATTATGATAGTCATTATCAACGCCTTGAGGAATAACTGGAGATTGGGTTTCTTGAGTAGTCTGAGTTGTACTTCTTAGATGATCAACATTCGCTAGCGGTTGGAAATACTCATCAAACATATCTTGAAACAATGAATCCCAAACAATAAATCCCATTTATCCTTAGTGAGTGAAACATTAGGCGTTGGAGGAGAGTCATCAAACATTAAGTCGTATGACCATTAATCAAACATCCATCATCATTTAGTATATTCACTCTTCTCCCCCTCAAAAATTGCATCCGAAGTTGCCATTTTTGATTTAGCAAGTGAATAAGAATATACACCAATGAATGTAGATCCACTTGATGACTGAATGAGCATGGGAGAAACATGAAGCTTGTTGATGAAGAATGTCGATGAGAATGGTCATAAACATGAAGATTTCTCTTCTTCTGAAGATAAAGCGCACTGAAGCGTACACTTTTCTTTTCTTTGAGGAACGGGGCCTGAAGTGTTATCTGCAGACGCCATAATGATGAAGTACGAGGCCTGAACTGATGTGAACAGACGTCATTGCCAGTTTGAATATCAAGGTTGAGTTACTTGGACCCGTGAGTTATGAGATATCAATCCATTTATTATCCATACTTTAAGCCAGTCTATGTAATGAAGGATCGAAGCATCTGCAACTGAGTAAGGAATACCTGCACTAACATTACAAGCTTGTTTGCATATATATGGGTTAGTGACATTAGTATCCAAACTCTTTGGGGTTTCACGGTCAACCTTGATTTTGCCATTGGAAAATAGCTTTCCGGTAGGTATCCACCTAAGTCCAGCATCCTTAAACATTCTACCAGATGGTATCCACTTATGGCCAGGTCTAGGATTGTTAGGCTTCTTATGCATAGTGGGAGACTTATCCTTATTCATAGTTTCTAAAGATTTAGCAGTTGAGATCCATCTAGGTGAAGTTTTAGGTTTGTTTTGCTTCATCACATATTGAACCTTAGCCATGTTAGTAGTCTTAGTGGATTGTACCTTGGCATGTGAATTAGGAAAATGTTTCTTATGTGGAAAAGACACAGAATTTCTAGTTTTGTTTTCTACATGCTTAGCATTCTTATGCACATAACTACTCTTTGATGCACGCCAATCCCTAGTCTTTTGAATGTTCCTAGGTAGTGGTTTACAACTACTAGCAGTGTCTTGAAATCTCGTAGAATTCCTCACCCTAGGTCTTGCACCTAAAATTCCGTCTTTTCGAATCTGTGCCTTTTTCCTAGCTTTTTATAGATAATAGTTCTTCCACAAGTCATTCATATCATATGAATTCTGGGTTTTAATGCTTGGTTTTGACACTGTTTTCGAACTAATCCTAGAGGTGCTGGGAGTAGACGTGGCTACGTGTTGAGAGTTAACGGAGCTAGAAGCCTTATTCTTAGGTAACTCTGGTGAAGTGACTGGTTTTGACAAAACTTGTTTCTCATCAACTTGGGAGGCAAACCGTGTTTTTGAAAATTTTGTTCTTTCAGATTTAAATGCAATAGGCTGCCTAACAACGGACCGGTCTCTAGTGGGATGAGAAACTGGCTTCCCCAAGGTTGATGGTTTTGTAAACTTATTGTTCACACCTTTCCCTAGATGGAATCATACCATAAGCGCGTTAATTTCACAAAACCACAGCTCGATCTTCCCGACATAAACCAACTTGCTCAATACACCCTTATCAAGAAACCATTTGGGGTAGTCTACAGAAGTGAACTACACCATAATTGCTTCATGGCGTGCAAAGAGCTACACAAGTTTGGGGATCACACATTGAAGAAAGTCAGGGACGGTTTAGCTTATCGGTTAAAGGAGATACATGACGGCATAGGGTCACAGAAGAGATGGAATTCGAGGGATAAAAGGGATGTTAAGAAGATCATCACGCGGATTGATGAAAGGTTGTTTAGGCGGGATCAGATCAGAACATTGGAGAGTTTCGTTGGTGGTCGTCCAAGCATATCTCTCACAGGCTATCGACGTCCAGAACGCATTCCCGGAGTTATTGCTGGAATCCCTGATTCTCCTGGTACCCCTTGATTTGTTTCCTTCTCATTATTTAGATGTGCGATTTATAACTGACAATGGCTTGTACACACATAACAGTGTATAACCCGTACTTGTAATGAAAGGACCATGTGGTACGCATCAGTGCCACAATCCTATAAAAGGAGCGAAAACTTCTTACTTTTGAGTAAAACTAATCAAAACTTTCATTTTTCAAAGTTTTTCTCAAAAGAACAAGGACTTCCCCTTATGATTTTCAAAACCTCAAAAGTTAATATCACTTGTTGAGGGGGAGTATTTGCTTAAAAACTTTGTTCACAAAATTGTTCTTCGTGGTAATCTTCCCACAAAACTCGAAATGGACATATTCGATATCAAAATTTCGTCAAAAATAACATTTGTATGCCATTTTTTAGGGGGAGAAAAATTATGTGATAAGAAATATGTTGTGAATTGCTAATGAATCGTCATGCTATAAAGACATAACCAATGAATTGACGAGATCTTAAATGTTAGTAACTCGAAAAGTCTTGTCCGGGACAGGTAATAATTTCAAGCTAGTTCGCTAGTGATGTAAACGTGTCTCGCAAAGGACTTGTCCTAGTAGAATGTACCATTCGAGAAACTCTTGGTAGACATGAACTTTGACGGGTTTGACAACCTTTCGAGGTTTGTCCACACCTTCAAGGTAGTTATTAGAGCTAGTTGTCACCTAAAAGCTGACAATGTAACTCTTTAACTATGCAACGTAACTGTGTCTCGCGGGGAATTGTCTATCTAGAGTTGATCAATTCAAAAGTGCGCGCTCTTCTCTCACCGTGCAGATTTCTGTCAAAATACTTAAGCACATGTGGAGGGGGAGTATTTCTGCAAAATACAAAACTCTCACAGTGGTACTAAAAGCTCTTATTCATAACCACTTTGAGAGATTTTCATGAAAATTGGTTTTATGGCAACATAGGTTAGTCATGGAGTTATAAGGTGACTAAGGTTAGGAATAACCGTCCTATGATCCGCCAGAGCCGGAGGGATCTACCCAAGGACACCACCAATAGTTAGAATTAGAAGTCCTTAGGTCTGATTATAAAAAGGAGAAGATGAGAATCGGAGAAAGAAGGAGTTGAAGAATTAAAAAGAAAAGTAAAGAAAATGGTGAAAATAAATAGCCCTCCAGATTATTCAACTTAGGGCAGACACCGGGTTCAATTCATATGCTACTGGTTGTCATTTGATGACACCGGTATTGAAGATTAAAGTCGTCATGGACCCAGTGACGCATGCACTAAACCTTCTTAGCCACTCAAGTTTCTCTCAACAGAAGCTTGTTTCATTCTCACAGGGAACCCTACGTAAACTATCGGCTTTCTCTTAGAGATTTCTGGTATTGAAGAAGGAGACCCTCTCCCTAGTCTCCGCTCAGGAAAACCAAAGCGCACTATTGAGTCTAGAGCCATGAGATTCATCAAAAGATCTCTTAGGTACACTTGACATTTCATCACTTGTCGTTCAACATTAAGGACATAAGTGATACGTTATCGAGTCCTACACAGATCTTAGCAATCTGTCGAGAACATTTATGAGAGGTTCACACATGTGATCCTCAGTGATTAAATGGAAACTCCTGCCAGGGTCAACATCAAACAGCCCTAACAGCAGGTCACTTCGGTAACTCCTTGTGGGTTACACTTAGTGTGTCTCAAACGTTCTACAGTCGTGGGGTGATGCTTCGATGTACCTCAGCGACTCATCTGAACTATAGGTGTACCTCGGTACATTGCGTTATCTCACTTGTGGGACTTCAATTCAGGAACAGCCTTTGTGAGAATTAGAGTCGTGTTTTCACACTATGCTGTTAACACACTCGAAGTTCAAACTTGTAAGCACTGGATTATTTCTAACCCATGTTTTATGTTTTCTTCTTATGGATGCTCGCGGGTGGAAAAGATCGTGCAGATTCTCCACATGCTCATACCAACATCAACAATAATTGAAGTTCTCTCAAAAGGCAACACAAAGTCAGAATGATTCTTCGTCAAAGCCAAAGAATCTACAAAGTTTAAAGACTAAGAGAACTACATCAGTACTGAAATCCAACGTTAAAGAGCGTGTGAGCATGTTGGAGAAAGACGTGGAGACACTGGAGCAACGAAGCGGACCTGATGCAGATAACCACAACATACTATCACTACCACCACAAAGAACAAAGATAATGAAGACGTCAAAGCTGAAAAACTTCAAAGTAAACAAGATCCCTACACTGGGGAGATTGTTGGAATCAAGACACTTCTTCTCACAAGAAAGAAGAATGTCAGAAGACGTCAAAGCTACTATTACATCAGCACCTACAACGTTATCACTCAAATCATTAATCACCAACACTTAGGGGGAGATTGTTGGAATCACTCCTAAACTAGATTACAAGTGTTAGTAATTAATATGTAATAGTTAGCTTAATTTGGCTTTTATGTTAGTAATTAAGGCAAGGCTTATGTAGAAAGCCCATAAGCCTTGGACCATATCCAATAAGGAAAGGAAGGGACTAGGAGTGTTGCCCTAGCTCCCTCTCCTATAAATAGCCTTGTAAACCTTCATTTGAAGGTTGGTTGTTCACTTTCACATTTATCCTAAGCTTATCATTTCACATAGTAATTCGTATACTTGTGTTTGTGTTCATCCGATCCTTCTTTACCTCATTTCTTCATATTGATGCTTGTATTACATAAATGGGAACCTAACAGGTCTGTAGTTTGAAATCAGTTTGTCTTTCTTATAGCTTTGAGTTCATTCCATCTTTTGCTGGTTTGTGATTCTGCTTTCTGCTTGAGGTATGATGTTATATTTTCCCTGCTACTACAACGATCATATGCTCATATTATTTTTTTGATGACACTGTTGATATCAGCTATACATGCTTAGTTACACAATTTGTTTCTGTTATGATTCAGTCAATCCGGCTTTGGAGCTATTAAGGTCTTTAGTTTCCATAGACAAAGCAGCAATTACTAAGGTTTAACCCAAGACCTTCGGTCTAGTGGTATGTGAGTTGCCAACCAACCAAGAGGTTGTGGGTTCAAGTCTCGGTTGAGGCACATGTGAGAATTATTGTGAGATAGTGGATAGTGTGCGAAAAAAATTGCCTCCCAAAAAAATAAAATAAAATAAAAATTAAGGTTATTAGAATCAGTAGTATACATATCTTCCTAGAAAAGCAATAATATATAAAACAAACACAAGTAGTATACATATTTTCATCATGTACTTTTTAGTAGTTAGGATATACCCTGATGTCCATAGTCAATATCTATGTATCTGAGGAGATATATGAGTCCAGCTCATGCACTATGAGCGTCAATTACCACCCACAAAAACAGCATATTCGCCCAAAATAGGAGTTCAGTTTAGAATTCATATTGGTGGTGATGGATTGATGTGATCTCTAGATTTATGTCATGCGAATGTTGTCACATGATGGTTGGGTTCCTGCATTCCAACTTCATATAATGTGCATCTCCTTTTCAATACATAAAATCGCGTTGTTTCATCCACTCGATCACATTTTAAGGACTGAAATGAGCAGCCAGGGTCAACATAAAAAATATAAAAATATGAATCTAGAAGCACATGCAAGTTGTTAACGTTTTTGTTATGGTTTATATTTTATCTAGCAATTAGCTTTTGATTTTTTTTTCATAAATGTGTATTATGATGATACGTAAAATCACGGGTCTCTTGGAGTCAAGTCATGTGGACTTTTAATCACAAGAGTATTTCATGACTTCACCATCATTTAAGGAATATGCCATTAATACGAAGAGAACCTACTTTTAATATTATCCCGACGGATAGTTAAGGTTGTTAATTTCTCAGATGGCGATTCCCCTAAGGTAACTTCATATTATATATGTAGTGTTACGCCACAATTCCGAGTTGGAGTTGAAAGATTTCGTTTAACGGAATAATAACTTGCTTGAGATATTTTCCTCACATTTATGAGAATTCTTGTACATGACTTATTTTAGTGATTTTTCCCATGCTTGTCTATATTCTTTATAGCCAATCGAAGGGAGATATTAGATTGAAGAAGTGGAGAATAGAGTGTCCTTTGATCCTCCAGTATCCTTTGCTATTTATAGTACTTTTAAAGATATGATATATGTGATCAAGTGGAGAATAAAATCTTTAAGCCAATATTCATAGAATCGAATATCAGATTTGCTCTCCAAGTTGGCCTTCAACTTGTAACCATGTACATGCGTTGCCTTCAACTTGTACCCATGTATATGCATGTGATTGATATATCAATATATCATTATATCTTATTATTTATTTTGGATATCCCATCATACTACAGAATCGATACTTAATAAACTTACTGATAAATATGCATTCCAGGTCCTGAACATGAAGAAGAAACATGCAGTTGAAGGAAGAGACACATGGTAGCTATGAAATTTAGTTAAGTTTCATTTAGTATGGACGATAGGCGTATGATGAAAACAAAAACGTTTTTGGGAAGTTGTAACTAAAAAGTCCTTTTGATATTTAGTTATTTCTCATTTTGGTTCTATTACATGTGACTTTTAATAGCATGGTTGGCATATATTTTGCTAATATATTCTCTATTCAGATCCTCATGATATGTAGGGAGCTGTTATGTGCCTTGGCCATTTTTTTTTGTTTCTTTTTTCTAAAGGTTGAACCTCACCAAAAAATGTTTTATTTTTTGGTACGTAATTAATTAGTACAGTTCAAAAAACGTACCAAAAGCCCTTAAAAACCGTTCCTAAAACCATTTTTCTGTAGAAGTAATTTCCTTACAAATTGGATGGTTGTATGCACAAATGGGTTGTCGTCAGAATTACGAGCTTTGGTTAAGTAACCCCCATGATTCACATACTATTTTCATGATGTGGGTTGTATGAAGTCATGTAAGTCATCCTCCTTTTTGGCTCAAATTGTTATATACATGTTCTCTACATGTAAATACTTCCCCTAGAAATTGTAAAATGCTAAAGGAGCATTATGATCAAACCTGGAACAGATCTTAGCTGTGTTAACTTCTGATTTCTGTGCACCTGGAACAACGCTAAAGGAGTTGTATATGCGACTCTTCATTAGTTATTATAGCTCAGTTTGCTTTGTCTGTGTGTAACTAATCGAGGCCATTTTGGTAATTCTT
>OU343225.1:152165648-152226264 GCA_910596185.1 Chrysanthemum makinoi
GGGAATGTACCATAAAGTAGGGTCTATCTACGTGAAGAAGGTATATGGTTGGGGCGGCAAATGTATGATTAGTGGAATAGCAGGAGTGAAAGATGAACACACTTGGTCCCTCAATACATTTGCACAGGAGGTTTGGTTGGTCATCATGGGGAGAGTGTTTTCCAATCGGTTGAACTACAGAAATGTGGTGATTTGGAAGAGTACCTCCATGGATGAGTATGGGTTCTAGTGAAGCAGCACCACAGTAACACCAGCAGAGGCCACTCGATTGGCATCATAACGGGGTAATATAGAGCGGATACCGGTTTAAGAACTTTTATTAATAAAATAATAAAGTTTACAAAGTTTAATTGTTGCGGAAATATGGCCCATTAATAAAAAGTGGTCCCAAATACATCAGTGTTGTTTATGACCATGCTATGCCAAGCACTGTGGCAGAGATCGTCACACTTCAAAATCGAATACGAGAAACATCTTTAAAAAGGTCGTTTATAAAATTTGGTGAGTTCATAAGTTTATAGCAAAGAATTTAAGTAATCAAGTTTGTTTTATGGACAAAAGTGTGCTCGATACACCGCGTGTAAGGAGTCTTCCAAATAAAAGTGGTTGTGTCATTACTCAAGCTCTAAGCTCATGTACCAAACTACAACGAGTTCGCATGCGTGTAAGTAGCATGTCAATATGGTTTATGGTGCCCTTAGCAAGTGTGTGTTTCGTCACACTTGTGTTCGACACATGGTATACATCCGAGCAAGTTGGGCGACCAACCCGGATGGGCGTTACCTCAATAGATCTATTTATAACACTCGCGCTCCCCGGTTAATGAGTACATGAAAGCGGGCAAGTTGTGGAAGCAGTTCTCTTAGGCTATCTAAATAGTGGTTTACACAGAGTTTGATTCTAGTCCATAAAGTAATAGTTGTTCATATAGTGTTTGTGTAAAAGCAACAGTTCATAAAGTGCATTGCGTAAGAGCAATAGTTCTTAAAAGGCATTTGATAACAGAAATAGTTCATAAAAGGATTTGCATACAAGCAACGGCATTCATAAAGTGTTTGCATAAAAACAATATTTCATAAAGAGTTTGCATGTTTCTCACCCCAAAACAGTTATAAAGCAAGTAAAGTAGGAGTTATGAACTCACCTCAGTAGTCGTTAAATGAGAATAAATCAAGTAGTAATTGTGCCTTTGCTCCGACACGCGACCTAGATAAGTATGGTATGGTTTTTAGTCTAAGTCTTGTATTTAAAAACAACGTTTATAAGTTTACAAGTATTTATGTCTTTGAAATGCTTGAAGTTCCAAAAGCAAAAGTTTTCACATATTTGGATCTTTAAAATGCTTGGAGTTAAGAACAAATATTTTAAATATTTGTTTTATAACATTTTATCTAAAGTTTCATGAATTATTTTGATTGTCGATAATAATCGAAAAATGTAGTTGCGAAAATAATTATGCGTCTTGGCTCTTGGAAGATGGAGGAATAGCATTATACGAAACTTTCGTATAAGAATTGACTCGAATATTGATTCAAGTATTATCGAGGAGCAAATAAATACAAGACGTCAAGTATTTATTTAATTTATTTGAGTTCGAAGTGGAAAAATATATATTTATTGAAGTTGTAGCTAAGTAATATATTGTGTCAAATATATTATCTAGTTTACATAAAAGTGGTCGTCAATTATATTTTACACATGTTTATTTAACGAAATGCGGTAAAATAACATAAGTTTATTATTTATAAAAGTTTTTGGGTGAAAAGTGTAAAAATGTTCAACCTCGAAGGTTTGAAGTTGTAATTGTTGGTATAAGTTACCAACTTATAAAAGTTTTTAGAGAAACGTCAAGTGAGTTCAAGTTGAAGGGTTGGAATGTAATGATTTGTATAAAAATTATAAAGTTTTTAAGAAACTTGACAACTTGTTAAAAAAGTTTGGGGGCGGGGCTGGAGGTAAATACGAGTATATGTTTTAGACTTAGAGAGAGTTTTAAGGAAACTGAAAAGTCATTTAAAGTGGAGGGGTTGAAGATGTCAATTAGCTAATAAGTTTTTAAAAAAAATAAATCCCAGACTGTCAACAGGAATGGTCGAACCTGGGCCAGTTATGTGATGGCTGAAGACTCTACCATCTTAGCTATGGGTACTTCGTGGTATAGTTATACGTTTAGCTATGTATAAGGGAGTTCGAAACTGTTTTATGTTATATTTTTCTTTGCTTCCAAACGTGCATGATTTCTGCTTTGAGTTTCTTACTTGTGTTTCACTACAATTTTCAAAAATGAGTTTTATCTCCTTTAAACACGCAAGTTACTAAGCTTATGAATAAGCTTAACGTTTGAAAGAGGGTTTGAGGTTGTTTTGTAGCAAATGGTTCGGTAGGAGTTGTGAGTTTACTAAGGACTTGATACAAGTTTTGAACCAAAGAAGCTCAAGTAGGAGTTATGAACTCACCTCAGTTTTGAACCAAAGTAGGAGTTATGAACTCACCTCAGTAGAGGCTCTCGTTTTAGCTTATTTCCACATGAACCGAGTGCTTATTACCAATAAGCTCTCGTATGGGTCTACTGTGTAACGAGTTGGGCTGTCAAACCCAAGAGTGTTTGTGAGTATAGAAACCGAATGGATCGGTATTTTGTGAGTACAAACGAGTTTCGATGAGCAAGAGAAACTCGAACTAGACTTTGAAATAAACTCCAAACCGAAGCAAACTTTATTCCACCAGTGAGCCAAAACATTAGTAAGCAACACATCCTTATTTCTCGTTGGTTCACACTCGTAAAAAAAAATTGAAAAGTTCTAAATTTCCTTTGTAAAGCTCGATGAACCACAACACGTTTATTAACTCATTTAACGTTTCGTAGCTCATTTTTAATGTTCAAAATCATCATATTAACATAACAACTCAACAATAAGTAGACTATTTCATTATAGTTGAGTATAAACCAAGTTTTGGTTGTGTTCTCATTATTAATGAAAGCATGAAAATCGTTTTATATAACTTTTGCAAACATAAATGTTGAAAGATATGAAAGAAATGAGCTCAAATATGCTTACAAAGATTGTAGGGGTTCGAGTGAGTGAGACAAAGATCAAAGAACCACAACACAGCTAGCTTTCCAAACCAAAACCCGTAAACTTTTAGCTTGTGCAACACCCTTTAGAACCTTATTAAAACTCTTTAAAATCTTCCTTTTCCTCATCTTTACTTCTCACACGGCAGTAACCAAATGGAGAGTATAATGTGTTTGTTTGCGTTTTGCTTTAGAATGTGTTCTTTGAGCTCAAGTGATGCTCGGTTTTATAAGGAAGTAAAATTCAAGAGTTTTGCTTGTTAGATTGACCACATTAAATGATAACATACCTCAAAACCAAAGAGTGGTGTTGATGGTTGAATACATTTCGTATAGCAGTGGACAAAAAGGGAGGTAGACATGTCTTGTGTCCTTGTTTAATAATCAATGAGATTGAGTGAGGGGTTGGTGATGCTCGAATAGCAGTAAACAAAAGTAGGAAGAAAGAGCATGTCTCTTGTACTCTTGATGTTTCATACACGTAAATGGAAAATTAATAGAAACATGTCAAAAAAATGAAAGGACAAGAGTGTGCATTTGATCAAAGGGTCAAGTGTAAGCTTACTTTAAGGAGTTGAGGCATGGCAATGCCACTCATTGCCTTACACATAAAGAAAAACTACAAGTAACATATGTCCAAAGATAAGCAATTGGGATGATCTCACTGAGTTGTCTCTCATTTGTGTACAAAAGACATCAATAAAAGTTTAGGGATGCTTTGGTTTCACGTCGTAAATCGTTAACGTGTTAAATAAACTTTTGAGTGTGTTTTATAAAAGAATTATAAAAAGAATAATATTTGTTCAATAATGTGTTTATTTTTTATTGGTCGATTCATGCGCGAGCTCGTGTTTCGGATAAAGTGAGATAACTTCTCGAGTGAGTTTGAAAACTCATAGTGGGGTCAGAAAATAAAAATTTAGCATTTTATGATAATCATAAATAGTTTAAATTGTAGTGTCTTGGGATAACTTCCCATGATTATATCAAATGAGCTAATGCTTGCTCAAAAACGTTCAGGTAATAATAAATAAAAATTTATTATTAAATTAAAGTTTGGAAATTTACCGATTGTCACACACACCATTTCTGTCCTTGCTATTGTGGTTGAAGGTTGAATGGCTTGGATGGAAGGGTGATGTGGAAATATAGTTAGATGGTTGGTGCAAAATGGTGAATTGAATAGACAATTGGCATGGTTTAAATCATAGTGCAGTTGTTTCTTTTGAAGTCTCTATGATATCAGTGAAAGAATGCTTGTTGCCTGATATTGGATTGTAGATGTTTTCTGTTCTTGTTCAGATAGTTGTATCAGTTTGTGCTTATGCAGCCATAGATATAGGAATGTTGAAAACTGGATGGGCTTGTCCATTTCAGTTATAGAGTATTTCTTGTAATTTGTTCTTGATATTAATATAATTCACCATTTGCACACAAAAAAATTGGGTTATTTTGTTGGGGAAAATGGAATTTCATCCATGTCATCATAAAATCTTTAAATCAATATTTTTGCAAAAATAATTACATTAATATCCTTGCAAAATTTCAAATACTCATATTTGTCCAAATGTAAAAAGTAGAAACGTAAATGGGGGTTGAATACGCTTCTATTTAAAATGTAAAATCTTTCGTATCAAATTTCCGATCTGTCTAAATATGAATAGTGGTTATGACAGTTATAGAATCTATGTATATCTTTATTCAACTTAAAGCAATAGATACACTAAACAAATAAGAGATATTTTTGTTAGATTTTGGGGACGGTCTCATATATGTACGGACGGTCCCATATATGTTTGGGATCGGTTGTCTATTTAAGGGACAGCCAACAGTTGGGTGTTTTAGACAGGTGATGAATTATATATTTGCATAATCACAATACAAGCAACAAGCCACACAGACACAAACTCAATACAAGTATAAATGCAAAACGATAAATGCAAGAATAAAACGTAAGGAGATAAGTGAGGAAAATGCAAACCAGACACGAAGATTTATAATAGTTTCACGTAGCTCCTCTTCGCCCTACTCCACTCATCGAGTCCCCAACTCGAGAGGTACTTCACTAATCAACAAGCTCCCTTTAGGCGGAGAAAATCATACACCATTGCTTACACCAATTTTCGGCACTAAGAAAAATGTCAAGTTCTAATCTTGGCTAGAACCAATCCACACGATCAACACAATCAAAACGATCAACACGATCTACCCGATCAACATACAACAACTCACGGACTTGCACATTGTCCGGATCTACCTATTACACATGATTGAAAGATATGGACTTGATTTATATGTAACCAATATTACACGTGGACTATCTTGACTACATAGCTTCGTATATATATGATAACGAAAGTTCTTCTCTTTGCACTTGAGGTGAGAAAGAAAGAATTACATTTAAACAAGATTCAAACAAATTAATGTGATAAAAAAAAGGTGAAATAAGGGATTGAGAAAGAACATAAAGGTTTGTGCTAAAAATGGTTAATTTTCTGAAGAAACATGCAGTATTTATAGACACCAGGAGGAGCGGGGGACGGTCCCGTAAACATTGGACGGTCCCATATATACAAGGAATCGTCACCTAGAAGACGCTCATTTTTTTGTCCTTTAGTGGTGAAATGTTTTTCTGGTGAAAATTTAACTGATTTAGGGGGGAAAATAGTTGTTGGGAATTTGAAATTCAATACATATTCATTTTTCTTATTAAAACATTTCTTTATAATTACAAAAATAATTTTTATAATTTCTTTTTGTAAAAAAGTTTTGTCACATTTATAAAAATGTGAGGTTTGATGACAAAAATAATTTCTTTCATCACTTAACTAGTTTGGTAACTTGTTTGTACATACCTTGATTCAGACTTGAGACATCGGAAGATGTTGATGCGTGCATGCATTGATGATTTGCCTAAACAAGTAACTTGTGAACTTTACGTTATGTATTACAGGTTTCATGTTTGTCATCCCTAAATATAAAGACACTGTATAGATTAAACGTCGTAACGTTTGCACTAACATATAATTTAATAAATTAAATGTTTTACTTTTAACAACTTATTAGTTATAAGTCATGTGCACATACGAGGTTCGAAAGAAATTTAGTTTAGATTTGGCGAACGCATACAACCATTTAAACAAAATAACCAAAGAATCAAACCGAAAACCGATTAAAAATTGAAAACCGAACAAAAAAAGTGGGCAATTTTTATTATGAATTGTAAACGGCCGAATAATTGGTTTTAGTTTCATAAATGAGTAGGAGCCCAACTAGTGTCTCGGCTTCCCACCAACTTCTTGTAATACCTCTTTGGTTTTATAATAATAATAATAATAATAATAATAATAATAATAAATAATAATAATAATAATAATAATAATAATAAATAATAATAATAAATAATAATAATAATAATGTCAAGAGTGGTGCATTTATTTTTCATAGATTAAGTTTTTGTAACCAGATTGGAGTGGGAGCCCAACTCGGCTTCCCACCAATTTTTTGTAAATCCTTTTGTTTTTCTAATGAAGTGATGTTTTTATAAAAATAAATAAATAAATAAGTAGTAATAATAATAATAAGAGTAAATTACACCGTTCGTCCTTGTGGTTTGCGTTGACCGCAGGGTTTAGTCCTTTGACCAAAAAAGTTGCACCGTACGTCCTTAAGTGGGAAACGTTATGCACCGTTCGTCCCTCCATCCAATGGGGCCCACCATTCCACTAACGTCGGTTAAGTCACTTTTTTAAAGGGGTATTTCGGTCATTTCCCAAGTACATACCATTTATTACACCCATCTACCTTGTCAGTCCCCAAACTAAAATCTTTGCTCCCACTAACCCACGAGTTAATCATCTTCTTCCCCAATCAAGTGTGAAAAACCCGGTAACATTTGTCTGATACCGCAAAGAATCGGATGGTGGTCCCATTGTTTGAAATTAGAGCAAATGATGTTCTTGATCGAGACCCATATTGCATGTATCGTAAGTGACTGTTTATAGTTATTTTTTTGATAATGGTGTTAAGTGACGTATGTTTTTAATCATTAGAGTATGCATTTTTTGCGTTTGCAATACTTTGTTTGGTGTTTTAATGTCTAAAACCCTTGTCTGATTGATTCCTTTAATTATTTGCAGATAAAAACTCTACTCTGTTTTCCATCAAGCTCAATCATGGTGGTTTTCACGAATGCACCTTGAGGATTTACAAGAATGGTAAGATTACTTTTGTGGATTTGATAAGGCGGTGATCAGTTTCAATCCATGAAATTGATTCCATGCTAGAAGACTTAGGTCATGATGGTCATAGGTTGATGTTTTACCATTTCTTTAAACACGATTATGATTTAGACAATGGACTAGAGCCTTTAGCATGTGACAAAGATGTTGATTTATTAGGCAAGTATGTGATGGAAGGTCTTAAGCTAGTTGATGTATATGTTGAGCATGAAAAGACCAATCTTGACATTTACATACAACCAAGCATAAAAACTTGTAATAGAAGAGTTAAATGAACCAATAACATCAAAGGCGGGGATTACCCCATTGACTAAGAAAGTAGTTTTGGATCTCAATGAAGGGTGTGTAGGTAAAGATATAGGTCAAATTAGTGGTAAAGACCAAGGGCAAAGTATTGTAGTTGCTAATGATGAGTCTTCTCAAGTCCCTAGTCAGTTTGTAAATGATTTTTACTCTTCTTATGACCCATATGTAGAGTCACAAGATCCTAAGTTTGACCCATTTCTTGACTTGGACATTATATCACCAACAATGAATGTTCAAACAAATCCTGAGGTTGAAACAAATCCTAGTGAGAATTTTGAAACAAATCCACGAGGTTGGAATGGGTAATCCTAGTGACAGTGTTGAAAGTGAAGTTGAGGGTGAAAGTGAGAGTGAAACAGATGGTGATAGTGAAGGAGATGATGATAGCCAAGGCAGGTGATTTCATAGTAGATGTCAATAATAATGCAGATGAGGTGGATGTTGACATGAGGGACTTTAATTACACTATTGATGAGACTGTGGAGTTTGTTGGGTGTAGAGAAGGGAACCATTGTGACTGAAGATGAAGCCGATGGAGATGATGTCAACGAATTAGAAAATGACTATTTTGAGAGTGGATCGGTAGTGACATTGAAGGTAGTAGGTTAAGGAAAAGAAGTTGAAGCAGTTAAGAAAACAAGCACATGCTACGAGAAAATTTACAAGACATATTTCTATGTGGGTCAAAAATTTGAAAACAGAGAAAAGGTGAAGGAGTACATTAAAGAGCATTCAATTGAGACTAGGAGAAGAATAAGAATGGAAAAGAATGACAATGAGAGAGTGAGGGCAGTATGCAAAGGTGTTATCCCTTCTCTAGCAGCTTGTGAAGTCAATGATTGTGGGCCAACTCAAGCTTGGGCCAAGTCAAGAAAAAGGCCCAACTGAGGGTGAAAAGGGCCAGCAGTCTACCCAATCAAAACAAAGAAAAGTTAATAAGGAGAGAATCATTAATGGGGGTAAACCTAATAGACAAAAGCGTTGGATGATAATAAATGTCCATGGGTTCTGTTAGTTTCCAAAGTCAAAAAGACTGAATCTTGGGAGGTCAAAACATACAGGTCAGTCCATAAATGTCTACAGGAAAGAGATAACCTTTATGCCACCTACAATTGGTTCTCAAAGGAATTAGTTGAGCAGTTGAAAACAAACCCTAATATACACGTTAGAGTTGTTCAAGAGCAACTAACAAAAAACATGAACTAAGTATTCGAGAAAGTAAGGCATTTAGAGCTAAGCAAGAAGCTGAAAGGAAATTAAGGGGTGATTACACACATCGGTATAAGATGCTAAGAGATTATGTGTTGGAATTGCAACAAGCTAATCCAAACACAACTGTCAAAATCCATGTTCAAGCTGAAGCAGATCATCAAGTGCTAACAAGAGTTTTTAAGAGAATCTATATATGTTTGGGGCCTTTGAAAGTTGGATTCAGAGGGGATGGGGAAATCCTTGGATTAGATGGAGCATTCATGAAGGGTCCATACCGGGACAACTTTGGCAGGTGTAGTATTGATCCAAACAATGGGATCTATCCATTGGCATATGGACTTGTTGAGACGAGAAAACAGAGTCATGGACATGGTTTCTCAATCAACTTGGAGATGACCTAGATGCATACAGAATTCCAATTTCACTTTCATAAGTGGCAGGGCAAAAGGTACTAACTTAACTAGTTAATTTTATTTCAATCTAATTAATTAATTCCTTAACTTACTTAACTAATTAATTGTTTCCAACTGCATGGTATTATACCAGCAATTGCAAAATTGTTTCCATGTCAGAGCACAGAATTGTGTGAAACATATTCATGAGAATATGAAGTTGAAGTGGAATGATGCATACAAGGATATGCTATGGAAGCGACAAGCTGCAACAACAGTCCCAGAGTTTCAACTTGCAATAGAAGAGTTGAAAGCTTTCAATAAAGAGGCTTATGACTGGTTGAATCTCATTCCTCCACAACACTGGGCAAGATCACATTTCGGGTATACAATATTCTTACTTTAACTGATTTCATAGTATATGTTGATTTAATATTATCTAAACAACAAACTCCTTAAACAGAGAGAGCCAAGTCAGATGTTTTATTGAACAACATGTGTGAAGTCTTGAATGGGAAGCTAGTAGGGGGAAGAGACAAGCCCATTATTTCCACATTGGGTTTGCGGAGTATCTCATGAGAAGGTATTATACATTCCATGTGCTATTCAATTGTCATTCCATGTAAGTACTTAGATTACAATACCTAATAATAGAACCAGCGGGATTGTCAATGTTAACAACGTTATTGCAAGGTGTGATGGACCACTCACACCAACTGCTACAAGGATTTTGAAAGATGAGATCAAGCTACCAACTATACTGTTCAATGGAATGGAGGTGAGTTATACCAGGTAAGTGGTCCATGGAATGACCAGTGTGTGGTAAATGTTGTTGCTAGAACCTGCACTTGTAGAAGATGGGAATTGATAGGCATCCCTTGCAAACATGTTGTTGCAACAAATTGGAACATGTCACTTAATCATCAAGAGGTTGTATTACCAGAGGAATGGGTACATCCATGCTATAGGTTAGAGACTTGGAAGAAATTATATGCTTTTCATATAAAACCAATCAGAGGTCCATCCATTGGCCCAAGTGCACTGCTTCCAACTAGTCATTTGCCACCAAAACATAATCCACAAGTTGGAAGACCAAGGAAAGAAAGAAAAAGGTCAAGGGAAAAAGGATTTTAAGATAGTTAAGGATGGTAAGCTTTCAAGAGGGCACAAGGCTGTAACTTGTGACAAATGTGGGTCAAGAGGTCACAACCAAAGAACACATCTGGACCAAGAATGCCAAAGTCAAAAGAGAAAAAATGCAAGCAAAGGGGTGGATTTGGATTACGATACCCTCTGAGTTCACAATCAAAGACAAGAGCAGATAGTCAAGATAAGGGGAAGGCACCATCAACAGAAGATGGTGCAAAAAAGAAGAGAGCACCAAGGAAGAAGGTGGTTGTGTTAGGTTGAAGTATTTGTCATGTCTGTGTTTCTAGTATGTATGTTATGTCTGTGTTTCTAGTATGTCTGTTATGATAGTGTATGTTATGATTATGTCTGTTATGTCTGTGTTTCTAGTATGTCTTATGCACAATGTCAATTAAGTTGTTTTGGATGTTTATGGCATTATATGCCTTGAAACTTGATTGATTAATGGTATGGTTGCTTTAGACTTTATTTTGTTTGACTTTAATTTGGTATGTTATTTTGTTTGACTTTAATTTGGTATGTACAGATTCTTTTGGTAATTTGGTAACTGTACTGCACTATGATAGGTAAGACCAAGCAACGCACTAACTTATTTAAAATAGGTTCAAGTAAACATGAAAGACCATAAAAAAACATACATAAAGTAAACTGAAACCATAAAAGACCATAAAATAGGTTCAAGTACACATGAAAGACCATAAAAGCCTTTACTAACTTATTTTAGGTGTGTACTACATCTGCAACCATGAAAGACATGAAGACGAGTGCTTCTAGATAACACCATAAGCCATGAAACACCGTGCTTCTAACCCATCCTTTTCTTTCCCTTCCCTTCCCTTTTGGTCTTTGCAATTTCAGTTGGTGTAACATAAGGTTTGACACCAAATTCTTCAAGAGTGGCCTTTGCAGGCAATCTAGAACTTTAGTCCTTGCATCAAATAGAAGCTTTTGCATCTGTTTTTGGGTTAGTGTCTTATCATCATCCTTTTCAACAGGAAAAGAGCTTGAGCCCACCTTTGGTTCATAAAAGCGTATCTCATCGGTGGTACTACATACTGCAATGGAAAATACCACTGTCCATGTGTTACTGAACTTGTGTCATCGTACTTTGAGATGTATCACTGGAAATGTAGATTACTTCACGAAAAAAAATTATAAAAAACAATAAAGCGTAAGTATGTTTAACATATAAGAGATGGAAAAGGCAAAAGAAGATGTATATAACCTTTTCTCTTGTTGGAACCCTTGTTTCCTGAACTCATGTTTGCAGGCAGAGAATTGTAGATTAGGAAGATGTTTGATATGATTTTGTATTATCCCTATGTGCCCTTATATAGAGGTGTGGTAATGTAGAAATTGCAAGAATGCAAGTAAACTGTATAACATTAAATTGCAAGAATGCAGCAAAGTGGCATTGATTCATTGACTGCAACAATGTAGAAATAGTGTTGCATTGATAAAAGTATTTGCATATGCATAAAAGTGAGAAAAGTAAAATTCATAAAAGTGGTACTTATGTGAAACAGATAAATTGCAATAATGCTACAAAGCTTCTTTTTATTACAATGGTGCTACATAACAGACACAAAATACATCTAACATTAAACACCCAAAATACATCTATCTCTTAACACCTAAAGACTACACTGCTAGGTCAATATGTTATACATAACAGACACAAACAACAAAATACATGAAACCATAACATACTTCTTCAATGTTGATATTTCTTGCTCCATATTTTGTAGGATTTCTTGATGGTTGTTCAAAGACCTTAATAAACCAGGTATAACTACCATTGAGCGATGGCACATTTGGGTCCACCAATCAACAAATCATTACAATCTGTAAAAACAAATTAAACAACAAATCATATAAAACAAAATTAAACAACAAATACTGATATTGTTCAATTACAAAGTAAAACCATTAACACATACAATTTGGGAACAAGCATAAAACCTTCGACATGGGTTTCTATTTGTCCATGATGTTTTCATAACTGCAAGTGTTTGGCAACGAGGACATCTAACCATGATTTTGATTTGATTTGAGAAAACCCTTTGTTTTGAAAATGGTGGTGGATCCGATTGGAGTTGAAGTGGATTATGTGTGTGGGTGGGGTTAAGTATATAGGGTTTTACTTTGGGCGGGAAAAAAAGGGGTTTAGAAATGACGAATATGCCCTCATGGGTTAAGTGACTTAGCGTTGAGTGGGGAATTTGTGGGCCCCATTGGATGGAGGGACGAACGGTGCATAACGTTTCCCACTTAAGGACGGACGGTGCAACTTTTTTGGTCAAAGGACTAAACCCTGCGGTCAACGCAAACCACAAGGACGAACGGTGTAATTTACTCTAATAATAATAATAATAATAATAATAATAATAATAATAATAATAATAATAATAATAATAATAAGGAGCCAAATGTACAGACATTGGATATGGGTTCACCCCTTTCTCATTTTCCTCCTTAGGAGAACTTGAGGTGGCCGGTGACCTTACTTAAGCGGATCCGGAAGTTCTCTATAACTCAAGACATTGGAGCGCGTGCGGCTGCTCATATCTTTAGTAGGATTAGTTTTGCTATTGCTAAAGGTGTGGGATCCCAGATTGTTTCGAGGCTCCCCACTAATTTCTTGTAATCCATTGGTTTTGTTTCTAATGAAAGTGATGTTTTAATAAAAAAAAATAAATAATAATAATAATAATAATAATAATAATAATAATAATAATAATAATAATAAATTTATTATTATCTCATAAAGGAATGGGAGCCCAATCAATGTTTCGGCTTCCTACCAATTTCTTATAAATTCTTTTGGTTTTCTAATGAAGTGATGTTTGATAATAATAATAATAACAATAATAAGTGATGTTACAACTTTGGCACCAAAATTGGTAATATGTTGTTACATAGAGGAGGCATATAAGGCTAGACACAGTGGAACAATTTATTTCGGTCGAGCATCAAAAAAAACACACGACGGCTGATTTGGAAATCGGTCGAGTCGAGTGTGGGTGTTGGGTCGTGACATCGGTCGAGTCGAGTATGTGTACAAAAATATGCTCTTTAAACATCCGTAAACTTTGAATATTTATTTGTTTGGTGTCATCCAAACCTCAAGTTTGTTGACTATGACAATTACACAACAATTGTTGTATAGAATCTGGGAGCAACTCCTGGCTGAGGAAATGCAATTCTAAATCCAAACATAAATATTACAATGTTGTTAAATCATCTTGTAATCAAGCATGATACAACAACCTTATACACAACATAATGTTCATGATGAATCTTCAAGTTAAACTTTAAGATCTCATTCATATTCTATCTTGTCAAAGATATGTATTCATCATGTTCTATTAGACTCATTTATTTACCGCATATGTTTATAATAATAAACATATATTCCAAGGTTGTATGTCTTATTTCCAAATCTTACAAACGAAGTTTCATTCTCAACTAAAACTTAATTTAGGTGGAATGTAGTTGCTCATACAACATATAAGATTTCAGAAAATAATACTACCGCTAGCTTTCAGGAATACTTATGACCAATCTTATTTTAATTATTAAATCAAACATGGATTTGATACTAAATATAAGAATCATCTCCTAGATGCATGCATATATCCATTCATGGATTCTTGCAGTCTGTACATATTCAAAGATTATTTGAATTCATAAAAACTCCTTTCCATTACTTATCGTCCTCGCAAAAGTAATTCCAGAACAAAGAGTTTTGATATTCATTGTCAAAATTTCATATCAATGAAACTAAGTATGACAATTATAATCTTTATACTTCTATTTAATGTATCTAGGAAAGAATATTCAATCATAGTTAATTGCTTAAGTATGATTAATATTATTATCACTAGACATACATTAAATACGTACAATATTGTCCATATGATTTCTACACAAAAATTTAAACCACTAGGGTTTTCATCTTTTGAAGAAAATCATCTTAATTTACATAAACCAAGTATCTAAAATTGATTATCTTTATGGACAGCATCTCAACATTCATAGTATGATTGATTTACCACAATTCAACATTTGGTAAATTCATCATCATGATTAACAGGCTTACCATGATCCTATAACTCATAATCCTCAGCATATTAAATATCTGAGATATCCTTCCGGATATATGAATGACAATTCCATCATATTAAGGTCTATCATTTACATGTTTAGCCTCATCATGATATTTGCTAGTGCATTTTATAAGATTTTGTATTTTGTAATTTAGTCTTTCAAGATCTAAACAAAACTCTCACTTGCCTTTTATAATTTAAAGATCATCTTTAAATAGTTTAGTAAGTAGAGCAACAATATGTTGTTCTCTTTTGGGATCTTACAAAAAACATTGACAGTTCCTGACATTAGTTTGTTACAACCCACTTTACAAGTAGTTTAACAAATTCAGAACTTCATTATAAGACTTAATGTGATTCATCACATTCCATAAACAAATGGTGTCTTATTAATCTTCTAGGTTGGAGTCTTATTGAGTATATTCAATCTATACTCAATCTACTAATCTTGATAACTTTTGGAAGAAAATATAGTTATCTTGAATCAAACAATGCCAATAGATTTTGATTCTTCTAACTGAACATACCATAAAACTATGGTATTTCCTTAGAATTAATATTGTAAGAAAATCTAACAATATTTAAGATAACCATCTACTATTTGGCATACCTATTTACCAACAAAGTAAAACTTAATGGTACAATAGAATTACCAAGTTAATTGCATGTATTATAACACAAGTATTCTTGACCAAGTCAAAAGACATATCAGTTATAATCACACTATACGTTGTAAGTCATTGATCAACTCACTGACTTCATGCACATGTCTTAAAACATAGCAAGTTAACTTCTTACTTTATATTGTAAGTCTTGTATTAAAAGACTTCATGTTTGTGACTTTACAAAAAAATCATAAACATGTATAATTAAAGCAATTATGAACACCACCTCGGGTTTTAATTAATAATTTCAAGTTAATATTTACTACATATATTTAAGTCATTCAACGAATACATAAATACTTAAAATCAAAGTAGTATTAGATTACTTCATTTAATTATGTCATTCCATAAAATATTCAATGTAAGAAACTGCAAAATCATCCATGCTCGTTCTCACGACACGTGAATATTTTACCTTAAGCTACAATCTAGTTCATGTTCTGACGTAACGTAAATTGTAATTACAAGTGTTTCATAAATATTGAATGACATAAATATTTAAAGTAGTCTTTGTTATCATCTTGACACATGTTCTTAATAGGGCAATCATACACATTTAAATGTATAATTCGTATTAGAACGTAACTCTCTTACCTAGCGATCAATAGAATCCATTTAAATCATATTTATATGTGTTGTACCTTGCACACAATAAAGATTTCTCCCACTTGTGCATGGAACAACATCATGTAGCAGATAAACAGCACGACAAACGTTTGTTTATTTGATTAATATGGTTTGTGTCATAGATATAACAACCAGATGTAGGATTATATTGTTAGTAAGGAAACGCACATGACTATCTTTAAAACATAAGTGCCTACAGTTGGAAAGTAATTATCTTTGAAGATAATCTGGGTTACTACACAGGACACAAAGCTTGTAGCTCCCACTGAATTAGAAATCATTTCAACAACTTCTTATTCAGTAATACAACACAATGCTCCAACTGGATTTGACAACATTGTAAGTGTTTCATACAAGTGAAAACAACTTGCTTGCTTTTTACTTTCCTACACCTTTAAAGAACCATACGTAATCATTACTAAGGTACTAAAAGGTGTATTCTACTCAATGAATGATGGGTTATTCATCAATGTTATTTACTTGAAAATTGGGTATGCAATTTCTTCCTTAACAGGCCTACCATTCCCATACTGGTATGTAGCACCTTTAAAGGCTAAAGCAAAACAACTAGATAAATTATGCTAGTTTGCCTTTTACCAATTTTCACGGTAATTAGTCTAGCTTCTAATTTAGTAACTCATATACATGTTTTCCAGTTGACCAAAAGTCATGTTTGTTACAAAAGGATTCATTCACCAAATGAGGGTAATGAAATCTTTATGGAAAATAAGATGTGCAATTCATTGCTATGAGTTACATTAAAATTTAGACAATTCAAATGTTCCTATTATATCTCTCTCATTCATGATAAGGAATAGGATTGAGTCTCATGCTTCTCCCATGAAAAAGAGACTTCGTTTGTCTTTTCGGTAAATTATTCTCGATAAAACGTTTGTTTGAAAGCAGAATGAATCAATTTACTAATCAAAGACTAAACCACGTTTACGGTTAAATGTTGCATTAATACATTCAAAAGAGTTACAAAATTCAATTTTAGTATTTTCGATAATTAACCTTTTCAAGAAAATTAAATACCCATGGTTCATAAACATATAACCATTTAATTTTCATTGAAAAATAGGATCCAAATTGACATATTTTCATCACATCAGTTGATCTGCTAGTAATGATGGTATTCAAAATGGTACCAGTCGAACCTCAATTGCCAATTTTCAAATTGCAACTCCTAGATTTATGGGATTTACATTTAGCCAATTTCAATTGCCATGTAAACATGTTTTATCCCCATCTTATGCCTTGAGTTGCCAGTTCTCACCGCCTAACTCAATTAAGTTGTTCAACTTAAGAAACTGCAAAATCATCTATGCCCGCTCTCACGTCACGTGGATATTTTACCCTTTGATTACGATCTAAATCACGTTCTCACGCAAATAAAGGTAATCTCAGGTGTTTCCGTTTCGTTGGATGGCATACAACTTAAATTAAGGGTAATAATTTTGATGTCAAATCAAATATGTACAAAGATGTCATACATTCATCTTCGTAGCATAAGTTTATATTAAAACATTTATATCCTTGTTTTAATGTTTAAGCTTTTCATCATCAAACTTTAATCGAGGTATTAGCTAACCAATTAAAGAATTACCTTTAATTACCACTATATCCTCTCGTTGCATGAGTCATAAGACCCAAGTTATTCGGATAATTACCACAAAAGTGGCGCATAGAATTTAAGGTCAATTCACCCTCAAGAGTTTATGCACATTCATAGGAATACTTGGTAGCTCCATTAAGGCCAAACAGCGAGGAGAATTAGAATTAGCGCGAAGCATATTACATACCCTCATCTTTAAGGTCACAATTTAATGCGTACCAACCTTGTACCCATCACACAGTTTGTCATTAATGGGTGAGCCGTTCTAGCTATTTTGTGCATAAAAATCAATCAATTAAACGATTACGATTACTATGCTTAAAAAACACATGTTTCACCATTGTTTATGTCAGTTTATTTTTCTTATAAAAATACTCTTGTTACACATAACAAACAAGCAAGTATTTAAAAAAAATAAACATATAAACAATAAATATATAACTTAACAATTAATCATGCATATCAAATAGCCACATGCAAACCTTTTGATAAATCATATTAATAATCAATTCTAGATCTTTCAATATGTATATGTCTAATTAATACTTTCACCCGTTTTCATCAATGTACAAGGTGAGCCATATGCATCGATTCATCGATTGCGTAAGTCAAAATTAAAACATATACCACATAGCACATAATTGATTTACTAATAATGATTGAGGTCTTCCCCAATTTTAGATCTATCAAAAATTAGTGTATATCACTTAACCAAGTAAAGCATACAATAAAAAAGATCCATGACAAAACATGCATGTATTTATCATGGACATAAATTACACTTAACAATTAATGCAATTAGGGGCGAAGCCAGGATTTCAAGTTAGGGGGGCCAATTTTTCTTTTTCAAATCATAGTTCGAAGGAGTATAGCAAAATAGGATTTAAGTTTGGGTTTCGGGTCCTAAACAACATCTTCTATTCGTATAGCAAAATAGGATTTAAGTTTGGGTTTCGGGTCCTAAACAACATCTTCTATTCGCTTGTAAAAAGAATCAATTATTCTCTTCTTACTCATGACTCCTATGACTCCCTAAGTCAACCTAATACCATTAAATTTTTGTAACAAAAATAAACATGTTAATAATCATAACTTTGAAATCTCAGAGTTTGTTAATTTTCTAACTTAGAATTAGGAATAATTGTGATGTCAAATGTCAAGTGATCAACCCATCGTTAATGTACTTCCTACTAGTTTTACAAAAACTCTAGTTAACACTTAACAAGTAATAAGCAATTAAACATACAAGCAATTTCTAGTAATCAAGTGACCATTAATGTTCTACACAAACTCTCCTTAACACTTAACAAGTAATAAGCAATTAAGGATACATGCAATTAAATATTAATATGAAACTTGTTTCGATCATGTGTTTAGATACTCATTTTTTTAACAGCTCTGTTTAGAAAGATACTCAATGCATTGGATATAAACATTTGTAGCAGAAAGAAGAGGCGATCATCTGCCACAGATGTATAAACCTAAATACCCAAAAAAGTAAACAAACTAAAAACTCGATTATGGATATCAAATTAGAAATGACAATATTCGAAAAATGACACCTAAAAAATATTAAAGAAAAAAGAGTGGCATCACTTGTTCTTCATTATAATCAAATAAAAAAGGGTCATTTGCATATATATCCCTCCAAAGATGCAAAATTGCATATATATCTTTTGAATGCATAAAAATCATTGTACTATGTGCATCAAAAACTTGTAAGAAGGATATATATATGGAATTATTCACCTTTGGAGGGATATATATGCAATTCTCCCAATAAAAGAATATCAATCATCAATTATCAAAAATAAAAGGGAAGTCAAATAGTATATATGCAGACTAATTAAATTGTGATCTGAAAATATAACATAAACTAAGTCAAAATACAAAATTACACCTAAAACAATAAAACTTCAATCGAACTTCATTTTTATAAAGAAAAATAAGAGAAAAAGACAAGATTAATCTCTATACATTAGGAAATACCTGTGATATGGAAAGATTAGAGAAAAGAGTATAAAGATGTAATCACTTCTTGAAATAACTTTAAAGATTATAAAGAGTGTTCTTGAAAAGAGTATAAAGATGCAATCACTTCCTGAGAAAAGAGTGTTCTTCTAATAACTCACATCAAGAACACTAGACAATGATTAGAACAAGCAAATGATCATCAGAGAACATGAAGATTGTATAGAAAGAGGGATACTTGGGGTTAGGGCTTGAGTGGGTCTTTTAATTTGTGCAAAATGTGCATCCCACGTGACTTGAGTTGGGAGGGGCCGGCTTGTATTTTTTCTCAAATAATGACGTTTTGGATATATGATAATGGGCTTGTTGGGCTAATTGGAGGAGGCTTGGCACCCACTAGCCACCCCATCCCCTCCGCCCCTGAATGCAATTAATCAAGAGTTACGCAATTTAATACACATAAAACTGCATGCAACCTAGGGTTTTCTAATCCAATTAAAAACAAAAGTTTACAAAACCCTAATTAAGGCACAAAAATAAACGCCCCCCAAAATTAGGGTTTAGGTTTTGCAAACCCTAGATCTACACATACAATTAATAACAATTAATTAACTGAAATAAATGTGTAACGTACCTCTTGCAAATGGTTAGATCTCTTGGACAAATAAGATGAAGTGGTTTAAAGAGTTGTCCCTTACCGTTTTATAACTAAAACCAATTGGTGTAACAATAGTGTGTTACACCACGTTCTTACCTACACGTACTTTAGCGATTCGATGCGAATGCTAGTTCTTGATCACAATAGATTAACCAAACACCTTTGTTATGCTCAAGATCACTTTCGCAAATCCCACATGGGGTTTTACTAGTCGACCTAAGAACAAGAGGGAAGAAAGAAGAAGTTTGGCCTTCTATTGAAATCTAGTGTACCAAAGGATGAATACATGGGGATTTATAGCCTTATGGTAGATGTCAAAATTACTATGGTTTCCGATGTGGGATTCCATAGTTTCGGCCAAAAACAAGCCCAAAAGAGGGTTCCTAAAACCTTCTCTTGACTTGTTAACTTTTCTTCATATCCTGTTGACATTTAACGACCGATAGTCACTTCCGATAAGTACTTATCGCTCGTTAAGTCATTTATTGTGAATTTAATAATTAAACATAATATTTTATATTAATTATTTAAACATCGAGTCCTATACGTAAAGTGTGCAATCCCGTGATCTCGAGTTCGAATCCGGTCATACACATATTAAATATATCCATAAACCAACAGAATTAACCACAACTCATATGTAATTATCAATACATCCTTGAAAAGTAAAAGCGTTACCGATATTTACTAGAGGGTATGCCATAACTCGAAACTTTATAGGATATAAGAGCACACGGTGAGGAACTCCTATCACACGCCAAATGCAAAAAATAGCCGGTGGGTGCCAAACATGATACCAGGAAACACGCCATTCTTGTGCCAAAGGGGATTCAGCCATTTGAATGGCTCACGCCAATCGTGTATCCATTTTCCCTTTTGATTTTGTGTCTGAGTTTGTATGTTTTATTTTAATTTCATCTTATTGTATTTTATTTTTATGTACTCATATCATGTCTTTCTTTATTTGTAATATTTTTTAGTCGTATCATGTAGTTGTATTTTTTTGTAATCGTTTTTTTTTAATCTCTTTTTTTTTCGTGTAATATATCGCCTTTTTTTAATCGTTTTTATGTATTTGTATTTTATGTTTAATAAAAAGTGTTTATTTTTACATAAAATAAAATGAAAAAAAATGGGACCCAATAACATGTTATTGATGTGTTATGAGGGAGGGGTGTTTGAGTTAGTGGTGTGTTATTGTGAGGTGTATGATGTGGCGCTGAGGTGGCATACCAATAACGTGTTATTGGTATTGCCGATACCTTGTGCTCTAAGAGCACAAGGTATGCAAGATTCAATACAGCGTTATTGGTATGCCACATCAGGCGCCACGTCATTCTAACGATACTGTAACAACTTCAACATTCACCATGTAACATTCAGCATATAATCCCGTAAAATCTGCACCAAATATAACACTCCTCACAATAAAAAAACATCAAATTTTACTTGATTATTACATTAGTTTATACTTTAATGTAATAAGAAAAAAAGCTTTTTAATTACTAGAAAAAGATCCATTTGCAAATACAAATACGTAGTAGTATTATACAATGAAAAAATTAAAAAAAGACCTTCAATTGAATTTTTGTGGGGCATCTATTTTATTGGGAAATGAGATTTATAGTAAATAACTAATACTAACACCTTTTTAGTCTCCCTATATAGTATATCCTCTTACCTTCATCTTTCTTCTTCCCTTTAACCTGCAAATATTCTCCATCTTCCATTTATTTATTTTTTTAAAGTTCGATCGATGTAAAACTTGATTGCTTGGGTTGATTCGAAAATTTCTTAGGTATGCACACCCTCTCTTAGCTGTAGACCAGCCTCCTTCCTTCCAAACCTGCGAAATCCAAAAAAAAAATAATAAAAAAAAAGCATGAAACGGTCGGTTCTTTACGAATGGCGTGAGCTACTCAACTGGCTCAAATCATTTTGGAACGAGTTTGGCGGACGAATGGCTCAAAGCCTGGTATGCTTTTGGCGCGCCATCGGATGCATTTGGCGTGTTGTTTGCATCGATAACGTGTGCTCTAACATTAGTGCAACAAAAATCAATTAGGAACTCGAGGCCTTATATCTCGAAGCTTAAACTAATACTGTGAAACCTAGGTAGCTCATTAACTGAAACAACTTCACATTCATCAAAAATCATTTTGACTAAAAAACTAAATACACCAGTATCATGAAAATTAATACATAACACAACATGATCATAAGTATGTAATGTAATTTAATAGTATAACAGAACCTAAACACAAAGTTTATTATATATACGAACAGATGAAGAGATTAACATTTGCCGTCTATAAGAATCCACAAATCATGGGGAGAAAGTGCCTCATTATGTCTACCCACGTGTATCGCTTGGTTCTGACTTTTTTCGGACCAGATATACCAGATGAATAGATGATTCAATAATCAATCAGCAGGACCCTTTTATTTCGAAATTTTTGATCTACCGTTGCAGTTTTAAAACTTATACTGTTATACCTATCAACCAAACACCATACGTTTTTTCATTATGCCCTTAAACCATGCATTCAAGCACTGCTTTACCGTTGAGCCCCTTGAAAACAAATTATTTTGTTTTATATACTATCTTTGTTTAATCTACACGTGCAAATTTAGGAGAATGTTTTCTTTTAATAATTTGTTGTAGTAGAGTATTTGAAGCAATCACAATGAATTTTCATGTATATAACCATTTTTATGTAAATTAACATCCTGTTAGAACCACTAAGAGCGCTAGGTGTCAAAACGAGCACTAGGTTCGATCGATCGTGCTGCCACCTGTCATATATGTGGTTTTACACATAACCACTAAGCCCTCCTCACTCATAACAAACCACAACCTTTTCATTTGGGAGCCACCACTACCACTTTAAACGGATAGAAATTGAAAAATTAAAACGTTATACTCACTTTTGTCAGAAGCTTTGCTCGTCGTCACCACGATGAGCTACGCAACGACGCCCGACGGCGAGCCTCCACGGTGTCTCGGCGAGGCACAACGAGCCTCCACGGTGGACGGCGAGCCTCAATGGCGAAGCCACACCGTGTGCTCTAACGTTGGTTATGTAATAAACGTTAGGGCAAATGATTAAAAAAAGTATCATACTTGTCATCATTTCTTTTTGTGGGTAGCAAACAATTTTTTTTGCTTTTGTGGGTACTCTTCTTTCAAATTTATCCTTTTTAGGGTACTACGTGACATTTTTGCCCTTCGGGAAAAAAATTATGTTAGCTAAGAGGGCAAAAAATGTCCAAAAATTTTGCAAAATACCCTAAAATGAATAAATTTGAAAGAAAATTACCCACAAAAGCAAAAAAATTTGTTCGCTACCCACAAAAAAAAATGATGACAAGTATGATATTTTTTTAAATCATTTACCCTAAAAGTTATTCATATAACAATAACCTAAGGACTATCATCAGCAAAATAAAAGTAATATTTTTAATACAATTTAACTTATCACAATATATATCAAGTTAAATTGTAATAAAAAAAAATGTTAGCCTGACCCTCATAGACATGTATAAGAAATGCAGAACACATGTGTGCAAGTAGAGGTGGCAAAATGGGCGGGCCGGGCGGGCATGGGCACGGGCTAAAACGGGCACGGGCTAAGCGGAACGTAGGCCAAACGGGCACATGTTATACAAATCGTTTAATAAACAACCTAAAACGACGAAATAAATTCCTTAAACGTAATATCTTATTTATATTAAAAAAAATTAAATATATTATGTATAAAAAATTCTTTAAAATGATTGGAATGTTCTACAACTGAGGGAAAAAAAATATGCCCGTTAATGCCCATTTAAGTTTTCAATGGGCTATATGTGCCCATTTTAAAAAAAGGAGGGGGCTAAATGTGCCCATATTTTTTAAAAATTTGCACATTTAGCCCATCTTTTTACTTTTGAGCACATTTTGCCACCTCTATGTGCAACACTGCAACAGAAAGTAAACAAGACAAGATGTTTTGTGGACATGTACAAAGTTAAAAGTTATGCATAGTACAACACTAAAGAACTTATACTAACCGGGTCGGGTCGATTTGAACTAGGGTGTCGTAATCCGCTGGACCGGCAAGACCGGGGCCGGACGAAAACGATTCGGCATAAACCCAAGACGAGACCGGACGAATGGTCGGTCCGGTCGACTGTCCGGTCCGGTCCCTTGGTCGGTCCGGTCCAACAAGGCCAAATTCGTGGTTTTGGTCGGGCCGGACCGGACGAGACTAATTAGCCCAAAGCGGGACCGCGGACCGGACCGAATGTGGTCGGTCCGGTCTCGGTCCGGTCGGTCCGGTCCGTTCGGGTCATATGCTCACCCTTAATTTGAACCAAGCTTAGACAACTAGACAATTATCAGACAAACAAGTCTGAAACTATGATGTATATATCTGATCATTGCAACGAGATTTTATATATAGTAAAACGAAACTATAGACCTTTTAACATCGGTTAGAGGAGTGACCGTCTACATCCTACCTGACCCATACCTCGCTTCGGCAAGATTGGGTAACTGTAGAAAACTCATAAAACGTAAGTACAGAACCATTAAGGGTGCGTTTGGTTGTTATGTTTTGAAAGGAATTGTAATTTGTCAAAGGAATTGTAATTTGAATGAATTGTAATTCAAAAGGTCGGAATGTGTTGTAATTGTAATGTGTTGGAATTGTAATTGATGTATTCTGTCACTGTGTTTGGTTGGATCTCAACGTAATTTATTTTTAAAAAATAAAAAAAAATTAATAATAATAATAATAATAATAATAATAATAATAATAATAATAATAATAAATATTAACATAATAATAATAAAAATAGTAAATATTATTATTATTATTTTATAAATATTATTGTTTTAATAATTATATTAAATATTTAATATTATTATTATTATTCTTATTATATTATTATTATTATTTTATTTTATTTTTTATTATTATTATTATGTAAATATTATTATAATAATAAATATTTATTATTATTATTATTATTATTATTATTATTTATTATTATTATGTAAATCTTATTATAATAATAAATATTATTATTATTATATTATTTTATTATTTTATTATTATTATTATTATAAAAATATTATTATAATGAATATTTATTATTATTAGTATTATTATTATATAAATATTATTTTTCAAATATTTATATTAAATATTTATTATTATTATTATTATTATTATTATTATTATTTCATTTTATTATTATTATTATTATTATTATTATTATAATATAAATTTTATTATAATAAATATTTATAATTATTCTAATAATTATTATTATTATTATTAATATATAAATATAAATATTTATTTATTATTACTTATTTTATTATTATTATTATTATTATATAAATTTTATTATAATAAATATTTAATAAAATTTATATAATAATAATAATATTTATATAATAAAATTTATATAATAAATATTTATAATAATAATAAGAGTTAATTACATAAATGGTCATCGTGGTTTGTCGGGTTTTACGAGTTTAGTCACTGTACTTTTTTTTCGCCGGGTCATGTCACTGTGGTTTGCAATTGTTGCGGGTTTAGTCCATTTCCGTTAACTCTGTCTATTTTAACCATTAGAAAAGGGTATAATGGACTTTTTGCATGTTTTATTAAGGCCAATATTAACTTTTAACATTATTATTATGATTATTATCATCTCCAACCTCATCTTCTTTTTCATTCCTTTTTAACACCATATCTTCTTCACTTCTTTTTAACACCATATGCAAACACAAAAACAACAAAAAAACCATATCTAAATTCAAAACTCACATGCTTATTATCTTATATATCATCTTCTTCATTCTTCTTCGATCTTTTGAATCAACAATAAAAACCCACATCCAAATTCAAAAACACCACAATTGACAAACACATAAACCATATCGAAACACAAAAAGTAAAAACCCTTAGACAAATATAAAGCATAGGTTTAAAACCAAAATCAATAATACTTGATACCAAAATCCCAACATCCTTACCTAAGTAACCACCGCCACCATACTCACTTGCAATCGAGCAGATTTACCGCAAGTCATCGTCAGCGCCACCACCCACTTCACTCCTCTCTATCTATAATGGGTCCAACCGGCAACTACCACTCATGGCCAACCGTCACCGGCCACTCCGACTCGCGGCCAGCAGTCACCGACCACTCCGACTCGCGGCCAGCAGTCACCGGCCATTCCGGTCATCCATCAACCAAGAACTTATGGGTTTCAATTTATGGTTTTTATAATTTTGTTTTTTCATTGATTAAAAACAAAGGTTTCAAATTTGGATTTTTTTTATTTTGTCCTTTTTTCAGTTGAAGTTAATAATAAAAGAAGTGTTTGTATTGGATTTGTATAATTAAATTTTTTTAAACTGGGGTTGTAAATATTGTTGCAATGAAGACTTTTTGTGGAGTTTTGGAAAATGTTTAGTGTTCTTCGTTTAATAATTAATTATAAATTTAGAATCAATAAAAAGAAAAATAAGTTTAGGGCACTTTTGTCATTTAACTAGTTTGCCATGATTTTAACAGCCATGTTAAAAAAGTTATCAAGAAATGGACTAAACCCGCAACAATTGCAAACCACAGTGACATGACCCGGCTAAAAAAAAGTACAGTGACTAAACCCGTAAAACCCGACAAACCACGATGACCATTTATGTAATTAACTCTAATAATAATAATAATAATAAAATAATAATAATAATAATATAATAATAATAATAATATTTAATTTGAATGAATTGTAATTCAAAAAAAAATAATAATAATAAAATAATAATAATAATAATAATATTAATTATTATTATTATTATTATTATTATATAAAAATTATTATTTTTATATAAATATTATTTTAATAATAATAATAATAATAATAATAATAATAATAATAATAATAATATATAAAATTGAATTACAATGTAATTCAAAACTTTCTATCTAATATCCTATGTAATCTGAATTCCCTCCTTTGATGTAATTGTAATGCTGAATTACAAATTCAGCCTTAATGACAGCTTCGTAATGTGAATTACAATTCTCTCAATTCTGCAAACCAAACAGACTACGTAATGTAATCAAATTACAATTACATCCAATTACGACGGATTACAGCGAACCAAACGCCCCCTAAGGATTCTGCAATCTTTTAACTGCAACCATGTGGAGCAACAGGTCCCACATCGTGCGGTAGACATGGTGAGGTGTGAAAGTGGCAGTTTTAACCCATTTTGGTTGGTGTTGGTCAAATAAATCTTATAAACTGGTCAAATTGGTTTAATAAAAATTTAAACAGGCTAAAAAGGGACACGGGATCGAAACGGGAGGAATATAATTAAATGTCTACTTTCAATGCATACAATCATGATCAACGCATATTACCGATAAAAATGACCAAGAAAATGTTTGCAAGTCAACATTCCATAAAAAATGAAGGGCTGCCCTGGTTCGAAACCTTAAGCGATTCCACAACCAAATGAATATAAAACTTGTATCATTTCCAACAATTTTATTCATAATCAAAACAATCCAGACACAATACAGCAAAAAAAATACACTATCCTGTAACGAAATCCTCATTGTAATTCATGCAATCTGAACATATAACAATAACATTATCAAGAAAAGAAGGCAAAATAAAGCAACTCCAAACCTTATGGTTATCAAGCTGCAACTGGTGTCTTTCGGTTTGGCTCGAACACATACTTCACAAGTGATTCTTTGATCGACAAAAGTTCAGGAAACTCAGTTTTCAACTTGGTGGTGTCAAGCTCATTGTTACTTCTTGGTGCAACTATCACCTTCGCTTGCTCCTCAAGATTGAAGTTCTTCCATGTGAAGGTTGGGTCAATGTACTCACGGTACAGTTCCAAGACCTCATTGTGGCTAACACAACCGGGGTTAGTGAAGTTGTAGATTCCAGTGAGGTTTCTTTTTGCCATTTCAATGGAGATTGGAAGAAGTTCATCAAGGATGGTCATGGAGTTTGGGATGTTTACCACTTTCTCATAGCGGCTGATTTTTGTGATAAAGTTTCGGGGGTTTGAAAGATCGGAAGAAATAGGCATTCGGACACGGAGGGTGCATACGTTCTCATAGTTTTTGAGCAACTCCTCTACCTGCAGGTCAAACAAACGAGAGGTAAGGTTTGACTTTCGCCAGGACTATTTTTTGACAAGGAGGATGACAATGAACTTTCTTGATATATGTAAAAGTCTTGGCAATACACCTATACCTCATTTTATGAGCAAATTCACACATATTATATGGTAAAAACACAAATTCAAACAAAACATCATGATAACACAAAATCATTGCATATATCTTCTAAAATGTAATGAAGTTAGATAGATTTGAAACAAACATGCCAGGGTGTCTCTAAACTTCAGTATCGGTTAAGTTTCAATTTAAAAAATATCATTTTATGATTCTTAAATATATAAAGGTCCAATGAAAATATGTCCCACAAAACAACAAAGCAACCTAACAAAATATAATATAAAACATGGATTTTTTAGTCCATTAAGATCTTAGATCTACCGCTTCCCCATGAACGAATAAAAGACACAATAAGCAAGAAAATAGAAGTTCCAGCACAATGTAAAATGCACAATCCCTTAGTATTGTGCTAAAGCTAGGTAACTATAAAAACTTGCAACAAAAGTAACACATTATATTATTAGAATGTAACTGTTGTTTTATTCTTAGTTGCACGTCTTCATCTTATGTGTCATAAATTCATGGGGATCTAGATCACTTTGTAGGTAGTTTAACAAGAGGCAAGTATAAACCAAAGAAAACATGAAAGCAAGATCTCATATTACCCGTGTTTGTATATACACAAATATCATAAAACCACAAACTTATTAAAAGGATCATTGCTAAAATCTTCAAAGTTCAAAAAGAAAAGAATCTTGGAGCGATATGTGTTCTTTAAAGTTAAAACAGTTTGTCATAGCCGTATCCTTGCGTTGTTACTTTCATTTCATGACTCATTAAAGAAAAGGTAGTGTGGACCAATATAGACCGAAGAAAGTCAGAACTTTTCAATAAGCACTTCAAGACCACAGATCCACCACAATTTCATCAACAAAGTTCACATAAGATTATCAAAACACAAAATCATCTGATGGCAAACAGGCACATATATTCAAAACTGTAGTGAAGATTAATAATACGGAAGCTTGAAGTAGATACCAGGTCATTTTACAATTTATCGTAGCTTAATCATTACGGTTGAAAATTTCATTTCATAGGTCCCAAGATATAATGCTCTTTTAAGTAAAAAGGTAGCGTGGTCCCACGAAATGAGACACACAATAGCATAATTCAATGACAGGTCACATGTTTGCTTCAAAATTGCACTACAAGACCTTACATCCACCACACCTAATAAAGAAATTCACACAAAAATATCATAAAAACACATGCATAGGAGTCCTTGCACAAACATTGGACATGTTACTAAAGTTTAATAAAATGGAAACTTGAAGCTTCATAATTCCTTACTATTTACCATAGTTTTAGCTTTCTATAGTTACGACTAATAATTACATTTCACATGTACCACACTATAGGTCTTGCTGAAGTAAATTATGTAGTATGGACCCATGGAATGAGACACTACAAGTGTAAGAAAACAAAAGCTTAGCTTCTTCTATAATGCATATCAAGAATTCAGATCCATCACATGTTCATCAACAAATCTACACAAAATATCAGTATCACAAGGGACATTGCACAGTTTTCACATTGTTCTAAACTCCAATAACAATGTATACTTTGAAGTAAATATCAAGTTTTCTAACACTCTATATGTAGTTTACTCCTGAGTGGGTCCATATGCACAATGAAAGGTTAGATTTTTCTCTGAGATGCGCATCAAGTTGACCTTATAGATCTACCACAAAGCATCAATAATTTTACACAAAATATCATAAAAACCAAAGTCACACGGAACGCGGTTCGCTTCGGTACGGGAACGCGGTTCGCTAGGTCCCTAAAATTTGGTACGAGGGGGGGTAGGCTCATTTCGGAACGCTACGGTTCGCTTTGGTTCGATGTACCATAAAATTTGGTACGATGTACCCGATTTGGTACAATGTACCATATTAATAATAATCATATTATATTTCTAAATTAGTAAAGTGAATACAAGTGAAGTGCCAAACCAGGTATCTGCAGTAAGTGAAGTGCCATAACAGGTATGTGAACTAAGTGAAGTGCCAAAGCACCCCTACTGCTGATACAAAGTCAATTTCTTGTATTCAGTTAGTCATTTCTGTTGTATATAAACCCATTGTAAGCTCATTTCAATGTAACGAAACTTTCACACTTCTACACACACTCTTTCGTTCTCTCAATTCTCAATAATAAGTATACACATAAGCCAAATATCCATATGATATATTAATACTCAAAAGACTGTTTAAGAGAGACTGAGTAACTAATTTAGTTTAAGTAGTAATGGTTTAAGTTTTCATTTCGGTACGCTGTACCGATCCATTTCGGTACGTCGACCCAATAGACTTGGGTACGCTGATTGATGTTGTTTGGGAACGCCGGATATAGCGATCCAGATCGCGATCCCGAGCGATCCGAGTCGCGATCGTACCGCGTTTGGGTACGAACGATCCGAAACGCGAAACGCGGCCGAGTCAGCGTTTCCTGTGACTTTGATAAAAACACACTAAAACTTACGCAGTAGTAAATAAGTAAAAAATCTTGAATTAGAAACCAAATAATCTCTTTCTTATTTTATGGGAATGTAACAAAACCAAAAAGACCCATAAAATTAGGCATATAATCCTATGATTCTTATCTTCAAACACTATCAATATCCTAGATCCACCAAACCATCACACAAATCACAAAACCCTACAAATACTATAATAAAAATCAAATCTCGAAGAAAATAAAAACTCTCGCCAAGGTTACACAAAAACATTACAGGAACACCCCCCACACAATCACTTTATCACACAAACTTAGAGGTGGCAAATGGGTCGGGTCGGGTCGGTTTGGGTCATGGGTCAAATGGTTTATGGGTCAAATGGGTCATGGGTCAAACGGGTCATACTATAAGAATGGGTTGAATGGGTCATGGGTCAAACGGGTTGGTCGGGTTGGGTCGGATGCGACTCGTTACATTTTCACATGTAATCATGCTACTATAGTATGTTTCGTCCATTTTCATCCGTTTTTCGTATTCGATCATCTTTTTAGGTGCGTTTTAAATTCGTTTTTTTACGTTTTCGTCCGTTTTTCTTTTGCTGTTTTCAAATATTTTTCGTTTTCGTCCAGTTTTGCATGTTTTTCCGTTTTTCGTTTCGTCCGGCGCGTTTAGCCGTTTTACGCGTTTAGAGCCGTTTCACGTTTTTCGCTCTTTTTGTTTTTTTTTTACGTTTCGTCCGTTTTTGCGCGTTTTGATCAGTTTTTGCGCGTTTGATCCGTTTTGCGCGGGCCGTTTTGTTTTTAATTAGTTTTTCAGTTTTGCGCGTTTTCCATCGTTTTTACGTTTTCGTCCGTTTCATTAGTCCATCTTTTCACGTTTTTGCGCGTTTTCCTCCGTTTTTTTTTTCCGCGCTTTTCATCAGTTTTGCGCGGTTTTTTTTCCTTTTTTTCAGTTTTCGTCCGTTTTCGCGTTTTTCCACGTCGCGTTTTCGCATGTTTTCGTCCATTTTGCGCATTTTCGTCCGTTTTTCACGTTTTACCGTCCGTTTTTGCGTTTCGTCCATTTTTCACGTTTTCATCTGTTCTTGCTGCGTTTTCGTCATTTTTTACGTTTTCGTCCGTTTTTACGTTTTCATCCAGTTTTGCGCGTTTTAAAGTAAGTTTTTTTTACGTTTTCCTCCGTTTTTTACGTTTTCGTCAGTTTTTGTGCGTTTTCGTTCGTTTTCGTCCGTTTTTTCTGTTTTGCGCGTTTTCGTTCGTTTTCGTCCGATTTTTACGTTTTCGTCTGTTTTTGCGCGTTTTCGTCAGTTTTTTTACGTTTTCGTCCGTTTTTTTACGTTTTCATCCGTTTTTACAAAAATAGATGAAAACGTAAAAAAACGAAAGAAAACGCGCAAAAAAACGTAAAAAACGAAAGAAAACGCGCAAAAACGGATTAAAACGTAAAAAAGCGGACGAAAACAGATGCAAACGTAAAAAAAGGAACAAAAATGTAAATAAAGGGACGAAAACACGCAAAAATTGACGAAAACGTAAAAAAACGGACGAAAACGTAAAAAAACGAACGAAAACGCGCAAAAACATATGAAAACGTAAAAAACGGACGAAAATGTAAAAAAGCGGACGAAAATGCTCAAAAACGAACGAAAACGTAAAAAAACAGACGAAAACGCGCAAAAACTGACGAAAACGTAAAAAACGGACGAAAACGTAAAAAAATGGACTAAAACGCGCAACGCTTAACAAAAAAAAAAAAAAACGGACTAAAACTTAAAAAAAAACAAATGAAACGAAAAACGGACGGAAAACTTACTTAAAAACGAACGAAAACGCGCAAAAACAGGCGAAAACGAAAAAAAAAAGAGCGTGCAAAAAAAAGCAAAAACCGATGAAAACGCAAAAAAACGAAAACGTAAAATGGGCGAGCGTAAAATGACGAAAAACGCAGCCAAAATGATTGATGAAAACGTAAAAAGCGGACGAAAACGTAAAAATGGACTAAAACGCCGCAAAAAAACATGAAAACGTAAAAAACGGACGAACGTAAAAAACGGAGGAAAACGCGCAAAAAGAGATCAAAACGCAAAAAATCAGACGAAAACGTAAAAAAACGGACGAAAACGCGCAAAAACGGATGAAAACGTAACAAAAACGACGAAAACGTAAAAAAGACTAAAACGCACAAAAACCGGATGAAAATGTTAAAACGGCAAAAAAAATATAAACACGTATAAAAACATAAAAAAACACGACATCTAATGATGGTTGAGTTATCATCCGACCCTTAAGTGACCCATTCGACCCATTTGTTGACCCATTCGACCCATTTGTTGATTTACATAAGTCCATATGTTGACCCATTTGACATGTTCTTTGCAAATGGGGTAACCCAATCCAACCCATAAGTTGTTATTTTTGACCCATTGCAACCCATTTTTCTCTAAATGGGTTGTGATTGCCACCTCTACACAAACTATCACAATGCATAAATACTAAGATCAAAGTGGCAATCTTGAAACACGTATTCCAACTTCCATTGGATCCACCCTCAATTCTCAAAAATTCATAAAAAATACATCATAAAAACACAAAATCACCAAAAGGCTCATTACAAAAAACCATAAAATTGCAAAAATATCAAATAAAAAACCAAATCCTAAAACAAAAATACAACCTTTTTCACCAAATTCACACAAAAACGTCACTGCTACACTAAATCACCAAAAGGGTCATCACACATATCATCAAATGCACAAATGCTAATATAAAAAAAGATCACATTTCGTTAGATCCACCCTCATTTTACAAGATATTCATTCAAATCCATCATAGAAACACCAAATCACCAAATGGGTCATTAGTTCATTACAAAAACCATCCAAATCCACATATACTAGATTACTAATACAACAATCATCAAAAAAAATCACCAAATTCACACAAAATACCACAAGAGCCATCACAAAAACCATCAAATTACACAAATATCAAATAAAATACCAGCTTCCATTAGATCCACCCTCATTTTCCAATCATTTCACACAAAATTAACAAAAGGGTCATCACAAAAAACACCAAATTACACAATTATCAAATATACTATCAACTTCCATTAGATCCACCCTCACTTTCCAATTAATTCACACAAAATCACCAAAAGGGCCATCACACATATCATCAGAATGCACCATTACTAAAATAAAAATGTCAACTTGCACTAGATCCACCTCATTTTTCACCTAATTCACCCAAAAACATCATAAAAACACAAAATCACCAAAAGGGCCATCACACATATCATCAGAAATGCACAATGACTAAAATAAAAATGTCAACTTGCACTAGATCCACCTCATTTTTTCACCAAATTCCCACAAAAACATCATATTCACACAAAATCACAAAAAGGGTCATCACAAAAACCATCAAAATACCCAAATATCAACTAAAAATCAAATCTTGAACCAAAAATCAAAAAATCACGTACCATAGCTTTAGTCTTGGAGTAAAAAGACCCAATAAAATTAGCAGTATCCTCCTCCTTAAACCCAACACCAGACCCAAGTGGATGGCCTTCATCATACTCAAAAATACACCCAGTGGCATAATTAATCAAAACCAAACCCTTCTCACGACACACATCAGCAAGAGTCAATGTCCCAACAACATTAGTCCTAATAGTTTCAACTTTATGAGTCTCACACCAGTCAACGTTTGGTCTACCAGTAACACCAGCTGCGTTGAATACATGAGTTGGGTTTATGGTATTGATGTCGTTTATAAGTGTTTCACGTGACTCTAGTCTGCCTGTACCGTATGTGTAGGGGATGTTTTGTTGGGAGCAAAGCTGGCCTAAAAGACCACCGATCCAGCCGGTTTTGCCGTAGATTAGGAAGTTGTAGGAGGGTGTTTGGGAGCCGTTGGATGTGACCATTTTGGGTGTTTGGGTTTGGGTTTGGGTTTGGGTTGACTAGAAGGGGATGTGTTGAGAGAGAGTGTTTGTGTGTTGTGTTTTATAGGAAGTGTTTTGAAGTGGGATGAGATGTTGTGGGAGGAAGGTGGGAAGGAGATTCGACAGCTGTTTTTTTTATTTACTATTGTGTCGGTTTGTAATGAAATGAAAGTTTTTAGATGAAAGTTGAGATTTGGAGTGCTTGGGTTTAGGGATCAATTAATTAAAAAACATTTACTACAGTAGATTTTTTGAAAAAATATTTATTTATTTGAGTTACTGAACTTTTAAATATGAGATTTTTGAGTCACTGAATTTATAAAAATAAATGTATAATATGCATGCTAGACTCAAGTATTTGTAACTTTGTATTAGGTATAATGCTTAGCCCATTATCTTAACTTATTATTCAAGTTATGTAAATACTATATATGACGTCGATTGTTAATGAAATCCCCAACATTGTGTTCTCGAGCTTAAATTTTAAAGAATAAAAGGGGAAGGGATAGAAAGGAGAAAGGAATGGATGATACATGGAAGAAAGCTCTTATTATAAACCGTGTTCTCGAGTTTGTGTTATAGTAGTATTATAAAAGAAGTGATAGCTAACAAAATTATCAATTTACCCATAAAAATGCATTTACTAATCAACTTTTGTTTCTGGTAATTTGCTATACAAATGATGGACCATAATATCAGAGCCTAACAAAACCAAAAAAAGAACATCAACCAAACCACAACATAATTATCCAATACAAACACAAACAACCCAAAACAATATGCATGTTTGTTATTGATTTTTATTATTTAACGTGCATGGATAATTAACAAAAACACAAATGCAAGTTTGTATAATGAAATCAATTACTTGCTTGTCTCGAGAAGGAGAGAATACTGCTGTGAATTTTGATTTGTGGTCGTTGTATCAGATTATCAGGTTGTTTTTATTAGGGTAAAAATCAATATACTGTGCAAAGATAATTAGGGATATTTTTGTCATTTAACATAGGCCATGATTTTCCCTTTCAAATCCCCTCATTGGTTTAAAATAGTTTACAAAAAATACAAGCTCTACAATAGTCATAACAAGCACGGAAATTATACACTAGCACCTCACATATAATGTTTGGATTCTCTCATTCTCGGGTGTATAATGAATATAACATGTATGGGAAATGGAAAATAACACTCTCTACCTGTCATAGCACATAGATTACCATAGGCTTGAAACTAGATCAAACCTTCACCGCTTTGTCGTAAGCACCAAAGATAAACTATCAAATAGGGCTTTTAAAAGGTTGTAATATAAAGTGTAAGGGTATGGAAAAACACAGGTTTGTTGGGTATGAGGGAATTTACTGGTGGCAAGTCAAAAATCTAAGCTAATTACTTGTAAAACGAGGTGTTGCTAAGACAAGACTTGACTCACTAAACTATCTTACAACTTGAATTAAAACAAAATTAAACGATAAAAGATAAAGGATAGAGGCTAGATGGTATCCCGTATATTCTTTTCTTTTCTTTTTTTTATATCTTTTACTTTCTTTTTCATTTTTTTGATTTTTTTCCATACACTCTTATTCTACCATCCGCAAAACATAATATCATAGCAAAGGGATTTTTAGCAACCTCCCTACACTTGAATTTTTATTACACTAAACTAATGACCCAAATTGCGAGGATCAAAACATGTGGAGTAATTAATTACGTAGATAATGGAAATTAAATTTGAGTCCCAATCATCCCAAAATTGTATTTACACAAGATATGACTCAACTTAGCAACCATGTAATCAACTAGATAATTGAACTAAGGGTTTATAAAGATGAGTGCATACAAGGAAGGCTAAGACGATTTGGGTGTAACATTTGGGGTGGATTGTAAACAATGCTCTTCAATGATATTCTGAAAACCAGAGCATCATGAGAACCGCGAAAAGATAGGCTCTGAGGGGTTAACTAGGGGTATCGTATATTAGTAATGAGTACATCGCAAGGGTGTGGGGTAATTACTCAACCGGTCTGGCCAATGTAATTATTTAAATAGGTGTCAAATAAGGGTTATCCTAATGCATCTTATCATTTAGTAAATCCTAACTACATGAATGTAGTCTCACTAGCTATCTCGAAATGCATCACAAAACAAGTTCTAGAATCTATATACTGACGGTACACTCATAAGCATTAAAAGTGAATGCTTTTAACCTATATATCTAAAGGCGAACCTCACATTTTTGGGGTGAAATTTGAGTGGTAAAGATTTTTGTGCTAGTCATATAACTTCTATCCATGAGACGCTTTATTAAGACTAAAGTTTTGCTCATAAGTGTCATAAAAATTTTAAATTTGTTGTTAAAATTACCTTAACAAGTATTTCTTTTAGTTTATTACACTATTACTAAGGACAAGACAAATATCAAGCCAACAAATAGTTTCTAAGGTATCCCTTTTTCCCTCCCTACACTTAAACTAAACATTGTCCCCAATATTCTCCGAAAGTATCAAAGTTATGATAATAGGAAGTAAATAAAAGAGAAAGAAAATAGTACTCCCCTGATTAGCTTGGTATGATCGGTGTAGTATCAAGGTTAAATCCTCCTCCAAGAAGAATAAGTCAATCATAAGTGTTGCTTCCATTTTGTACTCGCATCTTCTTGTTCAATATAACCTGTAAATTCTGAGAAAACGAACTAGAAATCTCGCGTAAAATCGGCGGTAAAACTATATGTAAAACAAATCTAAACTAGAAAGCGAGTAAGATATAATGCTTGCAAGATAGATGTTTGCAGGTTCCTGGAAAATTAAAAATTCTGGAAAATTTTGAGAAATTCAGTTTCGACAGAAAAAACATAAATCTGGAAAACTATTTGCTACAGTACCTGACGCAGTCAGGTTGTAGATCTTGACGCCGTCGGGATTGACCTGACATAATTTTAAACTTTGTTTTCTGGAAAATTTTACTCCTTAAGAACCTAGAAATTACTGCAAAACAACTATTGTGACTCGATACAAGTATTTGACTCAAATAAACACATAAATATATGCTCATCGTGTATTATTAATTTCATGTTCAGTTTTGTTCTAATAAACAAATGTGATCTTCCCCACACTTTTGTTTTTGCAAAATACCTTTACATGTGATTAAGACGAGGTTAAAAACAAAATAAAGCATTTTCACAATAGTATTTGAAACATGAACATTAAATAATAATGAGGAGGCATATATGACACACACAAAAATTAAAACAAATAATCAAACAAATAAACATGGGTTACCTCCCACGAAGTGCTTTTCTTTATTTACGAGTCTTGTAGCTAGAATCAAAGTCATGGCCTATTACGTGACTTCATCCTTCGTTACGTTCTCAACACTATCCTCGATCTTGGTTTTTATATTCCGACTCTAATTCTAGACACTCTTTATAAAACCCAAATATCTTTCTCATCAGTCATCACATAATCGACACCTCTTTTATCCTCCTCATTTCTATAGTAGACCGACGACTTGAGTTCCTTTTCTAAGTTGGGCATTAGTCGGTATTGCTCAATATGATATGGCATTTGGTAGGCAATCTCGTCGGTCTCATCCTTAAACCTAACTATCCTAAGTGATGGGTCGTAAGTCATTTTAGAAACTTCCACGAATGGCCTTCCTAAAACTACATGAGACAAACTACAATCAATTGCTGGACTAATGTCCTCCACTATCAAGAAATCGGTAACATATGTGAAATTCCCAACAAATATAAACATCCCTTAACTCTTCCCTCAAAATTACTTACTTTACCCGTAACAGGATCTTTCCTAGGTACTAATTATTTTTCCATGACCCAATTGTAGTGTATCCTAGTCATAATATTTATAGGGGAGTTATGGTCAATGTAAGCTTTCCATACATGCACATGCCCAATATTGCATGGTATATTTATATTTGATGGGTTAACCTTTTGTATGATTGGTAGTGCCATGTAATGAGGTGGATTAGGATTACGTAACAAATATTTATGGTAGACTAATTCATCCGTTGTGGGAAACTTATTAAAGTAATCTTCCTCATTCTTATCGTCCTTAATGCAATTAATTTCATTATTTGAAGTCCCATTTTCATCTTCTTCATCATTCCTATGTGGTGGTATCAAGGTGATGGTGTTGACAAAGTGGACATGCTTTGATGAGAAGGATCCTTGATGTCTATGTGTTTTCGACAGTTTACTAGGTGATGTTTTTCGATTGTTGAAAGCCTTCAATAAATTGTTAATTTTAACTGGCATCTCGATTCGTTGTTGTTTGAAATCGGCTTCAAACCTTGACAATCGAGCTTCTTGAGTTGACATAAAATTAGACACAAATTCTTCAAGATTGTTGGAGCTATTGGAAACGAAAAATTTGTTGTTAAAGGTACGGTTCGAGGACGGACCGTTTGGTTGAAAACGATTAGGTGGAGTTGAATAATTGTTTTGAAACGGATTTGGGTTTTGTTTCCACCTAAGGTTTGGGTGATTTCTCCAAGAAGGGTTGTATGAATCACCTAAGTTTTTTTGGTTAGTTTGAAAGTGTACCACTTCTCTCCCTTTCCGTCGGTACGCAAGGATGCGTAGTCCGCAAAAGCTTGTCCCGGAAGTTTTGTGCAATCAAGAGTGTCATGGGGACCACTACATAACTCACACGAGGAAGTAATTTTGTTCACTTGATGTGAAGGTCTAGGAGCATCGTAGGAACTCATTAGATATTTTACTTGATCTTAAAGTTCAAGAATCCTACGATCGGAAGTATGTGAGTCATTAGAAGGCAAGGATATTGCCTTGACTGTTTTGCTCAACTCACCGGGGTCGTTCAAACATTCGTTGTCATAGAGGGCAAGGTCCTCTATTATTCCCCATGATTCTTCTGCGGTTAGATCACGAAGCTTACCACCGGCCGCTTGGTCAATGGTTTGCCTTGTGGAGAGATTGACATGATCATAGAAAATTTAGATTTGAAGCCAAAGATCAATGCCATGGTGAGGGACTTTATGGATTAAGTCCTTGAATCGAGTCCACGCTTCATAGAGAGTTTCACCTTGATGTTGTTGGAACATCAAAATGTCATTCCTAAGCTTGGTAGTCCTTTCCGGCAGCGAGATAGAAAACGAACCTAATGAGTGGGGGAAGGAACAAGATGATGCTTTTTCTACTTTACGAAATTATGTGAGGCACCGATTTTAGTTTTACCAGAAGGAACAAAAGACATGGTTGTATATTGTGATTCATCATATTCATGTCTTGGTTGTGTCCTTATGCAAAGAGGCAAGGTAATTGCCTATGCCTCAAGACAGTTAAAGAAGCATGAAAAAGATTACCCGACTCACGATTTGGAATTCGCAGCAGTGGTTCTTGCACTAAAATTATGGATGCATTATCTCTACGGTGTGGAATTTGTGATTTACACCGATCATCAAAGTCTTCAGTACTTCCTCGACAAAAAGGATCCGAATATAAGGCAACGATGATGGCTAGATTTATTAAAGGACTACAATTGTGTGATCCGATATCATCCAGGAAAGGCAAATGTTGTAGCCGATGCATTAAGTCGTAAGGATCAAGGTGAAGTTACTAAAATCCATTCCTTGCAAATGATTATTACAACCGACATTTTCGACAAGGTTAAGTTAGCCCAAAAGGAAGCTTTGAAAGAAGAAAATTGGGAAGGAGAGCGTATTACTTCCCATGTTCCTCATTTTGAAGAAGATAGTCGCGGACTTAAAACGCGGTATGGAAGAATCTATATACCTTTCTGTGACACACGGTAAATTTTCACTAAAATTTAACTGTTAATTAGTAATTTATTATTACTAAGCACGATTCATGAAGCATGCATAAGCTTTGCCTAATCAATTGAGTAGATAACTCGCATACAATAAAGATTTCACCACTCTTGCATTCATACCATTTTATGAATATTTTATTTTGTCTTATGATTTAAATTGTAAGACGAGAGGTTATCTCGTTTTCCCCAGTGACCGACACTGCACGCGTACCGACACTATGATAAGGACTCGCTAAAACAATTAACCAATGTCCGCGACTTGGAATATTACAAAGATAAAATATTTCAGACACGTAACAATAAAATACCACGGATAAAAGTTGTCAAACAATGATACTTTGGTCACAATACAATTTCGCGGGACACAAAAATAATGAACATACTATCACTTAAACAATAACTTGTATGAAACTCAAATACAATTGATGCCAAAGTATAATGTATATACATGCATTTTCACAAGTAACACCATGTGAATAATAATACATATATACATATACAAAGGTTATAAAAGAAAACATTTATTAAATTTGTGAAGATAACTCTTTGTCCTCTCCTCTCACTCACGACAAAAGCAAACACAAAACCAGGGAAGAGATATCAAGATATTCTTCTTCCTCCCCTAGCCTTGCTATCCCACCTAGGCTGAATCTCTCTAAAAAGAGATAAACCAACACATTCATCCAACATATCCATCTCTCTCATACCCAAATCCATGTAAATTTTTGCTTCCCAAATCTCTCTTGATGCGCCGCTACCTTCGAAGGAATCCAAGGAAGATCAAAGTAAATCACAAGAGAGAAGCAAATCTTTCCACCAATCTATCTCTTATGTCCAAGATTCGTTGGGTTTTGGAAGTAAGCTATTTTTGGCTTCAAACAAAGTTTCAAGATGAAAAGAGGTGGTCAAAGACTCCTCTCTTAATCTCTTCTTAAGCAACTTGAATGACCAAGGACACCCACAAATCAAATCTCAAACACACCACAAGAGTGATATTCTCAAGGTTATCGAGAAGTTGTTGGGTTTGCTCGGAATCGGTAAAAGGGTTTGATTTGTGTGGGGTCCCTCGACTTGGCTTTCATCAACGTTTTCACATCTCACTCTTGATAAGGTTCATGGTCTTTCTCTTCCTCGTAGTTTCGTTGTAATATAAACTTTGGTAATGAAGTGTTGAATGGGGATGTCTTGTTTTTATTTGAGTTTGTAAGTTATGAATGTACAACTTTGCGATATGATTATAAACTTGTCACTTTGAAAATTGATTTGGTCACTCACTTGTTAAAATGATTTTACATGTCGAGATAAGAACCGGGTTGAGTAGTACTCAACTATTGTATAATCTTACCGTTTCCTTGATTCTATCGTGTTAAGTTAACATGATTGGTCTCGACTCAACACCATCACACTACTGCTTGTAAGCCTTTGTCTTAACTCTACCTTGTAAAATTTATGCCTTGTATAATCAAGAATTTGTCAATACTGTAATGAAAGTATGGTTGTCTTGTTTGAAATTTGTTTCTGTCGAGAAGCATGAACCAAAGATTTTGAAAGTTAAACATTTGTAAAGTCTACTAGTAAACATTGTATTGAAGCTGGAAATTTGATCTTGAACGTGGCACTTGGTTTAGTTTACGTAAGTAGTGTTAAGTCAAGCATCTTGTAACAAGTTTACCTTGTGACAATCGGTTATGTATTTGTCGTTATCCTTGGTGCTAAGTTGTTCGGCTCGAATGTGAACCCATTTCGAGACCCATGGCACCCATCAGTCGAGCATGTAAACAAATAACTAGGAAATTTAGTTTCACAAAAAAATTTGATATCTTGGTTTAGATAGGTGTTCATCTTGATGTGAAACTAGTTTAATGTTCTCCTTTTGTTGGCCTAGTTCTCATTCGTGATGTTATAGTCAAGTCGGGTAGTCAAGATGTGTCTCGAGCACATTAGTCGTGACACCGATTTTAACTCCGAGATGATGGCATTTCACTCAAAACCCTCTACCTCTCAAATATATCTTGACTACATTTCCTCTTCTTTTCTTGCGTTAATCATTTCCACAAAGTCTAATGCAAGTGTACCCTTTGACAAGATTAGTAGCAAGAGCTGCTAACAAAGATTGATGGGCCACAGCCCATTTTACCTCAAAGATGCTTGAACCCCTATTGGGCCAAACCCCATTCGTGTACCCATGTCACTTTGGGCCACGGCCCACTGCGATTTTGGATGTTTGTTTAAGTAAATAAAAGCGTGTCATGTATACCGAGAATAAATCATAAAGCTAAACTCAGTTGTCACATATTTGGAGATTTCGACCTAGATATGTACACTTATATCGACAAGTAAAACAAGAGTAAAGGCATTCAAACAATGAATCAAGTGTCTAAAAATGTGAGTCATATAATAATGTTTACATAACGGATTTAACGACAACGTGTAAACCAACTTATATCATAACGATTTCTAGTCGTACATTGTAAGAACCAAATTTTAATAATTAAACGAAGGCTACTGTATCATTTTGACTTAGACTTTAACTTACGTATTTTCTAAATACAATTAGAAAATAAATAGACTAATAATAACTTTGACAAAACCATTTTTGAGTCAACTTAAATAAGTATATATACATTTATATACTTACTAGTGGAGCATTGTGATTATTTGTTTTAAATCAAACTTTGGATTTAAAACCATTTTGATGTCAACATAAAAGTACATATACTTGTATACTTACTAGTAAAACCATTTTAATGATTTTTACAAACTTATGACTAGTACTAACACAATTATAAAAATCATTGAACCACTTTAAGTAAGTAAGACTTAAAAACAATTAACTAAATATTGCCCTCCTTATCTAGGTCGCGTGTCCGGTGCGTTTCACAACAAACACTAAATCCCGCTTTTGGATTGCATTTTGCTAAGGTGAGTTTCATAGCCCCACTTTTACTTGATAAATTGTTTTATACATTTTGGGGTGAGAAATATGCAAAACGTTTTATGGACCAAAACTATAACATGATTACTATTACGTGGTTTAGCCTAAGCCCTTATGTCCCTAGAGAATGCCCCTTTTTCATGAACCGTCAATTCCCCATTGGGAAGCGCGAATGTTATAAATAGATCTATTGAGGGTGACTCCTCCGTTCGGTTGGCCATGCTTAGGCCAAGGCGAAACGTATACCATGTCGGAATCAAGTGTTGAGGGACAAAACACTTGCTATGGGCCCCTATATTGTATGACATCTTTTAGCATACAGAAACTGTCGTAGTATCGGTTGCATGAACTTAGAGCTAACGTAATAGACATTCATCCATATATCATTATATTCGTTGTAATGATTATATGACTTTGATTATGGTCCAAACTTATTGTTTAAACTTAAACCTATGAACTCACCAGCTTTTAGCTGACCTTTTTAGCATATTTTCTCAGGTGCTTAAGTTATATTTCATGGAGGCAAGGCAAGAAGCGGGTTAATGGTCGTAGTAGTATTAAAGAAGTGTTTTTACACAAACTGATGTTTTTAAATTGGGACCACTGAACTTATGGGATGTGCCCATTTATTAAAACAATGTTGTAAGACAAGGTCTTAAAAATGTTTATGAAATTAAAACGGAGTATGTATTCCGTTCTTTATTACTTGTGTTGTGATCACCAATTTCGTAACGCTCCCAAATAACACGTATGCTTCCGCTAAACAAATTTGGGGGTGTTACAGATTGGCATCAGAGCCTAGGTTATAGAGAACTAGGTACATATAAACCCTAAACTATAACTACTTTTCACTAAAAACATCATACTACAACCGCCGACTGCCGCTTGCCTTACTTGTCATTTTACTTAGAATGCATTTAAATAGGATTACATGTTTTATTTCCTATTTACTTATGCACTATTTCATATCCATCATGAGCATATTTTCCACATACTTACACATATGCACCGTCTTGTCACAGACTATGCCTTCACCAGCCTTTCCTCATGATGTTCAGGAGGACATCCTACTAGCTCACTCACCGACCATTCGTCAGCTTGCACACTTAGCCACTGATCCGTATATTCAGGCCACATTAGCGGCTCAGCCAGTTATTGCACCTACTCCATCTATACCTACCCTTACCACCATTCCATCAGCTTTGTTGACGCGCAGGCAAAAACCTGGGTATCGAGAGCGGTATTCATATGTGCCTGCAAATGGGTCCTTCTTCTACTTCAGAGTCACTGACACCATCATCTACTGAGTCACCTCATCGGAGACTCAGGGGAGATCTACTGATTCCTACTCAGAGGAAGACCCGGAAGAAGATCCGGAAGAAGATCCTGAGGAGGAACTACCAGAGCCTATGCCGACTGAGAGTGTTCTTGGATATGTTAGCACAGCAGCAGATATGAGTACACAGGGTCTGGAGATTGTCCATAGTATTCAGGAGCTAGGACAGAGCTCCAGGATGGCTCAGATAGTGAGCGAGGACATGGATATTGATGCACCATTTGGATTAGGACAGAGAGCTGCTTTCCTCCATAGCCAGGAGGAGAGTAGTATGGCTACTTGGAGGGATATTGATTGTGTGACGATCGTACCACACATCGCCCGATCCGAGCTACATCCATCATCACCTTCCTTCATACCATCTGCAGCAGACATGGAGCGCCTTGCTCGCGCCACTAGACAGCTTGAGACCATTGAGGTAGCTGCACCAGTTGAGGCACAGCCAGTGCCAGACCCATCAGGATCTCCAGATGATGAGGAGCTGACCCTCACAGAGAGAGTGCTCATTCAGTTAGATTCTCATGAGACTCTGCTAGGAGTACATACTGATCAGCTAGAGAGAGTCGATCCAACACGCTTGCAAGCTTGCGAGCAGCGTGTTGAGGTTTTAGACCGAGTTACTGATGTATTGTTTGAGAGCGTGGAGCTCGAGAGACACGAGCGGATTGGACCGGGTTTTAGAGTTGAGGATCAGGTCGAGGATGTTAGAGAGTTGGATAGCAGGACACGAGCTTTGGGCAGAGGTCAAGCTCAGATGCACGGACGGCTAGAGGAGTTAGAGCGTGTCCAGGTGGATGGCGGAGATCTTGCCGAGAGGAGTGGCAGAGGACCACGGGATTGGAGTCCATGCTGGCCTCTCAGATGAGGCGGATCGCGAGCTTAGAGGCTACGCAGCGAGAGGCTGGTGGCTAGCATGAGCGACTACGTGATGAGCGTGGACACCCTTAGATCCTATTTCATGATGTATCACACTAAACTGGATTATAACAGTTAGTGTTAGTTATGACTCTTGTATCTCCATTGTATTTCCATTGTATTTCCGTTGTATTTCCGTTGTACTTCAGTTGTATTCCATCTAGTATCTCATCATGTACTTTAGGAACCTTGTAACCGAAATTCTATCTATGTCAAACTTATTTTCCTATCCTATTGTCTTTGCTTTTATAGATTGCACACATAATCTATCTACGATAACCACACTATTACGTGGCACTTACCTTGTCTAAAAGGTTCTATATCTCATCACCTTTCTTACTTTAGAAATGCGCCAAAAGCGAAGATCAAAATGTACCAACCCTGGTGGAGCTTCCAATGCTCCAATTCCAGCGAGAGTCACTCGCAACCAAGCTGCAAATGCTGCTATTCCAAACAGAGTCACACACGATCAGACTGCTGAAGCCACTACTCTTGCTAGGGCTACTCCAAACCAACTGTCATGAATCAAGCCATGATTGACCAACTAGTCAATGGCGAGTGAACGCCGCGTTGGCTGCGCAAACCACTCGTCTACTAATCTTTGGAACTTGAGACCACCCACTCACAACCGCACTTGTACTTATCAAGACTTTCGTAAAACCATGACTGGAGGCTTTAGTGGAACCGAAGGAGTTGTCGGTCTGACTAGATGGATCGAGAAGCTCGAGACTGTGTTCCGAATCTGCAATTGCGAAGAAGAGTCTAAGGTTAAGTATGCATCATTCACTTTCACGGATGCTGCCTTAACCTGGTGGAACAATTTTCTGAAATCTGCTAGTTTCGATGTTGCCTATGCCATGCCATGGGAGAACTTCAAGGAAATGGTACTTCGAAAGTACTGTCCTCGTAATGAGATTAAGAAGCTCGAGCATGAGTTTTGGAACCTCAAGGTTCAAGGCACCAATATGGCTCGCTTATAATCACGATTTCAAGAACTAGCCTTGTTGTGTCCTGAAATGGTTCCCACTGAGACCCGATTGTTAGAGATACATCGGAGGACTACCCCAACCTATCAAGGGCAATGTCACCACTTCTAAGGCTGCTGATCTTCATGAAACTATCGAAGTAGCCAACAAACTCATGGACCAAGTGATTGAGGATTCCATGGACAAAGTGGTTGACAATAAGAGAAAATGGGACGACCATTCTCAAGGCTACAACAACAATGAATACCGTGGCAACAACAGTAGAAACAACAGCAACAATCAAAGCAAGAGGCAAAATGTTGCTAGAGCTTATCAGTGGGTATTGGGGAAAGGAAACCGTACTCGGGGACTGCACCATTGTGTAATCGATGCACACTGCATCACAAGGGGAAGTGTACAGTCAAGTGCCGTAAGCGTCGAAAATCGGATACTTGACCAGGAACTGCAGGTCCAAATCATTGGCGACAGTTCAAACAGCTCCAGCTCAGGACCCAAAGGCTAATATAACTTGCTTTGGTTGTGGTGAAAAAGGGCATTATAAGAATGAATGCCGAAAGACCAGAAACCAAGGCCATGGAGGAAATCAAGGAAACCGAGAAATCCGGAAGCCATGGGAATGGCAGGGGATTGAGGAAATGTTGGACAAACGAGTAATCCGGGAAATGGAGAAGGAGCTCGTGGGAGAGTCTATGCTGTAACCAAAGTGGAAGCTCAGGAAGACCCGAATGTTGTGACGGGTACGTTCCTTATAAATAACCGTTATGCATCCATATTGTTTGATACGGGAGCCGATAGGAGTTTTGTTTCTAATACATTTAGTCCACTACTCGATATTGCTCCAACTGCATTAGGAAATGCATACAACGTGGAACTAGCTAACGGTAACATAGAAAGGGTAGATACCATCATAAGAGGTTGCACCCTTAACCTATTAAACCACCCATTCAATATCGACTTAATACCAGTAGAATTGGGTAGTTTCGACGTCATCATCGGGATGGATTGGTTATCAAAATACCATCTTTGCCATCATTTGTGACAAGAAGCTCGTCCAATTACCCTATGGAGATGAAGTCCTAACAATAGAAGGAGACGGAAGTGACAGGAGAAACGCTTCAAGACTGCATGTCATTTCTTGTACCAAGGTGTTAAGGTGTATCGAGGAAGGATGTCATATCTTCCTAGCACAAGTCACCGGAAGGGACGAAAAAGAAGGGGAAGAAAAACGTCTGGAGGACGTGCCGATAGTAAGAGAATTCCACGAAGTCTTTCGAAGACTTGCGGGACTCCCGCCGACCGACAGGGTTGAATTTCAGATAGATTTAGTGCCCGGTGCCGCGCCAGTGGCAAGAGCACCTTATCGATTAGCTCCGACGGAACTCCAGGAGTTATCGAACCAGTTGTCGGAACATGCTGAAAAAGGGTTCATTAGACCAAGCTCATCACCATGGGGAGCACCAGTCTTATTCGTCAAAAAGAAGGACGGAACTTTCAGAATGTGCATTGACTATCGTGAATTGAATAAACTAACCATTAAGAACCGCTACCCACTACCGAGAATCGATGACTTATTCGATCAACTTCAAGGTTCAAGCGTTTATTCAAAAATCGACTTAAGGTCCGGATACCATCAGCTAAGAGTTCGGGAAGAAGACATTCCCAAAACCGCCTTCAGAACCCGTTATGGACATTACGAATTCCAAGTCATGCCTTTTGGGTTAACCAACGCACCAGCTGTGTTCATGGACCTCATGAACCGAGTGTGTAAACCCTACTTGGATAAATTTGTGATCGTATTCATTGACGATATCCTAATTTATTCCAAGAGTGTGAAAGAACACGAAGAGCATCTTAGACTGATCTTGGAATTATTGAAGAAGGAAGAACTGTATGCAAAGTTCTCGAAGTGTGAATTTTGGATATCTACTGTACACTTTCTAGGTCATGTAATCGACAGTCAGGGTATTCATGTAGATCCCGCTAAGATCGAGTCAATAAAGGATTGGGCGACACCCACAACTCCTACTGAAATACGCCAATTCTTAGGACTCGCTGGATACTCAGAAGATTCATTGAAGGTTTCTCAAAGATTGCCAAATCTCTAACCAAGCTAACCCAGAAAAACGCCAAGTTTGACTGGGGAGAAAAAGAAGAAGAAGCTTTTCAACTCCTTAAAGAAAAGTTGTGTAGTGCACACTGTTCGGCCTTACCTGAAGGTAGTGAAGACTTTGTTGTTTATTGCGGCGCTTCACATAAGGGGCTCGGGCGATATTAATGCAAAGAGAGAAGGTGATAGCATACGCCTCTCGCCAATTGAAGACTCATGAGAAGAACTACACGACACACGATTTGGAGTTAGGATCAGTTGTGTTCGCACTCAGAATTTGGAGACACTACTTGTATGGCACAAAGTGTGTCGTATACACCGATCACAAAAGTCTACAACACATTTTGGATCAGAAAGAACTGAACATGAGGCATAGATGGTTGGAATTACTCGGTGATTATGACTGCGAGATTCGTTACCATCCGGGTAAAGCGAATGTAGTAGCTGATGCTCTCAGTAGGAAAGAGCGACCAAAACCTCTTAGAGTCAGATCCTTGGGTATGACAATTAGCTCACCTCTCCCAACCAAGATTCTTGAGGCTCAATTGGGAGCACTCAAGGAGGAAAATCGTCCGAATGAGAACCTTTACGGAATGCCAGAAAGTGAAAATGGATTCGAGAAAAGGTCGGATGGAACTTTATGTTTCAAAGAGCGAAGTTGGATACCACTCTACGGAGGAATTCGCGACATTATTATGCATGAATCCCACAAGTCTAAATACTCCATCCACCGAGGATCCGACAAAATGTACCTTGATTTGAAGAAATTGTACTGGTGGCCAAACATGAAAGCCGACATTGCAACATATGTCAGCCGGTGTTTAACATGTTCAAAGGTTAAAGCTGAACATCAGAGACCCTCAGGCCTACTAGTACAGCCCGAAATCCCCGAGTGGAAATGGGAACGTATAACGATGGACTTTATCACTAAGTTACCTAAAACCTCTAAAGGCTATGACACTATTTGGGTAATAGTTGACCGTCTCACCAAGTCAGCACATTTCCTACCGATGAAAGAAAGTGATGGAATGGAAAAACTTGCACAACTATACCTGAAGGAAATCATCGCACGCCATGGTGTACCAATTTCCATCATTTCAGACCGAGATAGCCGTTTCACCTCAAACTTCTGGAAATCACTTCAAGATGCTTTAGGGTCTAACCTCGACATGAGCACCGCCTACCATCCTCAAACTGATGGACAGAGCGAGAGAACGATCCAAACACTGGAGGATATGCTAAGAGCATGTGTGATAGACTTTGGAAATGGCTGGGATAAGCACTTGCCCCTAGCTGAATTTTCTTACAATAACAGCTATCACACAAGTATCATAGCCGCACCATATGAAGCACTCTATGGTCGGAAATGTAGATCACTGTGTCTTTGGGCGAGTTGGAGAAAGTCAACTTACTGGTCCGGAGTTAATCATAGAAACTACTGAGAAGATTGTACAAATCAAAAACCGACTGCAAGCAACTCGAGATCGTCAAAAGAGTTACGCGGATAAAAGGAGGAAACCACTTGAGTTCCAAGTGGGAGATAAAGTTATGCTCAAAGTTGCGCCATGGAAGGGCGTAATCCGTTTCGGAAAACGTGGAAAGTTAAATCCTCGATACATTGGACCATTCAAAATTCTCGCGAGAATCGGACCGGTAGCATCCGACTTCGAATTGCCACAAGAACTCAGCTCTGTGCACAACGTGTTTCACGTGTGCAACTTGAAGAAATGCCTTTCCGACGAAACTCTTGCCATTCCTTTGGAAGAAATCCAAGTTGACGAAAGATTGAATTTTGTCGAGGAACCCATTGAAATTATGGATAGAGAAATCAAACGGCTTAAGCAAAGCCGCATCCCGATCGTCAAAGTCCGTTGGAACTCTCAAAGAGGTCCAGAATACACGTGGGGCGTGAAGACCAATTCAGCGCAAATACCCACACCTTTTCTCTACTTCACAAAGTAATCCTAACTGAAAACCGAGGACGGTTTTCTCTTCCAAGGCGGGGAGGATGTGACACACGGTAAATTTTCACTAATATTTAACTGATAATTAGTAATTTATTATTACTAAGCACGAGTCATGAAGCATGCATAAGCTTTGCCTAATCAATTGAGTAGATAACTCGCATACAATAAAGATTTCACCACTCTTGCATTCATACCATTTTATGAATATTTTATTTTGTCTTATGATTTAAATTGTAAGACGAGAGGTTATCTCGTTTTCCCGAGTGACCGACACTGCACGCGTACCGACACTATGATAAGGACTCACTAAAACAATTAACCAATGTCCGCGACTTGGAATATTACAAAGATAAAATATTTCAGACACGTAACAATAAAATACCACGGATAAAAGTTGTCAAACAATGATACTTTGGTCACAATACAATTTCGCGGGACACAAAAATAATGAACATACTATCACTTAAACAATAACTTGTATGAAACTCAAATACAATTGATGCCAAAGTATAATGTATATACATGCATTTTCACAAGTAACACCATGTGAATAATAATACATATATACATATACAAAGGTTATAAAAGAAAACATTTATTAAATTTGTGAAGATAACTCTTTGTCCTCTCCTCTCACTCACGACAAAAGCAAACACAAAACCAGGGAAGAGATATCAAGATATTCTTCTTCCTCCCCTAGCCTTGCTATCCCACCTAGGCTGAATCTCTCTAAAAAGAGATAAACCAACACATTCATCCAACATATCCATCTCTCTCATACCCAAATCCATGTAAATTTTTGCTTCCCAAATCTCTCTTGATGCGCCGCTACCTTCGAAGGAATCCAAGGAAGATCAAAGTAAATCACAAGAGAGAAGCAAATCTTTCCACCAATCTATCTCTTATGTCCAAGATTCGTTGGGTTTTGGAAGTAAGCTATTTTTGGCTTCAAACAAAGTTTCAAGATGAAAAGAGGTGGTCAAAGACTCCTCTCTTAATCTCTTCTTAAGCAACTTGAATGACCAAGGACACCCACAAATCAAATCTCAAACACACCACAAGAGTGATATTCTCAAGGTTATCGAGAAGTTGTTGGGTTTGCTCGGAATCGGTAAAAGGGTTTGATTTGTGTGGGGTCCCTCGACTTGGCTTTCATCAACGTTTTCACATCTCACTCTTGATAAGGTTCATGGTCTTTCTCTTCCTCGTAGTTTCGTTGTAATATAAACTTTGGTAATGAAGTGTTGAATGGGGATGTCTTGTTTTTATTTGAGTTTGTAAGTTATGAATGTACAACTTTGCGATATGATTATAAACTTGTCACTTTGAAAATTGATTTGGTCACTCACTTGTTAAAATGATTTTCTGTCGAGATAAGAACCGGGTTGAGTAGTACTCAACTATTGTATAGTCTTGCCGTTTCCTTGATTCTATCGTGTTAAGTTAACATGATTGGTCTCGACTCCAACACCATCACACTCTGCTTGTAAGCCTTTGTCTTAACTCTACCTTGTAAAATTTATGCCTTGTATAATCAAGAATTTGTCAATACTGTAATGAAAGTATGGTTGTCTTGTTTGAAATTTGTTTCTGTCGAGAAGCATGAACCAAAGATTTTGAAAGTTAAACATTTGTAAAGTCTACTAGTAAACATTGTATTGAAGCTGGAAATTTGATCTTGAACGTGGCACTTGGTTTAGTTTACGTAAGTAGTGTTAAGTCAAGCATCTTGTAACAAGTTTACCTTGTGACAATCGGTTATGTATTTGTCGTTATCCTTGGTGCTAAGTTGTTCGGCTCGAATGTGAACCCATTTCGAGACCCATGGCACCCATCAGTCGAGCATGTAAACAAATAACTAGGAAATTTAGTTTCACAAAAAAATTTGATATCTTGGTTTAGATAGGTGTTCATCTTGATGTGAAACTAGTTTAATGTTCTCCTTTTGTTGGCCTAGTTCTCATTCGTGATGTTATAGTCAAGTCGGGTAGTCAAGATGTGTCTCGAGCACATTAGTCGTGACACCGATTTTAACTCCGAGATGATGGCATTTCACTCAAAACCCTCTACCTCTCAAATATATCTTGACTACATTTCCTCTTCTTTTCCTGCGTTAATCATTTCCACAAAGTCTAATGCAAGTGTACCCTTTGACAAGATTAGTAGCAAGAGCTGCTAACAAAGATTGATGGGCCACAGCCCATTTTACCTCAAAGATGCTTGAACCCCTATTGGGCCAAACCCCATTCGTGTACCCATGTCACTGGGCCACAGCCCACCTACGATTTTGGATGTTTGTTTAAGTAAATAAAACGTGTCATGTATACCGGGAATAAATCATAAAGCTAAACTCAGTTGTCACATATTTGGAGATTTCGACCTAGATATGTACACTTATATCGAGAAGTAAAACAAGAGTAAAGGCATTCAAACAATGAATCAAGTGTCTAAAAGTGTGAGTCATATAATAATGTTTACATAACGGATTTAACGACAACGTGTAAACCAACTTATATCATAACGATTTCTAGTCGTACATTGTAAGAACCAAATTTTAATAATTAAACGAAGGCTACTGTATCATTTTGACTTAGACTTTAACTTACGTATTTTCTAAATACAATTAGAAAATAAATAGACTAATAATAACTTTGACAAAACCATTTTTGAGTCAACTTAAATAAGTATATATACATTTATATACTTACTAGTGGAGCATTGTGATTATTTGTTTTAAATCAAACTTTGGATTTAAAACCATTTTGATGTCAACATAAAAAGTACATATACTTCGTATACTTACTAGTAAAAGCCATTTTAATGATTTTTTTACAAACTTATGACTAGTACTAACACAATTATAAAAATCATTGAACCACTTTAAGTAAGTAAGACTTAAAAACAATTAACTAAATATTGCCCTCCTTATCTAGGTCGCGTGTCGGTGCCGTTTCACAACAAACACTAAATCCCGCTTTTGGATTGCATTTTGCTAAGGTGAGTTTCATAGCCCCACTTTTACTTGATAAATTGTTTTATACATTTTGGGGTGAGAAATATGCAAAACGTTTTATGGACCAAAACTATAACATGATTACTATTACGTGGTTTAGCCTAAGCCCTTATGTCCCTAGAGAATGCCCCTTTTTCATGAACCGTCAATTCCCCATTGGGAAGCGTGAATGTTATAAATAGATCTATTGAGGGTGACTCCTCCGTTCGGTTGGCCATGCTTAGGCCAAGGCGAAACGTATACCATGTCGGAATCAAGTGTTGAGGGACAAAACACTTGCTATGGGCCCCTATATTGTATGACATCTTTTAGCATCTGAGAAACTGTCGTAGTAGCGGTTGCATGAACTTAGAGCTAACGTAATAGACATTCATCCATATATCATTATATTAGTTGTAATGATTATATGACTTTGATTATGGTCCAAACTTACTGTTTAAACTTAAGCCTATGAACTCACCAGACTTTTAGTGACCTTTTAGCATATTTTCTCAGGTGCTTAAGTTATATTTCATGGAGGCAAGGCAAGAAGCGGGTTAATGGTCGTAGTAGTATTAAAGAAGTGTTTTTACACAAACTGATGTTTTTAAATTGGGACCACTGAACTTATGGGATGTGCCCATTTATTAAAACAATGTTGTAAGACAAGGTCTTAAAAATGTTTATGAAATTAAAACGGAGTATGTATTCCGTTCTTTATTACTTGTGTTGTGATCACCAATTTCGTAACGCTCCCAAATAACACATATGCTTCCGCTAAACAAATTTGGGGGTGTTACACTTTCCGTAGTGATGTTAAGATGTTACTCTTAGATGAAGCACATAAGTCAAAATATTCTATTCACCCGGGGGCTAACAAGATGTATCATGACTTGAGGAAAGATTATTGGTGGCCGGGTATAAAAAGAGATTGTGTGAAATATGTTGAAAAATGTCTAACTTGCTTGAAGGTTAAAGCCGAGCACCAAAAACCATAGGGTAAAGTACAACCATTAGAAGTACCGCTTTGTAAATGGGAAAAGATTACAATGGACTTCATTACAAGGTTACCGCGAACGACCAAAAAGCACGATGCGATTTGGGTAATAGTAGACCGTCTGACGAAGAGCGCACATTTCATTCCTATTAGAGAAAATATGCCCGTTCACAAGTTAGCAAAGATATATGTAAAGGAAATAGTTGCACGCCTGATAAGGATTTAAAACGTACACTTTTAAGGGGCCATTTAAACCCTTAATCGCTCACTTTTATATCCATTACTGCTTAATTTCGTTCCTTTTCACTTTTTAAGTCTCTTGGAAGCAAAATCTTTGGAATGATGCATATATGGACGAAAAGGAGTGAATATATGAAGAAAATGGCTAAGTCAAGATCGAAGACACTCAAGTTCTTTGAATTTGAAGCGACGGCGTCTGACAATCAAGGCGGACGCCGTCCCTATATAAGTAATTAAATTTGTGGCGCATTAGACTTTTGCTAAAATACACCTGACTGCGTCAGGCTTTGAAGAGGATGGGCGTCACGAAGACTTTTCATCCCAGACGGCCTAGATCCAGAATCAGACGACGTCACTACTGAAGCCCGACATCGTCACAACCACAACGTGATGCCGTCCCAACTATTACTTGGCCAAGACGAAACTATAATGACGGTGATCTGACGGCGTCCCAACTATAAGGCGACGCCGTCGCGAATGTAAAATTATATATAGAAATCGAATTTTCAGAATTTTAGGAGGTAGACTTGAGGAGTAAAAACCTAAAAGGATTATAGTCCGGTTTGGATAGTATCTTAGGGTTCTCATACTCTATTTTACATCAAGATAAGTGTTTTACTTCATTGATTTCATTATGTCTACGATTGATGTGTGTATGCTTGCCTGTTTAACATGTCCGGTTAAATTTCTTGTGTGTTTGCTTAGATCTATGAAACATAGTTATTAATTATTGATTGGTTGTCTCTTATCTTAATTGTAATTGGCTTAGGAATGCATTAGGCCATCGTTGTGTTTGAATGCTTGAGTAATCTTTATGAACCTTAGCTTATAAATCACGTAGCGGAATTGTAGGCTAAACATCCAAAGATAACCTTAGAGTTAGTTTATGAAACCTAGAGATTTTGTAGGCAATAACCTTAAGGTAGTCTCAAATACTTAAAGAAAAACGCATACCCTACGACCTTAGAAAACACAACGCGTTAAGAATAAGGACGTGACAATTCAACCACCAATAAAAGATAACTAGGGAGTAATAGTATCTAGGTAAACACATTTTTAATCATCATACGAGCACACATCAATAGACATAAGACTACCCAATAGTTTAGATAATTAGATAGTAGAGTAATCGGAAGAAGTACCAAACCCCTAAATCCAAACCCCGAGATTTTACCCTTAGTTTTCTAAAAAATATAAAAAGATAAAAAATAATCTTCCTCAACCTCAACTTTAGCGTAATACACTTCTCACTAGCATTCCTATTCCCCTAGAGAACGATATCAATACCCGAGGCTTACCCAATACTACACTACAACGATTAGGTTCAGCACTAGGGTGTTGAGAAACTTGCTCGATGAAAAGGAAGTTCCTTTGACCCCGAACGCGTTATACGCGCATCAAGTTTTTGGCGCCGCTGCCGGGAATAGAATAGCTAGTTAGATTTTTATCTCGTTTAGGTTTCCTTGCTTGATTCCTATTAACTAAGATTTTTTCTCATTTTTAGCTTCCTCGTAGTCTATCCCCCTTCTTCGTGAAATTGTTCGTAAACCCCACCACTCACCATGATTCGCATCTTTCGCCGTAGAAACTTTGTACTACCCGCACCCAATCCCCCTCCCAATCCCAAAATAGAAAACGCAATCCCACAAAACCTTTCACCCGTTCACCTCTTTGGAAATCACCTAGGGCATAATGTAAATTGGCAACAACATAGTCCTTTCTATGACTCGGATTCCAATGAAGAATTTGACTATGGAGAGGCACTTGATAACAGGGAGGTCATCAATGAAGTTAATTTTGAAGTGGAAGAAGACCCCTCCCAATGTTTTGACCCTAGGTGTAGAATTGAGGTTGATGGCCCCTTTAACATGCAATTCCCTTGTAAAATAGGTTTTGAAAGTTTCGATGCTAATTTGCACTCATTCTTACCTTAAAACTTAATCTCAAGAAATCTATATAATAAAATTAAGGTGAATGAATTAGCCTATCAAGGGGACAATGTTGTTGATGCGGTCACTTACTTGGATGTGTTTGTTGGAAGTTTTGCCTATGTGGTTGAATTCATGGTCTTAGAAGATTTAGGAGAATTCATTGATGGAAGCCTCACTCAAGTAATATTTGGAACAAACTTTAAGAGAATGACTAGGTTAAATGAATGGATGATTGATGGTTTAGTCACATTCTCCGATGGAGTTGAGGATTTTGTCTATCAAATGCCCCGTACGCATCCTAGGTTTAAGCACAAAGATATAGAGGCATGCAATCGGATGGCTCCCATTCCGATACTTAGTGAAAGAGATAAACAACGGGGACTTAGGCATACTTATGAAAAAAATGAAAGGTACTATAAAAAATGCCTATAGTTAGGAGATGAATACAAGAAAAGTGAGAGAACATTGGAATGGCTTAGATATGGGCACGTAAGCGTGCATGAGACCACGTAGGAGCACGACTTCGAGTCTAGCTACAAGACTCATAAATAAAGAAAAGCGCTTCGTGGGAGGCAATTCATGCTTAATTGTTTGCTTGTTTGTGTGTCATATATCTTTTCATTATTGTATGTTCTCATGTTTGAATTTGTGAAAATGCTTTATTTTGTCTTTAACCTCGTCTTAATTACATATAAAGGTATTTTACAAAAAGGATAAGTGTAGGGAGGATTACACACGTTTTTAAAAGAACGTGAACATGAGAACTACGATTAGTGAAAATGATATATATGTGTGTTTGTTAGAGTCAAATAATTGTATCGAGTCATAATGGATGTTTTGCAGTAATTTTTCCAGATTTTAAAGGTGTAATTTTTCTAGAAATTTTCCAGAAAAAAGCAGCAGACCAGTTTCTGTCAGGATAACCTGACGGCATCAGGATCATAACCTGACGACGTCAGGTGTGACAACTGGCAATTTAGGGAGTCTATTTTAGGTAACCGCATTACGTTAAATTAAACTGAGATTCGCCTTTAACACTATTTTATAAACCGTGACTTGATTTTATATCGTCGATTGGTTTTTACGGTTGATTTCATTATTAAATGAGTTATCGTATGCGTTTTAACTCTATTTGATAGGCACTATTCGATTCGGCACTAGAAAAGCCTAAAACAAGAGTTATTGTAACTTTTAGACCGTAACTCGAAAATTGACAAATAAATAGTCAAAACTCGTGGAAAAACGTAAGTAATGATGTTGGAAAGTTAAATAAATGTCATGGGACACTCGGGGGACGATATGTGAGCTCAGGAATGGGTAAACGAGATAGATACGAAAAGTTACAACCCGAACCCCCCTCTTTTTGCTTGTAGCCGGCGGCCCCCTCCCCATCTTTTATTTATTTTGAGGTCCTCCCCTCCCATGTATATATACCCCATTACTACCTCACTTGACACATTCATTTCTCTCTCTAGAAAAACACATACAACACCTTTCTCTCTCTAACTTCTCTCTAAAAACCCTAATTCACCACCACCACCACTTAGCCGCCACTTTTTCCGGCCACCACCACCGGATTCCGGCGAGTGTCATCACACCTCCACCACCAAAAGATAGACATCTTTCTCCTCTTTCCAACCATATATCATACACTCAATTTGGACTTCATTAACACCTCCAAATTCAAGAATTAAGATTCGTACTTTTAGGGTTTCTAAATATTTCAAAGGGCTTTTACAATTGGTGATTAGATAAGGTAAAGGGAACATGTTTTGAGCTTGTTTGGGTGATATAAACCCACGAATTTCAAATTAGGGTTTCGACCCATGAATGAAATTTGGGGCTTTTGGGTGAAACTTGAAATTAAAGCTAATTAGTGTTTAATGGAACAAGTAATTAGTGTTTGGTACATGTGTGGTGCATTAATTTGATAGGTTTTGCATTTTAGGGTTTATGTTCATGTTGTTGGTCTAGATAGTTGATGGGTTTTATGTTTAGATAGTGTTTGGAGCTTGAATGATTGGATTTGAGTGTTGTAGTATTGATTTGGTTGTGTTTGGTTGTGTGATATGGGACGTACGAGCCAAGAAGCACACGTATGGGTCTTGGTTGATGGTGTACGTGGCCTATGATTGGTCATGGGTTGAGTCGGGTCGATTTGGTAGCTTATTGATTGGTTTAGTTGAGGTTTGGATGAGACGCGTGGAGCCGAAAAGCTTTTAGAAGCTTGTTTGGTTCACGTGGTCTTGACCGCGACCGTGTCATGACCATTAGGGTCATAATATTGGTTTCGAGTATAATTGGTTGATTGATTGGTTGGCGAGATTGTTTTGAGTTAGTTTGGGATTGAATTGCGACGTTATGACTTGTAACATGGACTTTAGTATAATTTGGACAATTGATTGATTAGAAGCCGAGAAGTTATGACTCGTGCTTGTGGACTCGAAACGAATAACGTTATGAGATTTATAATGGGATTTGACGAAATATATATTATATATGAAAAGGATGATAAAACTAAGAAATGTAAATAATAATGGGCTTTTGTACCAAAAATATTAATAACAAGATTTATCTTGTTATTTACTAGTTTTAAATGAAACTAACGACTAAATTGGAGAGGTTTTGTAATAAATAAATAATTAACGTTTCGAGTACATGTTTGTCAATAAATGTTAATTGTGGACATTTAATGTTGGATAAGTAATTTATTTATTTGCGTTATGTGTGCATGGGTTACGGATAATCTAGCATTAATATTGTTGATCTACGTGGGTAGCGGACTTATTAGGTTGACGAATCTAATAAGAGCCGCTAGGTGCGATTGGGTAACCTTATTAATGGGTGAATTATCCTTATGACTCTTTAGGACACGATTGATTTATGGAATAATAAGCGTCTGAATGAATAATTGAGTTTTTCGAGTTGACGAATTCGATAAGGTCTACTGTTTATTCCGAAACTTATTGGACTATGGAGCTTATCGCTTAGACGTCTCATTGTGTCGCATTGTGTCACATATTGTGTGAATTGGATCACTTATTGTGTTGAATTGAGTCGCATATTGTGTTGCATGGAGTTGCATATTGGGTTGCGAAGCGAAATATATTGGTTGTTGAGTGCATTCATGGCATCATATTAAGTCGATACACCCACACATGAGGATACCAAACACGAGGATTAATGGTGAAACGAGACGTTTTTGGAAATAAAGAAACGGAATATATTGGGATAGATAACGTTGATTTTGAGGAATGTGAATATTAAGTTGGTCTACATTAATAGGTTGTGCCGAGTCGATAGTTGCTTTGTCTTTGTGATTTGTTATCTTCGCTAGTGATATTTGTGCGTTGATTGTGCGTTGATTGCTTGAGGTGAGTTTCATAGCCTTTGTTATCTACGTTTTAACTACGTTTTGAACTATTTTGGGGTGAGAATCATGCTCTTGTTTTTGGACCGTAAAACTATTTGGATTTGCTTATATGCTTGGTGAGTAGATTGATGTGCGATAGTTGTTGCCTTAGTCTAGGTTCTACCGTGCCTAACTAAGAATAGACTTCTATCATGACCTAGCCCGGGGTTGGCAACTGTTCTAGAGGTTGCCACGACAGTCTTTGGACTAGAGTCGCTTGAGGGCACAGTAAGTGATTATATGATTGGAGATCTGGGTAGGATCAGTGTGTGAAACGGTATTTACCTATCTAGGTCTTG
>OU343225.1:152226364-152361860 GCA_910596185.1 Chrysanthemum makinoi
TCGGCAAATATAGCCTAATCACCTATATTTAACCTAGGGATAAGTGGAACATAGTCTGATTAACTATGTTCGAATTTACATTTTTCAAAACACAGAAATGCTTATACAAGGGTTATATTCATGTTAATTTCCTACTTAAAGCTCGATAGGACCACCGTAATTCATTAAAGATCTAGAGACACTATAGTGTCTTACCACCTCAGCAAATCTTTAACATCTTATTTATACTACCTAATTTCATTCTTGGAAATTTTCTACATGAGAGATAATCCAACTACTATTGGGATAGTCATCAAATCTTCTCGTCATTTCTTAGAAGTACTAGCCTGATTAGGTTTTCGAGGATATGGCCCGTCATTCACTTTTGATTTTTAAACAAACTTGACATCTCTACCTGAGAATAATGGTAAGCGTACGCTACACTCTTCTAATCGTCAACATATCACATCATTATTCCAACCCCATTGAAATTCAATATGTAAACTTCATAATACCACGCTTCTTTCAAACACTAGTAGACATAAACACTATACTATATAGCCTTCATCTCGAAACCACCTAAGACATGATCAACTTTGGAAATGGTTTGGATAACCACTTGCCTCTAGCAAGACTTTCCTACAACATCATTACAAACCATTTCACATCAACAATATTTTACACCTTTGATTAACAAACAGCTTAACCTAACAACAACAAAAACTATTCCATTGAGACACTATATAGACGAAACTCGTTAGTTAACCATTTGTTGGACTAAGGTATTCAGAGATCACCCACGAAACAACTAAGGAAACCATACAAATAAAAATTAGGCTCCATGCCGCACACTATCACCCAAAAAAAAAACCCATGTTAGAAATTAAGGTTTTATTGATAGTCTCGAGCAATAAGATATATGATTCGTTTGAAAAATAAAAAGCCAAACTTTTTAGGTATATTGGACTCTATAAGATTTTAACAAAACCCTTTAGGTTATCAACTTAAGCCACATGGTACATAATACATTCTATTACTAGAAACTTGAGAACACCAAGATTAGAATTTGGCGTATACACCCTCATTTTCCTAGACATTTCAACATCGGATAACACACATTGAATTCCGGGACGGAATTCCCATTAAGGTTGTGAGACTGTAACAACCCGCATTTTTTGAGTTAATTTTCATATTTTTGAAAAGTTACTATTCGCTTTTACTATTCACTTTCACTATTCATCCCATAAAATTTTTAATCCACATTCTCGTAAGATAAATTATTTTAGTAACAACCTGAGAGTTCGACCATCGTTAGATCATTTTCGCAAAAGATATTAAGAAAATATCGTCTTAAAGTTTTATTTTGGTCGGAACACCATTTAGTCATCACGCTCTTAACGAAAACCATCTCGACAATTTTCCCGCATCGATAAATTTTTAGATCACTCATTATTAATTTGAAAATTTTAAGATTTTTTTGTTACCAAATAAGCCCAAATCAGACAAACTAAAACTAACTACGTTTAAAACAATTCTACTTACATCCACTTCTAATCTATGTGTTTCTAATATGTTTTTGACACTTTTACATTTTTGGAAAATTCAAACATATTTCCCTCCTCCTTTGACCAAAAAGGAATTAACCTTGTATCGTTCTACACATTTTGCTTAAATCGCGTAACCTTTAAACTTCACGAATAACTCAAAGTTATCCCGCCGTATGACCGAAAACCACATTTTTAAATCTAATATCACTTTTAGACTAATTTTAGTCTACTCTAAATAAATTCACGGTCGTTTCCCTGAAATTTCGTGCTTTTCCGATAAACTACGATTACGCTTTTTACCCGTATTTCCGGCTTTAAGCGTGTTTTTTGCACCAATGAGACTTATCACCCATTTTATATTTTTAGATGGAGTATAATGATGAGTCTCATCATTCCTACAAGTTTCGTATTTTTACGATACCCGATTTTACTTTTTATGGCTTCGGTTAGCATTTAACGGAACCAAATCTTACTCTAAACTTAAGATAATACCAAAACTATCCACCTAAGTCATCTTATCTCTATATGAACGAAATTAGGGATGGGAGTCATCACCTTGGTGTCAAAATCCTAAGCATGCATCCTTTAGATCATTTACATGTGTAAATTTAACCATGGTTAGTTTTTAACCCAATATATAGTTAACTAAAATCTCTAGCCTATAAATACCAAGCATAAACCTTCATTTATTCTTGAACCACCCCTTATTAACATCTAAAGTCCTAAACCTAAGGCATTTCTTATAGATCTTGTAAGAACATTCAAGTGTTCTTGAAGAAAACTAGCGTTTGATCTTCGTTTTTGGAAGTTTTCAAGAAAGAGTCGTTATAATCTTCAAATAACTTCAAGTCTCCAAAAAGACGTTGTTATAATATTCATTTCTTCTTCGGTTCTCAAGAAGCGTTGTTATAATCTTCTAATAGCCTTTGGTTTTCGAAGATTGCAAATTCTACGTCGAAGCTCCGCTTATATTTCTTTTTTTTTCCATAATACTCAAGCATTCTATATTAAGGTAAGTATTTATAACTCAAACTTATTTAAATACTTATAAACTTTGTTAGTTTATTTATTGTATTTATAAACTCTTAATATATCATATAATCAAATAATTAAAATCCATGTTTTACGTATTGAGCACTACAACACTAGGGAACTTCATGTGAGGGGTTCATTTGAGTAAACGGATCGACGAGTTGCTGGATTTACGAATTAAAGTGTCCTAGCTCCTCGAACGCTACTCATGACCCTTTGAATTATGATGGCCCGAACGGTAGTAATGAGATATACAAACTAAAAATAATTTCTATAAACAAACATACAAATACTACATCATAAGCTATATAAATGCATATATAGGCTCGTTCATGTTTTCCTAAATATTATTCCAAACCTAAGTCGCAACATTCTATTTTAGGTTGCTCGTATAAGTTCTCACGGCATATCCATCATTCTCATTATACACTTGATATCATTTACTCTGAGGTGAGTTCATGGCCCCTATTTTCAATTATTTTGTACTACTTTTGGTGGAGATACATGCTTAACTATTTACATATTACTGTGAGTTACATAACCCCTACTTTTATACCTTTTTGAATTACTTTGGGGAGATACATGCTCAACTATTTTCATTTACTTTCATAAGTACTCTAAACTTTTACTGACATTGTGAGTTCATAGCCCCACTTTCTATTACTTAATTGTTTTACAAACCCTTGGGAGAATACATGCTTTATTTTAAACCAACACATTGCTTTCAAACTCAGATACTTATCTGATTGTTATTAGCACTACAATACGATTTGCCAAACTTAAGTCCCTTAATCATGAATCATTAATCACTAGTGAGAGTAGGGGCGAATATTGTGAATAGATCTATTGGGATTGACGAATCCCGTTTGTGTTGGCCCGTTAGAGGCAAACAAATGCACTATATTTGAGTAACATTGGTAAAAAACGGCAATTTTACTGATAGGCACGCACCGACATTTTCTCCATTAATTTTAAACACGCCTTGATTGCATGATGCTTAGTCTAATAATAACTGTTTTGGTTTTCAAACCCTTGGTGTGAATTTATAACTCACACTACAAACATAATGTGTTCAACCATCAAACAAACTCTATGAATTTCAATCAACCTTTGTGTTGGGATGTTTTAAGCATGTATTTCGTGTCCATATTGTACGAGGCTGGTACGGAGGGACAGGACTAGATCAAGAAGGCTATAAATTTTATTATCATTCGAAAACTCATTTAATGTATTTTGTAAACAATGGAACCAACTGGGACCTCATTTTTGTAAACTCTGATATTTATATAAATCGAATGATAAATATTTTAAAATCCACTCCATTAGAGTTCGCTTTCTATTGTTAATGACACAAGGCCATGTAAGGACACTTAATATAATTACTTCCCATTGTGTGACACGGTTGGGGTGTTAAGTGTCCTAATGAGATATTGTGGATGATCTCTTGGCTCTAGACTCAATTGTGCACATTTGGTTCCTATGCCTGAGACTAGGGAGAGGGTCTCCTTCTTCAATATCATCAATCTCTAAGAGAAAGTCGATAGATTATGTCGGTTCCCGTGAGAATGAAACAAGCCCTTTTAAGAGGAACTTGAGTAGCTTGGGAAGTTAGCAAAGCATGCAACGGGTCCATGATGTCTTGTCTTCAATACCGGTGTTACCTTGGTAACCACCAGTAGCATATGTATTGAACCCTGCTTCAGCCTAAGGTTGAATTATTGGAGGGCTATTTCTTTTCACCCTTTTCACATTCAATTCTTTTTCATTCTTCAACCCTTCAGGCTTAACGAGACTTCATAACTAGAACCTTGTTGGGTTTATTCCAAAGCACTAGCTCTGTCTCAGTCAAGACTCTTCCCATATCTCATTTTCTCCTTTTTTCATCATACCTAAGGACTCTACACTATCTAGTGGATTGTCCTCGGGTAGATCCTCCTACTGGGCGGATCGTGGGAACAAATACCTAACCTAACCATCCTTATAACTCCATGCATAAAGTAAAATTGTCGGTCTTTTGGTACAATTCATTCTTCCTTTGAAACCAATTGAAAATCATTTGGAAAACAATCAAGGTACTTGTGATATGAGATCAAAGCATTTTGTACCTTAATAGTTTTGATCATTTAGAAAACCTCTCCCTCAACATGTGCATATGATTTAGAAATTGTTTAGCACATGGAGGCAAGAGGACTTTGAAATATTTTCTTTGATCACAATTTTCATTGTAAAAGCCATTTGATTTTGGTAAATCCTCCCTCAATATGTGCATAGGATATTTGAAATCATTTTATCACATAGAGGCAAGAGTTATTTTTGAAGCACATTTACGAATACACAAGCTATTAAGAAAAACCATTCCCCTCAATATGTGCATCAATATATGAAAGAGTTTAGCACATATAGAGAGCCAAAGATTTGAATCAATTGATCACCTTTTATCAAATTTCATTATTAAATCACAAATTCCCTCATCAAAAAAATATCAAACCCTTTGAGATTTTGGATCCCAAGTGATTTAATAAGGTTTATAAAACATGGGAGAATATGTGCCTTGTTTAAATACTCATCTTGTTTTTGGATAAATCCTCCTCCTCAACATGTGCATTGTGTATATTGAAATCGTTTGGCACATGGAGGCGGAGTGCCTTAAAGGACTAAAACCAATTCCATTAAAACAGATTTGAGATTTAAATCACGATCTCTCCCCCGATCAAAATTTCAAACCATTTGAGATTTGTGATCCCAATTGATTTAAATCATTTAGAAAAATTTTGGGGAAAGACGTGGCAAGATTTAATTTTGAAAATGATCGAAAGGACCAATTTAAGACATTAAAGATTGTTAGTGTCACGTATGATTGTTTTAAGAGATCTTTAAGTAAAATAAAACAATTTCACAATCAAACAAGAATAGAAAAAATTTCATTTTGAAAGATCTTGATTAAAAAAAAATCATACCATGACATAACATTAAATCTTTAGATCACCACATTACGCAAACGACTTTTGTGAAGAAATATTGTTTGAAAATATTTTATTTTAAATCACTCTCCCCCTCAATCGATGACCGTAGTCGATGATTGAGTGACTTAGGTTTTGATAAAATGAAGTCCGATGATTTCCAAAATTAAGACCGATTTATTTTCAAAACAATATTTTTCCATTTTCAAAAACAATATTATTTAAATTTGTTTAAAATGGTATCTTGCACAAAGATACGTTAGGTGGTTGAAAGCTCGTTGATGTTGCCGCGTAGGGCTTGGAAGAAAAAATCGGCGATGATGCAAGAGACTTTTTACGCTGCATTTTAATGCCAACGAGGTCAAATTAAGCCCGCTCTTCAATCACTTAGAAGAAAACCATCCCTGGATGCAGAGACCTCTTACGTTGCATTTATGCCAACTCTCCATAGAAGTCCAATTAAGCTCTGCTTCTTCATTTGTCAACCCAAGATATAGTTACCCTTTCCCTTTGGCATCCAATCATCTTCATATGTGGGATCCGGATCGGGAACATTCTTATATACCAATATACATGCATACGTTAGTGAACACACATACAGATATATGGTGGTCGACATCACCCAAACAACAATCGACTAATAAAAGCCAATTCAACATATCAATCAGTTCGTATAAGGCATGAGATTTAAGTGTTCATCAAACTCTAATCATCTAATCCAAACAGCCATATCCTAGGCACCTAGTCCTTCAACATAGGTTAACATCATTTTTAGTTAAGCATATAGGATAATTAAGAAAGTCCGTTAGATGATATAAATTTGAAAACATTCTCCCCTCAATCAATGACTCATTTTATGAAAAGATTAAAAGCGTTGATGTCATTGATTGAGTTTTCAAATTTATAAACTCTATACGATTGATTTTCAAGCAACTCATTTACCACCATTTTGAAAACAACAAATATTTTTCTAAAGAATTTTAGATGGAAAAACATTTGTGTAGGAACAGCAGTCCTTTGACATACTTTCCTCAATTTGTTTTAGGATAAGTGCACGAAATATTTGAAAAATGGTTTAGCGCAACACTTTCCTTTCTTAAAGAACGGGTTGCTATCTGAAATAATAGCAAGCCATAGTTTAAGACGCAAGTTACAAATAAGTAAATCAAGTAGCCATGGTTTGCACATGTTTTGAAAGAAATATTTACACCTCCTCGCCAACTTCATCTAAAGTCCCGTATTGAATGACATTTCTAAGACCGTAGATGTTATCGATACCATAAGACATGTCTTGAGAAAACATATTTTTGGTATTTTTCAATTTTCTGATTTTTATGGGCTTTTGTTGATTTTATATTTTTCTATTTTGTTTTTGTTGGTTTTATATTTTTGTATTTTGCTTTTGATAAATATTTACAAAGATAGAGAAATAGTTTAAGAAGATGATGATACGAAACCGAGATAAGGAAATCGCTCAAAGACTTTGTAGAAGATAGAAGTCATCATCTCTTAAACTTTCACCACCAAAGCTTTCGAGGCTCTTGAATCGTCGATAGAACTTGAGCCTTCTGAAAGTGAGACTTTGGTAGCTTCCCCCCAAACCGACAAACTATAAAGACCATTTCCCTAAGAAGTAGAAATGAATAAGAACGGACTCATTGAATGAAGCTCAAGACCCCAAAGAATCACGAACAACAAAGTAACAAGTTGAAACATTGATCGCTCCTGGTTATCAAGTCCGAATAACTTATTAAGTCCATCACATGAACCTCGTTGGCGTCCTCGATGTACACATTACTCTTCGAGATTGACCAGTTGTCTATTCAGGGGAACAATATATCAACATCTTCATTTTACCAGGTACATTCCAGTTATCTTCCATATAACCAATCAGCCCATAATGTAACAAGTACCCAACCAAGAGTAGACACAATCCATCACAATAACATGTTGAATCATGATCTTCTCAAGGATATCAACTCCGAATAACCGATAAGCTCGATCATGTGAACATGTTTTGCGCCCCTGATGTACACATATCTCCCCGATGGTTATGATCTCATCGGAATCATCATTACATTGTGTACATGAAGCAATAACCGGAAGCACTACCATAAACCATATAGAAGATGTCGATAAGCAATATCATCTCACGCTCCAAATATTTTTCTCATATTTCTTCCACCGAAGTCGAGTTAACACATACCGAAAGTATCCAGAGACCACTTCCTCCCAAATGGTTGGAATAATACATCCTTCCCCAAATAGTTAAAATAATATATCCTTCCCAAATAGTTGGAATAACACACCAAAGGCTATGAGTAAACACCGAATTTCTCTACGGTTATGACATTTGTCTTCCCCGAATACTTCAATAGAGAAGTATTAGGTTCATCACGTGTACTGCTTGTGTGTTTAGATGTATGTCTCCTTCCCTTGTTGGTTTTGATAATTTAATCAAAGAACACATCATTCATACCAAATATTCTGACATAGAGAAGAACAAAATTAGCTCAAATGAATCTTGTGAGAATCAACTGCTATAGAAACTCTCTCTGACTATCTTTATCAACCCATTCGTAGACAATTTGAAGTGACCACTGATGAAGAAAACCCGATATACCAAACTTGAAACTGAATTCGAATTCCTCGCATTTGTTCTAAGCTTGCACTTAATGATGGAAGAACGGGTCTGAGAATCATGCTTCAAGCAAATCTCTAAGTACTCACTACTCAAACAAAGTATGAGACATTAACACCTCTTGAGATTATCCACATCATCATTTGCATGTGACAATGAGTAAAACAACGTAACTCCTAATAGTGATAGTTAACCAAGTCTTCAACCATCCACCCCGATCTGCGGGTAACTAGATAACCCAAGTCTTCAACTCAAATTCTAAGCCCGAGCAAGTTATCAAATAAGAACACGCCTTTGTGAAAGTCAACTTCAATCTCAAATAAGGAATAAATGATTAACTCCTCAAGTAATCTTGTGTCAAATGTCCAACACGTGAATAAACATACAACCGGATGTACATTCACCCACTGATTGAATCGGAACAAATGATGCCTCAACATCAATGCATTCTTCCTAAAAATATACATGTAGAGACTGACTGAAGATTCACCAATAATGTCTTCGAAAGGATGAGGTAGTCATTTTCCCTTAAGTTCATGGTTGATTTATAGTGTGCACACGAGAGGAACAATAACTGTGAAGATTGGCAAAGGAATACCAAAGAGGAAGCATTATTCATGAACAATAATCAGTGAAGATTTGGTAAAGGAATACCAAAGAGCGATCATTATTCAAAGTGCAACCGCAATATTATGATAGTCATTATCAACGCCAGGAATAACCGAGATTGGGTTTCTTGAGTAGTCTCGAGTTGTACTTTTAGATGATCAACATTCGCTAGCGTGTTGAAATACTCATCAAACATATCTTGAACCAATGAATCAAAAACAATAAATCCCATTTATCCTTAGTGAGTGACACAAGCTGGAGGAGAGTCATCAAACATTAATTCGTATGACCATTATTCAAACATCCATCATTATTTAGTATATTCACTTCTTCCTCTCAAAATTGCATCCGGTTGCCATTTTGATTTAGCAAGTGAATAAGAATATACACCAATGAATGTAGATCCACTGATGACCTGAATGAGCATGGGAGAAACATGAAGCTTGTTGATGAAGAATGTCGATGAGAATGGTCATAAACATGAAGATTTCTCTTCTTTTTGAAGATAAAGCGCCACGTAAGCTTACTTTCTTTGAGGAACGGCCGAAGTGTTATCTGCAGACGCCATAATGATGAAGTACGAGGCCTCGAACCGATGTGATCGACGCCATCGCCAATGAATATCAAGGTTGAGTTACTTGAACCCGTGAGTTATGAGATATCAATCCATTTGTTATCCATACTTTAAGTCAGTCCATGTAATGAAGGATCGAAGACTCGTGAACTGAGTAAGGAATACCTGCACTAACATTACAAGCTTGTTTGCATATATATGGGTTAGTGACATTAGTATCCAAACCCTTTGGGGTTTCACGGTCAACCTTGATTTTGCCATTGGAAAATAGCTTTCCTGTAGGTATCCACCTAAGTTCAAAGATCCTTAAACATTCTACCAGATGGTATCCACTTATGGCCAGGTCTAGGATTGTTAGGCTTCTTATGCATAGTGGGAGACTTATCCTTATTCCTAGTTTCTAAAGATTTAGCAGTTGAGATCCATCTAGGTGAAGTTTTAGGTTTGTTTTGCTTCATCACATATTGAACCTTAGCCATGTTAGTAGTCTTAGTGGATTGTACCTTGGCATGTGAATTAGGAAAATGTTTCTTATGTGAAAAGACAATTTCTAGTTTTGTTTCTACATGCTTAGCATTCTTATGCACATAACTACTCTTTGATGCACGCCAATCCCTAGTCTTTTGAATGTTCCTAGGTAGTGGTTTACAACTACTAGCAGTGTCTTGAAATCTCGTAGAATTCCTCACCCTAGGTTTTGCACCTAAAATTCCGTCTTTTTCGATTGTGCCTTTTCCTAGCTTTTTATAGATAGTAGTTCTTCCACAAGTCATTCATATCATATGAATTCCGGTTTTAATGCTTGGTTTCATTAATTATTTTCGAACTAATCCTAGAGGTGTTGGGAGTAGACGTGGCTACGTGTTGAGAGTTAACGGAGCTAGAAGCCTTATTCTTAGGTAACTCGGTGAAGTGACGGTTTTGACAAAACTTGTTTCTCATCAACTTGGGAGGCAAACCGTGTTTTTAAAAATTTTGTTCTTTTCGATTTAAATGCAATAGGTGCCTAACAACGGACCGGTCTCTAAGTGGGATGAGAACCTGCTTCCCCAAGGTTGATGGTTTTGTAAACTTAGTGTTCACACTTTTCCCTACGGTTTTTCTAAGCTCATTCTTTAAAGCAACAATGGCGAAACTCTTTTCCTGAAGTTGAGCTTTGAGTTCATCAATCTTTGCTATCAAAAGGTTTGTTTGTTCCATTGACTTAGTTCTAGCTTCTTTGACAGAGTCACTTAGTTCTATGTGATGCTTTCTCAAAGACTCATTTTCCTTTAGTAATTTAGCCACATAAATTGACAATTCATTATTTCTTGTTATAGTAGCATCAATGTCTTGTGTATTCATGACTAAATTACTTTTCACATTCAAGATAGAAATATGTTTCTTCAGATTGTAAATGGTTGAGTCTTTGTCTTGAAGTGAGCTTTCAAAGTGTTAATTTAAAAGTTCACGGAATTCGGAAGTTCCGGATTTTACATGGTTTGTTAAGTTGAAAACTTTCTTCTTTACTATGTATCGCAATTTCAAGTGAAATGCAATGTTTTTCAAGATTTGAGAATTTGTTTGAAAGTTCATCAAAAGCCTTTTTATCAACCATATCTTTTGTTTTGAATCACTTAATCTCAAACTCATTTCTAGTTACGAAGATTTATCAAAGTCATGTTCAGATCATGATCGTTTGTTTAAGTACTTTAGCAGATGCATTGTGTTGAAATGTAAAGGGTACCTCATTACACGACTCATGTTCAATTTCGGTCCGATATCCGCATCCACATCATGTGTAACAAGAGTCACTGAACCGTCGTTTCGCTTATCTGTCTCCAGCCTCTCGTATTCGTCAACCTGATCCAACATCCGGTGCCATACCGGTCTCAACACAACAATTTATTGATTGTACCCGAGATTCATTCGCTTTCCTCGATCACAACATCTACTCTTGTGTGACGGAGTTACTAAGCAAATTGTTACATCATTCTTGTTGTTTCGATATTCTTCGCAACACCCGACCTTTCTGATACATTACCCGACTTATCACAAATATCTCTCAACTGACCACTCTCATCTACATTTCATATTTCAGTAACTTCCTCAATATACTTCTCCACATTATCCATGAGCTGGATAAGTGTCTCCGTGAACACGCTAATTTCCATTCCGTGTCTTTGAAGGACATTTCAGTCATGTCTTGATCATAATCAGATGTGAATTCCCTTCTAATGAATGACCGAAAGTGTTTGTAGATCACTTGACCAGCAATGGAATTATCCTTATGAACCTTCTCTTTGTCAAGTTGTGGCTCCAATTGCTCTAGGTTTAACAGCAGAGTTCCCGTTATGTGGATAAGTCCTGACGGAAGAGGGCAATACATGTTTGTTCCATTGATGTGGGTAGAAGTAACATGAGGTGAGAGTGAAGTTGTTGATAAGGTTCAATGCTACTTTCCTTTTGCATGGCATCTCAGCCTGAACGTGTGCAAATCTCTCATGGACTCGAGCATGAAGAACTCAAATCATCATTGATTGATTCCATCTTAACCGTTCATATAGCTAATATTCTCATGGCTGTCTACAGCATCATACAGTTTGAGTACTTCTGAAATCAATGAATCAGAGTGTAAGACATGATGTTGATGAATCCACGGGATTTTACAAGTCTATGATTTAAACCGGGAAATAGAATCTTTCGCGGGATTTTACTAAAATCAAGACCAAAACCGTTAAGCAATGACCAATGGAACGTGTTAAGATGACTGATGGATTGTCAAAATGATAGAAAATTGTGTGTTAGGACATATAATTGTTTGTAGGATTAGCAGAGATGTTGTTTGGTTGAGATTTAGATTGGTTTATGCACCGATTTTACGAGAAATTTAGGTCTAAAAACATAAAAACCTCAATAACTCGTTCGTGAGCGATTTAGCCCTCGAAGGTTGACCCAAATGAACTAGTTAATTCGGCATGACATTCTCCTCATTCTCACGGTCGTTTTGATGGGTAGAACGCTGAAAACGGGTTAAGTTATAGCCGTTTTAAGTTTTTGTCGGAAAGTCAACAAGTCGCTAAGAATTCTTGAACCAAGTCGCTAAGACCCAAGTCGCTGGACACAAGTCGCTAAAGCACCAAGTCGCTACACAGCTAAGTCGCTAAAGAGCAACTGCCTAAGTCAAGTCATAGTATCAAGTCGCTAACAATTTACACTACAACTCGCTAAAATTTCGGCAAGTCGCTAACCTTACCAAGTCAAGTAGCAGTAGTGGAGAATCCACTAACTTGTACTATTTGTCGGCTTGTCTCATTAGACAAGTCGCTAAGCTCAAATCGCTACCACTTCAACTACAAGTCGCTATAAACTTACAAAGCAAGTCGCTACCAAGAATAAAAATCCGTGACTCAAGTCGCTAGCAAGAAAATCCCAAAAACACCACTTTTCAATCCAAAAATAACCCAACCACGATGATTCAAGCCTTCTAAATCAAAACCTAAACACTTATGATGATCCTAAACACAAAAGTACAATCAAAATCCAAGCTTTAACACACAAAATGGTCCAAATGATGCAAATACCTCTAAACTATTTTAAACCCAAAAAAAACCATACAAAACCACTAGAAATCCAAGAACATATGATAGATGATCAAACCATGGCTCTTGATACCATTTGTAACATATTGGATTTCATAAACACACAAATAAGCTCAACAATGGATCGAATAGTATAGAGTTTAGAGAGAGAAAGTGGGATCCTTTCTAGAGAGAGAAAGTGAAAGAAAACATAGAAGGTTAGATTAAGAATGAGAAAGGTCCAACCCACTACCTTGGGAGGTAGAGGGTATTTATAGTTACAAACTAAACGTCCTCCTATCGAATTGTGGATCAGGAATACAGTGGGTAAAGACCCGTCCTTCCTCCACGGTGTTACACTACGCTACACTAGGCTAATAACTAACTAATAAAACAGTAAATAACGATATGTCTACGAGCTAACTTATGCTAAATTATATTTGGGGTGACCGACACTTCACTATGGAATTTCCAATTCCTAACAAAGAACGTGTAGAAGAAATTCAACTTGCCGTGGAATCCTACCATAAGCGCGTTAATTTCACAAAACCGCAGCTCGATCTTCCCGACATAAACCAACTTGCTCAATACACCCTTATCAAGAAACCATTTGGGGTAGTCTACAGAAGTGAACTACACCATAATTGCTTCATGCGTGCAAAGAGCTACACAAGTTTGGGGATCACACATTGAAGAAAGTCAGAGACGGTTTAGCTTATCGGTTAAAGGAGATACATGACTATGGGTCACCAAAGAGATGGAATTCGAGGGATAAAAGGGATGTTAAGAAGATCATCACGCGGATTTATGAAAGGTTGTTTAAAGGGATCAGATCGAACATTGGAGAGTTTCGGTGGTCGTCCAAGCATATCTCTCACAGCTATCGACGCCCGAACGCATTCCCGGAAATTGCTGGAATCCCTGATTCTCCTGGTACCCCTTGATTTGTTTCCTTCTCATTATTTAGATGTGCGATTTATAACTGACAATGGCTTGTACACACATAACAGTGTATAACCCGTACTTGTAATGAAAGGACCTTGTGGTACGCATCAGTGCCACAATCCTATAAAAGGAGCGAAACTTCTTACTTTGAGTAAAACTAATCAAAACTTTCATTTTTCAAAGTTTTCTCAAAAGAACAAGGACTTCCCTTATGATTTTCAAAACCTCAAAAGTTAATATCACTTGTTGAGGGGGAGTATTTCTTAAAAACTTTGTTCACAAAATTGTTCTTCGTGGTAATCTTCCCACAAAACTCGAAATGGACATATTCGATATCAAAATTTCGTCAAAAATAACATTTGTATGCCATTTTTTAGGGGGAGAAAATTATGTGATAAGAAATATGTTGTGAATTGCTAATGAATCGTCATGCTATAAAGACATAACCAATGAATTGACGAGATCTTAAATGTTAGTAACTCGAAAAGTTCTTGTCGACAGTAATAATTTCAAGCTAGTTCGCTAGTGATGTAAACGTGTCTCGAAAAGGACTTGTCCTAGTAGAATGTACCATTCGAGAAACTCTTGCTAGACATGAACTTTGACGGGTTTGACAACCTTTCGAGGTTTGTCCACACCTTCAAGGTAGTTATTAGAGCTAGTTGTCACCTAAAAGTTGACAATGTAACTCTTCAACTATGCAACGTAATGTGTCCGCGGGGAATTGTCTATCTAGAGTTAATCAATTCAAAAGTGTGCGCTCTTCTCTCACCGTGCAGATTTCGGTCAAAATACTTAAGCACGTGTGGAGGGGAGTATTTCTGCAAAATACAAAACTCTCACAGTGGTACTAAAAGCTCTTATTCATAACCACTTTGAGAAGATTTTCATGAAAATTGGTTTTGTGGCAACATAGGTTAGTCATGGAGTTATAAGGTGACTAAGGTTAGGAATAACCGTCCTATGTTCCGCTAGAGCCGGAGGGATCTACCCAAGGACACCACCAATAGTTAGAATTAGAAGTCCTTAGGTCTGATTATAAAAAGGAGAAGATGAGAATCGGAGAAAGAAGGAGTTGAAGAATTAAAAAGAAAAGTAAAGAAAAGGGTGAAAATAAATAGCCCTCCAGATTATTCAACTTAGGGCAGACACCGGGTTCAATTCATATGCTACCGGTTGTCATTTGATGACACCGGTATTGAAGATTAAAGTCGTTATGGACCCAGTGACGCATGCACTAAACCTTCTTAGCCACTCAAGTTTCTCTCAACAGAAGCTTGTTTCATTCTCACAGGGAACCCTACGTAAACTATCGGCTTTCTCTTAGAGATTTCTGGTATTGAAGAAGGAGACCTCTCCCTAGTCTCCGCTCAGGAAAACCAAAGCGCACTATTGAGTCTAGAGCCATGAGATTCATCAAAAGATCTCTTAGGTACACTTGACATTTCAACACTTGTCGTTCAACATTGGGACATAAGTGATAATATCGAGTCCTACACAGATCTTAGCAATCTGTCGCGAACATTTATGAGAGGTTCACACATGTGATCCTCAGTGATTAAATGGAAACTCCTTCCATGGTCAACATCAAATGTACCTGACAGCAGGTCACTTCGGTAACTCCTTGTGGGTTACGCTTAGTGTGTCCCAAACGTTCTACAGTCATTGGGTGATGCTTCGGTGTACCTCAACGACTCATCTGAACTGTAGGTGTACCTCGGTACATTGCGTTATCTCACTTGTGGGACTTCAGTTCAGGAACAGCCTTTGTGAGAATTAGAGTCATGTTTTCACACTATGCTGTACACACCTCGAAGTTCAAACTTGTGCACTGGATTATTTCTAACCCATGTTTTATGTTTTTTTTTCTTATGGATGCTCGCGGGTGGAAAAGATCGTGCAGATTCTCCACATGCTCATACCAACATCAACACCAATTGAAGTTCTCTCATAAGGCAACACAAAGTCAGAATGATTCTTCGTCAAAGCCAAAGAATCTACAAAGTTTAAAGACTAAGAGAACTACATCAGTAATGAAATCCAACGTTAAAGAGCGTGTGAGCATGTTGGAGAAAGACGTGGAGACACTGGAGCAACGAGGCGGACCTGATGCAGATAACCACAACATACTATCACTACCACCACAAAGAACAAAGATAATGAAGACGCCAATGCTGAAAAACTTCAAAGTAAACAAGATCCCTACACTGGGAGATTGTTGGAATCAAGACACTTCTTCTCACAAGAAAGAAGAATGTCATAAGACGTCAAAGCTACTATTACATCAGCACCTACAACGTTATCACTCAAATCATTAATCACCAACACTTAGGGGGAGATTGTTGGAATCACTCCTAAACTAGATTACAAGTGTTAGTAATTAATATGTAATAGTTAGCTTAATTTGGCTTTTATGTTAGTAATTAAGGCAAGGCTTATGTAGAAAGCCCATAAGCCTTGGCCCATATCCAATAAGGAAAGGAAGGGACTAGGAGTGTTGCCCTAGCTCCCCCTCCTATAAATAGCCTTGTAAACCTTCATTTGAAGGTTGGTTGTTCACTTTCACATTTATCCTAAGCTTATCATTTCACATAGTAATTGTATATACTTGTGTTTGTGTTCATCCGATCCTTCTTTACCTCATTTCTTCATATTGATGCTTGTTTTATATAAATGGGAACCTAACAGGTCTGTAGTTTGAAATTAGTTTGTCTTTCTTATAGCTTTGAGTTCTTCATCTTTTGCTGGTTTCTTTCTGCTGCTTGAGGTATGATGTTATATTTTCCCTGCTACTACAACGATCATATGCTCATATTATTTTTTTGATGACACTGTTGATATCAGCTATACATGCTTAGTTACACAATTTGTTTTGTTATGATTCGTGTTATCCCTTTGGAGCTATTAAGGTCTTTAGTTTCCATAGACAAAGCAGCAATTACTAAGGTTTAACCCAAGACCTTTGGTCTAGTGGTATGTGAGTTGCCAACCAACCAAGAGGTTGTGGGTTCAAGTCTCGGTTGAGGCACATGTGAGAATTATTGTGAGATAGTGGATAGTGTGCGAAAAAAATTGCTTCAAAAAAAAAAAAATAAAATAAAATAAAAATTAAGGTTATTAGAATCAGTAGTATACATATCTTCCTAGAAAAGCAATAATATATAAAACAAACACAAGTAGTATACATATTTTCATCATGTACTTTTTAGTAGTTAGGATATACCCTGATGTCCATAGTCAATATCTATGTATCTGAGGAGATATATGAGTCCAGCTCATGCACTATGAGCGTCAATTACCACCCACAAAAAAAGCATATTCCCCAAAATAGGAGTTCAGTTTAGAATTCATATTGGTGGTGATGGATTGATGTGATCTCTAGATTTATGTCATGCGAATGTTGTCACATGATGGTTGGGTTCCTGCATTCCAACTTCATATAATGTGCATCTCCTTTTCAATACATAAAATCGCGTTGTTTCATCCACTCGATCACATTTTAAGGACTGAAATGAGCAGCCAGGGTCAACATAAAAAATATAAAAATATGAATCTAGAAGCACATGCAAGTTGTTAACGTTTTTGTTATGGTTTATATTTTATCTAGCAATTAGCTTTTGATTTTTTTTTTTCATAAATGTGTACTATGATGATACGTAAAATCACGGGTCTCTTGGAGTCAAGTCATGTGGACTTTTAATCACAAGAGTATTTCATGACTTCACCATCATTTAAGGAATATGCCATTAATACGAAGAGAACCTACTTTTAATATTATCCCGACGAATAGTTAAGGTTGTTAATTTCTCGGATGGCGATTCCCCTAAGGTAACTTCATATTATATATGTAGTTTTACGCCACAATTCCGAGTTGGAGTTGAAAGATTTCGTTTGACGGAATAATAACTTGCTCGAGATATTTTCCTCACATTTATGAGAATTCTTGTACATGACTTATTTTAGTGATTTTTCCCATGCTTGTCTATATTCTTTATAGCCAATCGAAGGGAGATAGTAGATTGAAGAAGTGGAGAATAGAGTGTCCTTTGATCCTCCCGTATCCTTTGCTATTTATAGTACTTTTAAAGATATGATATATGTGATCAAGTGGAGAATAAAATCTTTAAGCCAATATTCATAGAATCGAATATCAGATTTGCTCTCCAAGTTGGCCTTCAACTTGTAACCATGTACATGCGTTGCCTTCAACTTGTACCCATGTATATGCATGTGATTGATATATCAATATATCATTATATCTTATTATTTATTTTGGATATCCCATCATACTACAGAATCGATACTTAATAAACTTCTTGATAAATATGCATTCCGGTCTGAACATGAAGAAGAAAAACATGCAGTTGAAGGAAGAGACACATGGTAGCTATGAAATTTAGTTAAGTTTCATTTAGTATGGACGATAGGCGTATGATGAAAACAAAAACGTTTTTGGGAAGTTGTAACTAAAAAGTCCTTTTGATATTTAGTTATTTCTCATTTTGGTTCTATTACATGTGACTTTTAATAGCATGGTTGGCATATATTTTGCTAATATATTCTCTATTCAGATCCTCATGATATGTAGGGAGCTGTTATGTGCCTTGGCCATTTTTTTTTGTTTCTTTTTTCTAAAGGTTGAACCTCACCAAAAAATGTTTTATTTTTTGGTACGTAATTAATTAGTACAGTTCAAAAAACGTACCAAAAGCCCTTAAAAACCGTTCCTAAAACCATTTTTCTGTAGTAGTAATTTCCTTACAAATTGGATGGTTGTATGCACAAATGGGTTGTCGTCAGAATTACGATCTTTGGTTAAGTAACCCCCATGATTCACATGATTCACATACTATTTTCATGATGTGGGTTGTATGAAGTCATGTAAGTCATCCTCCTTTTTGGCTCAAATTGTTATATACATGTTCTCTACACGTAAATACTTCCCCTAGAAATTGTAAAATGCTAAAGGAGCATTATGATCAAACCTGGAACAGATCTTAGCTGTGTTAACCGATTTCGTGCACTGGAACAACGCTAAAGGAGTTGTATATGCGACTCTTCATTAGTTATTATAGCTCAGTTTGCTTTGTCTGCGTGTAACTAATCGAGGCCATTTTGGTAATTCTTTTACTAAAATATCCTTCTTCCTTCACTCCTGTTCATTGGATTTTATCTTTGCCCATTCTGTACTTGTAAATGTATCCTGTAGTAATTGTTAAATGCTAATGGAAGACATGGTTTGTGGGACTTTTGATGCTTGAAATCCAATTTTGTAAGGTGTTTGGTATGCAAATAAATACTAGTAGGTCTTAAATCTAAAATAATTTCTAAAATCTTATCATTCATGTTAAATTTTGGGGTAATATTCTGTGGCAAACATATCATTCTATCAATTGCTAATGGCTTTCAAGTTATGTTCATTGCAGGCTTATTACAGGGGTTAAACATGGACAAAGCATTAGTGGTTTAAAGTTCCAAGATTATCATTTCTGCTGAAGTCTTTCATGTTTCTGCTGATGAGCATTTTATAGCCGTTAGAGGGGTCTTAGTGTAACTTAATCTCCTATTTAATAAGTCCCTTATTCTAGGGTTAGTAACACTTGAGTGTGCAGTCTTTGTATCACTCTCTTCTCTTCTTTCTGATCTTGTCTTGTCTTTACATTTACATGATTATTGTCTTATTGACATTAATCTAATCTTGTAACATTTGGATACTATTGTAAACTTAATCTAAGCTGACTATTGCAGCTTAGATCTGAATAAAGGTTCTATTGTTCATCATTGTGTTGCCTATACTTTCGCACATGGTATCAGAGCATCAGGCTCATTGATTCTCCTTGGCAACAAAGGTGTGGTTTGGGGTTATTGCTATTGGCGTAATCACTGGTTATCTTCTGTTTACAATTTGCCCTAGACTAAGTGAATCTAGGGTGATTGTGATTTGTTCTTCCGCTGCATATTTCTCTGTAAGTCTAAGTCTTATCTCTTCTTTAAACATACAGTACTTAAGTCTTTGTGGGTGAAAAAGGGTAGACTAACATCTTGATCTGCCACCTTTGAGTGGTACGAATACCTGCTCTGGTTTACCCTAGTCCACAGGCTTGGTGCTTGTTGTTTCTTATTACAAAGTCTTATCTACTTGTCTATTTACTCTTATTATTATCTCTGCGTGATTCTTTATCTGTCTTATTATATCCATCTGTTTATATTATGGTACTTTGGTGATGATAATGTTGGTGGTGGTGGTTCTTCCACTGAGAAAAGCTTATCCTTTGGTGATGCTTTGTATTTACACCCCAACAATACCAATGGTACTCCCATTATTTCTATTAAACTCACTGGAACTGAAAATTATAAAATATGGAATATGGCCATGACATTTGCTTTAAGGAACCATAACAAGTTAGGGTTTATTGATGGTACTTGCACAAGAAATGATTCAAACCCTAGTCTTGCTAATCAATGGGATACTTGTAACTCTGTTGTGGTTACTTGGATTCTCAACTCTCTACTGAACTATTTCTTTGGTGCTATTTATGCTAAAACTGCTTATGAAATGTGGAATGATCTTAAAGACACTTATGATAAAGTTGATGGTTCAGCTATTTTTAATTTGCATAAAAATATAAACTCCCTTAGTCAAAGTGGGTCCTCTCTTGCTGATTACTATAACAATCTTAACTCTTTATGGAAACAATTTGATTGTATGATTAGCTTGCCTCCACACTTTTGTGAGGTGCAAAACATTTTGAAAAACACAATCAGCTAATCAAGTTAATGCAATTTCTTATGGGTCTTGATGACTCCTATGTTCCCATCCGAAGCAATATTTTAACCAGAGATCCTTTACCTAATGTCAAAACTGCTTTCTCTGTTGTCTCTGGAGAAGAATCTCACATAAATGTTTCATCTGGGAATAGCTTGGCTAAACCCATGCTACGACTTTTCTTTTGCAAAAACTTCGATGGTGGAAAATTTTTTGATAACAAAAGAGGTTTTAACAACAAAGTTTCTGGTTTTAATACTGGTAACAACTCTAATAGCAGAGGACCAAACATGAACCTCAAATGTACCAATTGCAAAAACACGGTCATCTGTTGATAGATGTTATGATCTTGTTGGCTATCCTGCTGGATATGCTAAAAGAAATTTTAATGGTAAACCTTTCAGCAGTAACAATGTTTCTGCTGAAACTAATCGCGTCACTGATAATAGTGCTAGCAACTCTCCTGTCTCCTTGTCTAATGAACAACTCTCAAGACTTATGAGTCTTCTCAATGACAACAATGTGTCATCTGCTAATGCCAACTTGGCAGGTAAAAATTTTTCAGGAACCTTCTTTAATGGCAGTGTCAAGTTTAATGTAAACTTCAACAAGTTTTTTAACAACAACACTAAATCCTTATCTGGAAACATCAGTCTTGGTTGGATTGTTGATTCTGGTTCAAATCAGCACATGACTGTGTCTGAAATTTTTTTAATCAATGTTGTTAACATTTTAAATCTTGGCCTAACTGTTGGACATCCCAATGGTACTCAGGCCTTAATTACTAAAATTGGTGATTTAAAGGTCAATAATGACCTAACTCTTTTTGATGTTCTTGTTGTTCCTGAGTACAATGTCAGTTTACTATCCGTTCATAAGATTTCTAGAGACAATAAGATGTTTGTTGGGTTTAATGAATCTAATTGCTATATACAGGATTTACATCAAAAAAGGATTGTGGGGATTGGTAAACAATACAATGGGTTATATATGTTTGATATAGATTCTACATGTAAGATTACTTCTAATAACTGCATATCTGTTTGTCATGTTTCTAGAAATCTCTGGCATCAAAGACTTGGTCATCCTTCTGACCAAGTCCTACACATACTTAAACCCACTCTTAAATTTGATAGTTCATCTGAAACTGATCATCTCTGTGATACTTGTAATAAAGCTAAACAAACTAGAGAACCATTCCCTCTAAGTGAACATAAATCCACTAAAATTGGTCAACTTGTTCACCTTGATGTATGGGGACCATATAAAATCACTAGCAGAGATGGTTACAAATATTTTTTAACCATAGTTGATGACTATTCCAGGGCAGTGTGGGTTTATATGCTTAAGGGGAAGGATGATGTTTATGTTTCCATTGTTAACTTTACCCATATGCTATCAAATCAATTTGAACACAATGTCAAAGTTTTTAGAAGTGATAATGGGACAGAATTTGTCAATAATAAACTTCAACAATTTTATCATGAAAAAGGAATTCTACATCAAACCTCTTGTGTTTATACACCACAACAAAATGGTATTGCAGAAAGGAAACATATGCATCTCCTTAATGTTGCTAGATCCCTTATGTTTCAGGGGGAATTACCTCTATATCTTTGGCCTGAATGTGTTCTAACTGCTGCTTATGTCATAAAAAGGTTACCCTCTTCAGTTCTGTCTGGCAAGTCCCCTTTCTTGCTTGTGTATGGACATGACCCTTCACTCTCTCTCCTTAGAGTCTTTGGCTGCTTATGCTATGCCACCATTCTCAACATCTCTGATAAATTTGGTAGTAGGTCTGAAAAAGTGTTCTTATTGGTTACTCAAATGAGAAAAAAGGCTATAAACTCTTGAGCCTAGAAACAAAAAATATCTTTTATTCCAGAGATGTCAAATTTTATGAAACTGTTTTTCCCTTCAAAATGAAAAATTCTTCGTCAAAACCTTTTGTTGAAACTTATGTGCCTAAAGATTTAAATCACAAAAATTTCTTTGACTCACAAACAAGTCCCAATGATGAAGGGAGAGTGACATCCTATGATGATGGCACAGTGGTAAGTCATCTTACTAGGATTGATGAACGGCGCAACATCTATAGATGATAATACACACCCTGAGGGCATCATATCTCAAGAATCACATACTGCTGATGCATCCTCTGATTCTGCTGATACATCATCTGATTCTCTTGAACAAGAAAGAGGCTTGCCGACCACTACTTCTAGAAGGTCAACCAGAGTTTCTAAGTTGCCCAGTAATCTTAATGACTTTATTGTTGAAGGAAAAGTCAAATATGGTGTTGAAAAGGTTGTTAATTACTCTAATCTAAACAAAGATAATTACTGCTTTGCTTCTAGTCTAAATAAAAGTATTGAACCTACATTTATGAAGAAGCTATCCTTGATAGTAATTGGGTTGATGCTATGAACTCTGAAATTGAGGCCTTAAATGAAAATCATGCTTGGGATATAATTGATCTACCTCCTAATAGAACTCCTATTGGCTACAAATGGATCTTTAAAATCAAATATAAAGCCAATTGTGAAGTTGATAGATACAAGGCTAGATTAGTTGTTAAAGGCTATAACCAAAGGGAAGGGATAGACTAATCTTTAAAATCAAATATAAAGCCAATGGTGAAGTTGATAGATACAAGGCTAGATTTGTCTTTACATTTACATGATTATTGTCTTATTGACATTAATCTAATCTTGTAACATTTGGATACCATTGTAAACTTAATCTAAGCTGACTATTGCAGCTTAGATCTGAATAAAGGTTCTATTGTTCATCATTGTGTTGCCTATACTTTCGCACAATTCATAAAATCCCCACCTCTACTCAAGGATATCAACTCCTTTGGGTACCTAGATTTCTAAACAAGTAAATAACGAACAAAAAACCACAAAAGAATGCACAAATCTGTGTCACCACTGTTGTCGTGCTTCTTTATTTCCCTGTGCTACTACTCGATCTGTAGCTTTTGATGCAAGTTTTAATATCATTAATAAGTTTTTTGCCTCATTAAGGTTCTTATTTGGAAGATATTTGAATGTTAAAATGTGATAAATTGCCTTGATCATTGCATTTTTTGCTGGTGTGTGACTGCGTTCTAAATCAGGTATGGCTTCCTACCACCAATTAATTAGATGGGTCGGGCAAGTTTGGGGTCTGGTCTTGTTGAGCATTATGCAAATAATTTTGTTTCACTTCTTAAATTTATATACAGAGGTCACAATATGGCCCATCCGTCTTGTCTTAAACAGGTCAGGTAATTATTTTCTTTTAAGGTAGAATGTGAACTAGAAAAATGGGTCGAACGGGGTTAGAAGTGGCTCAAAGTCTCTCATATAAATCTACACAACCTTATATATTGTATTATTTGATGATTATGATAATTAAGTGACATAGTAACCTGAATACATCGTCTCTTAATCTTTTTCTACTTAAAAGAATCAAACTTCCCATCCAACCCTCACGTTTTTTCTCTCTCAAAAGTGGTGATATCAGAGAAAAACCAATACCCTAAACTATCCATTATTATGATTGTTTTTCTTCCTAAACCATATTCAATCTTGATTGTAATAGTCTTCGGTCTGTTTACTCTGCCTTAAAACGGTTGTCTCCCAGCTCTACAAGTTTTAATCCTTGGGTTAAAGGTTGTTGCGATAAGGGTTTTCAGCTTTATTAGGGTTTGCGTTTTACCAGATTGAGTTTACGTTAATTATACTAATATGTGTGCTTCATGACGTTTATCTTTCACATATTAAACCCTAATCAACATTCTGAGTAATTATTATCCTCGGTTTGGGTTTTATTACTGCACATTTGGTTATAAACCCTAGCGTTAGGGTCTGGTGCAATAGTGGTAGTATTTGTTTAGTTTTGATTTTCGATTTAGATTTCGGTTGGTGTGTGGTTGGGATGCTTTTTGAGGGTCAACTGACTAGGATACATTCGTGATGGGAGTAATGAGAGAGAGATAAAGGTGGAGGTACGTTGAAGCATTATATTGGTCTAAAAACTGTTTACGGATTAACTGTTGGTGCTGATGGACTTCCCGTCCAAATGGATCCAAGCCATTGGTGTGCAAAAAAAGTAGGTGATGGAAACACAAGTGGAAGCCTGGGTGGGAGTACTATCAAACGTACTTATGATCGTGTTTCTCTAGTGGATAAAACTGATGCAATGGATGACCCTAAGTCATCTAATTTTGATGTTCCTAAAGTGATGTAGTTTGGGGACGCAAAGGGTGTCAAAGGGGTAGAAGAGCTGGTTCTTGCTACCCCAGTTTCGTGGGGGAACAAAGTGTACCAAACGTGAAGGTGGGCACGATTCCAAAATCTTTTGCGAGTTTGGTTACAAACAGTGTTTTAAAACCCGGGTTGACCCGGTTGGTTGAACCGTGAACCAGTGAGGTGATCGAAAGTCGGTTTTGAGTGAAAATCCCGGTTAAACCTATTGAACCGTGACCCGGTGGCTCAGTCGGGTCAATTAAAAAAGAGGTTTTTAAAACACCGGTTACTAATGAGGTTGATACAAATAAGGTAAATTTTAGATCTTTGGACTCGGATAAACCTATTAATGCAAAGGTTGAAGTTAAAATTACTAAGAGGTCTATTTTTTTGATTATTATTTTTCATGGCCATCTTTGAGGGTCCACAAGGTGAGTGACCGTGCAGGACTCCAAAATTTTTATTGGCCCCAAAAAATTTTATTGCTAATATATGCGTATGAACACATAATTTTTTTTTGCGACAAAATAATACTTAGATGCGAGAGTATCTTATAAAAGGCGACACTTTACAGTGTCCTCTCGACAGACTTTCTAATTTCATCTAGAGCCTTAGAAATTTCGTATGGGATAGCCCAACCGAGTACTTTAATGTTACCTTTGTATCCTTTTCCCATCAAATTACATCCGATGTATAAATAGTATTTTAGTATACTTTAGGATATACTAGACGAGTACCCGCGCCTAGCGGCAGCAGTTTCTAACGGCAGATAATTAACGATATGCGATATAGTGGTAAGTGTTTCGTAACATGCGATAATTCAACTGTATTCGTAGCATTAGAGAATCATTTTTGTTCAAAGCTATTTGTTTGAGGTACAAATAATTATCGCTAAAGATAACAATACTATTTATTTTTTGTGATTTTAATAAACTTACATAACATTATTGATACACTGGACAAAGGGCTATACAATATATATTAACTTTTAAACGATGATTCATATATGCTAGTCCCTTAAATGGTGCAAGAGCAACATTTTTTAAAATAACATTATACAAATGACAAATTACATGTGTCAAAGCAAAATAAACCAAAAACTACAATTACTTGGTCTCTCCTTTCAAAACAATTGTCACGGGTTCCACAACTACTTCATCATTTCTCATATAATTTTGTCAAATTTGAAACCCGATTGGTGGTTCAACTGGTTGAACCGTTCCGATAAAACAATTCGATTTAAACCGAGTTAAACCGATAGGTTGGGTCGAAAAAATGTTAAATTAAACCGGGTCAGCCCGCCCGGGTTTGAAGCGTCCCGGGTCAACCCGGTATCGGTTTCAACAGGTCAACCCAGTATCGGTTTCAACGGGTGATGAGTGTCTAAATACTCATCATTTTTTGTATTGTTTAGAATGCCAAAACATCTGAAAACACTCAGAAATGTATCAAAATGATGAAAATATCACAAACAAGTGTTTTATGTGTTTTAAATGCAAAAAAAATATCAAAATCGGTGAAAAGCATTATTAAGTTTGCCTAATTGGCGTTTTAGTCCTCCAAGTTTAAAAGTTGTCAAAAACAGTCCCTGGTAAATCAAAATAAAGAAAAATATCATTTTAAGTCCTTAGGGATTCATAAATTGTCAAAACAATTCCTTGAAATTTAAAATCGCAAAATTACAACTTTAGTCCTTCAAGTTTTGAAAATGTCAAAAATAGTCCTTGGATATTTTAAAAATGAAAAATAATCAAATATTATCCTTGTACTATTTAAGTTTGTCAAGTTTGGTCCTTTTGATAACATTGGAAAAAGTTCAGTTTGGTCCCTCAAGTTTGCTAGAATTACAAAATTGGTCCTTGTCATAAATAAAACCAAACGGACCCTCTTTTGTATTTTAAACCCAGCCAAACCAAAAAGACCCCTGTCTTTATCCCTTGACCCCCCATTTTGACCCCTCCACTTATAATATCCCATGGTCAAAAAGTCAAAAAGCCTAACAGCTACTCTGTTCATCTCCTTCACAACAAGCTGCAAACCAAAACCAGGTGGTTTTCCCCACCTCTCCACCTCACCACCACCTGTCTACCACCTTTACACCTCTCTACCCACTCCCCCTTCCACCTCCACTATCTCCCAAATTGCATTAATCACAAAAACCTGCTTATGACTATTTTGGCGCCAAAAACTCCAAATGGACGATTCTGATGACTTTGACCAATCCAATGGTTGGAATGAGGTGGGAAATGCTCGAAGATGTCGACAAAGCTGAATAAGATCATTATAAAGAGAAGAAGAGGCAATGTGGAAGCTATCTAGAATAATTGTAATTTAGCTTATGTCGTTTTAGCTTAAAATTAAATTCCAGTGTATGTTTTAGCTTTCAAGCTTTGTATTTCAAGTTTTTAGTGTATTATAAACCTTTTTTAATTATCAATTTCAAGTTTCAAGTTCTGCTTTCAGTTTATGCATTTTTCAAGTTCAAAATTTCAAAATGTTCTAATGTTGTTGTTAGTTGTTATTAAGGACTGAGTAGACCACATAAGCTCCTAGATAGCTTATATAAGCTATTAGAAATCCATTAAAATCAGTTTAGAAGCAAAAAGCAATAATTCATAAAAATCAAGAAAAATCAGTAAAAATTCAAAAGTCCATGGAGATGGTGCAAGTAAGTGAAGCAGTCGGTTATTGGATGGGAATGGGTTAGTGAACCTGTGGAGGTTCTATAGGAAGTATCATTTGGTCCTTGTTCTTGGTTATCAGCTGATTTTCACTTGTAAGCCCTTTTAAGCTATTTTGGCATTTCACTTTTAAAGTCATTTGTTAACCTAAATCTTTGTATTTTTATATTTCTTAGCTGTAGTTAAGTAAAATTATCCAATAAAATAGTTAGTTTGTTATTTAAAATTGGTAGTTGATATAAATTTTATTTTAACAGTCTTATTAGAATAATTGTCAATTCTGAGTTTTATGTTGATATTACAGTAGTTTTATGTTTATATAGTCTTAATATATGATATAATAAGATCTTTAATCAATGGAATGGTATTAATCTTTGTTAAGCTTTGAAAATTTTCAAAAACAGTTTCATAAAGGTTGTTTGGTTTAATTTGTTTAACTGTGTTGAAGGTTGTTTAAGCCTTTGTCTTTGGTTTTTATCTGTCATACTTGGTCTTAATATCCCACAGCAACAAAGAAAACCAGTGGTCATTTGTTAAAAAAGTCAAAACATCCTTTGATCTCACCTTGTTCATTAACTGTTGAATTTTCATGATTCATGATCGTGTTTTCTTGCTTATAAGTTGATAATATTGATCAAATAAGTCTTAATACACCTTAATATATCATAATCAGTAAGTGGTATTGATTTAAACTTCATCAAAGTCAACTTAGTTCAATTTCTATAAAAAGTCAAAATTTCAATATAGTAGTTTTGAATAAAATGGATAATTTTATATAGGACATAATATTAAGAGTTAGGATATAAGCTTTTGGGATATTAAAGTTTAGCTGCTTAACTAAATTAGAAAAATAGTAGTTCATCTCTACTTAGCTTATAAAGTGCTTAATTTTCAACTTGTTTTGAACACCTTTCTCGAAAAGTGCCATGTGCACAGATTTGTTAGCCCATTTCACAAGCTCTTACAGAGCTTATTAGTGAACCTTATCTTGTGTAACTTAGCTTTTTGAGAAGCTTACCTAGCTGTCTCAGGGGTCCAAGCTTAATTTTCTAATTTGTAGCTTATTTACTAAGCACTCTAGTGGCTTATTGTTTTGTCCATTTTAACTAAGTACAAAAACCAATCAGTGTTTACCAGCTTTTTCATAAGCTCATATCAAGCTCTCTAGTGGATACTACAGTTAGAATTTTAGCTTTTTGGAAAGCTTAATTGGTATACTTGTTAGTCCAAGTGTTTATTTTCAATTCCTAGCTTATCTCAGTGCTTAAAAATTAGCTTAAAGGTACCTAGTAAAACTATATAGTGTCCTGTGTAATAAGTCTAACTTGTGCTTATTTGGAATTTGCTCAGTGCTTATTTATAAGTTTTTGTGCTTGTTCAGTTGTAATTCTAGCTTATTATCAGTATTTAGCTTATTTTCATTTTTCATTTTGCTTATTAAGTAGCTTATAAGCCATTTGGCTTTAACTTTGGTCTTATTTCCATTTTTGTCAACTGTTGAGTTAAATAAGCTCAAACTGAGCTTATTAGTAGATTTCATAAAAAGTTACAGTTATAAAAATTGCTTATCTCAGTTAGCTTAATAAGTTTGTGTAGAAAAATCAAAAGAATAAAATAAAAAAGCAAAAAGGGAGTTGCTGGGATTCGAACCCTGGCCACCCAGCTCACCACACACACACCATACCAACTGCCCTTGGGACTTTGACTGGTTGTATCTTGCAATACTTAATATATAACCCTTGTTTTCATTTTTAGCTTATACGAGTTCTTTAGCTTATTTTTAGCTTATTAAAACAAGATTTTTCAGCTTTTGCATTTTTCTTAGCTTTGTATTAGTATAAAGTATTTTATAAAAAAGTTTCAGATTTTTCTGAATAGTTTTAGTATTTTTAATCATTTATTTAGTCTAAAATAGTATTTAATTCATAATAAAAAATATAAAAGTCAAAAAAATATAATTCTTTTTTCTAAAATTTTCTTTTGTCATATAGTACGTAAGAAAATTGTTTTTACACTTGTAGGACTTTTATTTCAAAAATTTTACGTTTTTACTTGCTCAGCGTAATTTTTATACATACATACGTTTTCATTTTAGGTCACGTTTTTAGATAATTTAAGTTTATGTTTTAATTAAAATAGTTTATTTAAGTTATTTTGTTTTATAAATCAAGAAAAACATCATTGTAAAATAGTGATAGCGTTTATTTAATATATTTTAGCTTTTAATTTTCTTTAATTTGCATTTAAGCCCCTGTAATTTACAAAACTTTCTTTTTAGGTGTAATTATCATTCACAATCCTTATTGATCACTATCCTTAGTGATTATTAGACACGAAAGTGTTCAAACACCATTAGGTCTCAGGTGGGACTTAACGACCGGGAATCCACTATATTCCTCGATCTTAATTGCATTTGCTTTACATTTTAAGTTTATTACGGTTGACCATTCACAAGTGGTCAGCTTGTGTGATTTAACTTGACTGTTCAGGGGCCGAGAATCAAAATTTGGCCCGCCGGGGAGGCTTAGCGTGTTTTAAGCATTCTCGGCCGTACTTGCACATATACCACCGTTTGTAAACAGTTTTTTGTAAAGTTATCAAATTATCAAAAAGTTCATTAACACTTTTCCTAAAGTGCTAACAACACCAAACAAAATATAAAACAACAAAAACAATCGTAACGTTTTCTAGCTTGTATTTCCTTTAAGGTGATTCTTAAAGAGATACGATTTGGATAAGAGGCGATACCAAAAATATTGTCCAAAAGTTTTAAACCTTTAGCACATATCCATACCTCACGATCTTTTGGGTGGTACTTAAATACATAAAAATCAACCACCGCAAATCAAGGCAGTACACCTACCAACTAGGGGTGTGACCATAATAAGTTCTCGAACCAAAGATTTAAAACTTGCCTTTGTGTCCTTGTGATTTGGTGTACCTTTTTCAAAGAAGCCATTTCATTTGTGATTATTGGTTAAGTTCACTTGTCGTTTTGACTCGCATTTGTTTTGCGATTTTTATATACTTAGTGCATGCGCTTTCGTTCTTCCACTCCACAAGTCCACTTTCTGAGCTTGCAAATATTCCTCGTGGCGTAGAAGGGCGTTACGCTCCTTCCGTGGCCGAGGCGTCTTACACCACGACCCCACTTCGAAATGGCGGAAGACAAGCCGATGAATGAGCTTCTCCAAGCACCCATCGAGGGTTACGGAGATGCCATTATTGTCCCAGCCATCGTGGTTGATACATTTGAGCTCAAAACCGGGTTGCTTAATCTTGTAACCCAAAGCCAATTTTATGGTTTTGGGCGGGATGATCCTCATGCACATATTCGATGGTTCAACAAGATTGCATCTACCATCAAATACAAGAATGTCCCACATTAAGCAATAAAGCTTCTTACGTTCCCATTTTCTCTAGAGGGACAAGCGGGAATTGGCTTGAGAAACAACCCCTCGTTCCATTGAGACATGGGAAGATCTAGTCACCAAGTTTGTTAACGAATTCTATCCTCCATCCCGAACTACAAGTCTTAAGAATGAGATAATGAAATTTTCTCAAAGATTTGATGAATCATTCGGTGAGGCATGGGATCGTTACAAAGAGTTGCTTCGCAAGTGTCCACATCATGGTTTTACCGAGTTAATGCAAATGGATACTTTCTACAATGGTCTGAGCCAAGGTGACCAAGACTCTTTAAATGCCTCCGCGGGAGGTAATTTCTGAGCAAGACCACCAAAGAAGCCTTGCAAATCATAGAAAACAAGTCCCAGGTCCGCCCTTTCCGAGCAAAGACATATCAATCTCGGTCTAATCTTTGGACCTTCTACTTCATCTCCCGTGAGTACATCTAGCACCGATGTTAAGATTGACAAACTCACAGATATTGTTCAGGCTTTGGTTCTTGCTAAACAAAAGAAAGTCACTTTCACACAGACACCATCACATGGTGAAGTGAAGAAAGTTGAAGTTTGTGTTACTTGTGGTGGCCCGCATGCATACTACAACTGTCTGCCACCGATGGTAGTCCGTTTGAAGCCAATGCTATAGCCGGTACTTCAAATCAAGGAGGTAATCAATATCGTCCTCAAAATGAACCAAACTACCGAGCTAATACTTATCAGGCACCACCGGTTTTAGCGAATTCTAACATGCAAACCGGGATCAGAACCAACCTAGAATGAACCAAGGTTATCAAAACCAAGGTAATTTCTATTTCGGACCAAATCAAGGTTTCCAACATCAAGGAAATCTTAATCAAAACAATTTCAATCGAGGGAATCAATTTCATGGGAATATGAATCCTAATCAAGGAAATTTTCAAAATCAAGGCCCTAATCCAAACATTAGAGGCCAGAATTTTCCTAATCAAACTCTAGCCATTGTTCCAACGGACCATCATCGATGAGTTATTGAAGCAATTCATGAAATCCCAAGATGAAATGAGCAGGTTGTTGGTTAGTCGGATTAGCGATCTTAAGAAGTCTTTAAATGATCAACCCTCGGGCTCAGGAAAACTTCCGAGCAACACGATCGCTAACCAGGCGATGCAAAGCGATCACAACGAAGTGGTGTTTCATACAATGGACCCGCTATTCCTACTCCTCTTCTTCTTCTCTCAGAAGGTAATGGAAAGTGAACCTGAGGCGACAAAGGACAAGGAACTTCCTACTAATAACGGAAGTACCAACGATGTCCAACCTCAAGTTGTCCAGAAACCCAAATCCAATCCAGGAGTTTTTGAACCTCCGGTAGCTCCCGTTGAAAATACCAAATCCAAATCTTCTATTCCTTACCCATCACGTTTGAATGAGCAAAAGCTCCACGAAAAAGCCAGTCATCAAATGGACAAATTTTTCAAATTTTCCAAGAACTACATTTTGACATAAGCTTTGCGGATGCTATCATCTTGATGCCCAAGTTTGCATCAACTCTCAAACACATGTTAAGCAACAAGGAAAATCTGTTTGAAATGGCTAAAACTCCTCTTACGAGCTGCTCTGAGTTATCCTAAAAAGCTTCGAGAAAAGCTTGGAGATCACGGAAAATTTCTCTTACCTTGTGTATTTCGGGAATGGTTGAATGCTTTGCCTTAGCGATCTTGGTGCAAGCATCAACGATGCCTTATTCGAGTATGGAAGAAACTTTCTCTTAGGAACTTACTCCTACATGCATGACTCTCGAGCTTGCGGATCGTACAATATCCGTCCTCTTGGCATTGCCGAGGACGTATTTGTGAAAGTAGGAAAGTTCCATTTTCCAGCTGACTTTGTGGTTGTTGATTTCGATGCCGATCATCGGGTTCCTCTCATTGTTGGGCGAGGATTCCGAAGCGGGCGTGCCCTCATTGATGTATTTGAGCAAGAAATCACACTACGTGTGGGTAATGAAGCTGTCACTTTTAACCTTGATCAAACTTCGAGGTACTCCGCAAACTATGATTCTGAATCGGTTAACCGAATAGATATCATTGATGTTTATACGAAGAGTACTCTCGAAGTTCTTGGTTATGATCATAATTCTTTGAGTGATAATCTCACTCATTCATCTCAACCCATCATCGCCAATTCTACTCCTTCTCTTACTCTATTTGAGGAAAGTGACTTCATCTTGGAAGAGATTGAAGCATACTTGTCCAGTGATTCAGTTCCATGGGAAATTGATCACGCTCCCATCGACATCGAGGGGACATACTTCTCATTGAGAAGTTGCTTAATGATGATCCATCATCTCCACTCCCTCCCGTCGAACTTCATAACAAAGTCAAGTCGGTTGAGAAAAGCGAAGAATTTCTGTAGTCGAACTTAAGGACTTACCACCTCATCTCGAGTATGCATTTCTTGAGGGTGATGATAAATTACCTGTCATTATTGCTCGAGATTTGAGCAAAGATGAAAAGATTTGCTCATAAAGGTCTTGAAGTCACACAAGCAAGCAATTGCTTGGAAACTCTCCGACATTAGGGGTATCAACCCTGAATTTTGTACTCACAAAATCTTGATGGAGGATGACTTCAAACCAGCGAGTTCAACATCAAAGGCGAGTAAATCCAAAATCCATGATGTTATCAAACAGGAGGTTCTCAAACTTCTTGATGCAGGATTAATTTACCCAATCTCATATAGTCCTTGGGTTAGCCCAATTCACGTGTTCCTAAAAGGGTGGCATAATTGTTGTCACAAATGAAGAAAGCGAGTTAATTCCAACTTTCGGTACGGTAACGGGATGGCGTGTTTGCATTGACTATCGTAAGTTGAATGGCGCCACCGAAAATACCATTTTCCTCTACCCTTCATGGACCAAATGCTTGAGAGATTAGCAGGTAACGAGTACTATTGTTTCCTTGATGGTTTCTCGGGTTATTTTCAGATTCCCATTGATCCATAGGATCAAGAGAAGACTACATTCACCTGCCCATATGGAACTTTTGCCTATAGACGTATGCCTTTTGGCCTATGTAATGCTCCTGGCACGTTCCAACGATGTATGATGGCAATTTTCCACGACATGATCGGGGAAACAATGGAGGTGTTTATGGATGACTTCTCGGTCATTGGGGACTCATTTCAAGCATGTCTCTCCCATTTAGAAAAAATGCTCAAACGGTGTGAAGACACCAATCTTTGTCTAAATTGGGAGAAGAGCCACTTTATGGTCAAAGAAGGCATAGTCCTTGGCCATAAGATTTCAAAAAACGGGATTGAGGTTGATAGAGCAAAAGTCAATGTTATTGCTAAATTGCCTCGTCCTACTACCGTCAAAGGTATTAGGAGTTTTTTAGGTCATGCCGGTTTTATCATGATTCATACAAGATTTTTCTAAAATCTTCCGGCCTATGACCCATCTTCTTGAAAAAGATGCTCCTTTTATCTTCTCACCCGAGTGCATCAAAGCTTTGGAAACATTAAAGAAAAGCTTACGGCACCCATTCTCGTTGCTCCCAAGGATTTACCCTTTGAGCTCATGTGCGATGCAAGTGATTTTGCTATCGGTGCGGTCCTAGGGCAACGTAGATCCAAGCATTTTCAGCCTATCCACTACGCAAGTAAAACAATGATTGAAGCTCAAACTCATTACACCACCACAGAAAAAGAGCTACTAGCCGTGGTGTATGCATTTGAGAAGTTTTGGCCATACCTAATCTTGACCAAATTCGTGGTGTATACGGATCACTCGGCTCTCAAATATCTCTTTGCAAAACAAGATGCAAAGCCGAGATTGCTCCGTTGGGTTCTCCTCCTCCAGGAATTTGATATCATTATACGTTATAAAAAGGAGAACACGAGGCTGCGATCATCTGTCCCTTCTAGAAAACCCTCACCAAGATGTTTTCGAGAAAAGGAAATAAATGAAACATTTCCTCTCGAGACACTCAATGCGGTTTCTTTTGGTGGAAACTCTTCTACCCCATGGTTTCTGACCTTAGCAAATTACCATGCGGGTAACTTCATAGTGAAAGGGATGTCGACCCAACTGAAGAACAAATTCTTCAAGGATGTTAAACATTACTTACGGGGCGACCCTACTTATTCAAAATCTATGCGGATCAAGTCATCCGACGGTGTGTTTATGGACAAGAAGCTCTTGACAGTCTCAAAGCTTGCCATCTTTGGACCCACCGGGGCCATCATAGTCCAAACTACTGCGCCAAAAGGTGTTTGATTCGGGTTCTATTGGCCCACAATTTACAAGGATGCCCACGAATTTGTCAAAGCCTGTGGCGCTTGTCAGCGTCGGAAATATCTCACAAAGAAATGAAATGCCGCAAAACGCCATTCAAGTGTGTGAGATATTTGACATCTCGGGCATTGACTTTATGGGGCCATTTCCATCATCTCGAGGCAACAAATACATACTCGTGGTACATTGACTATTTGTCAAAATGGGTTGAAGCGAAAGCTTTACCTACCAATGATGCCTGAGTTGTTGTGAAATTTTTAAAATCTCTTTTGCTAGGCTTGGAACTCCTGAGCTATAATTAGTGATCGTGGTATGCATTTCTGCAATGACCAATTTGATAGAGTCATGCAAAAGTATGGTGTAACCCACCGTCTTTCTCTTGCATACCACCCTCAAACAAGTGGGCAAGTGGAAGTCTCCAACCGTGGTATTAAAAAAATTTTAGAAAGGACAGATGAGGCAAAAATCGTGCATCGGTGGGATAAACTGGATGGCGCACTCTGGGCCTTCCGTGCGACTTATAAAACACCAATTGGGTGTACTCCATACAAGCTAGTGTATGCGGAAAGGCATGTCATCTTCGATTGATCTTGAGCACAAAGCATCTTGGGCCTTAAAATATGCAAACTTCGATATTGAGACGGTGGTGATCACCGGAAAGTTCAAATGAATGAATTAAATGAACTCCGTGATCAAGCATACGAGAACTCTTTGATCTACAAACAAAAGACAAAGAAGATTCATGACTCCAAAATCAAGAACCGCGTTTTCAACGTTGGTGATCGAGTCCTTCTTTTCAATTCACGATTGAAGATTTTCTCGGGAAAGCTCTAGTCCCGTTGGTGCGGTCCATTTACTATCATTAAAGTTTATCCTTATGGCACCATTGAGTTATCTCAACCTGATGGTCCAAATTTTAAAGTGAATGGACATCGATTGAAGCATTATTTTGGAGAGGACATTCCACCCGTGGTTGTCCCAGATCTACAAACATTCCCCATGAACCAATGAATGTGGGGATCGAGTCAAGCTAGTGACTCGGTAATCAAAAACAGTAGCACACACCATATGGGTTTTCACCCATATTTCTGACTTCTTTCTACTTTCTACCACCCTAGTGTGGGGAGTTGCCCATTTGTTGTATATAAGTACTCTTCAATATGCAAAAAAAAAAATGTGTATATATCAAAAATAAAATAATGGCCGTAGTATTTCCCTTTTATGTTCTATGTTTTCGGCATAACCGTAGGTACTTTGAATATTGAGGGCAATATTCATTTCTAGTGTGGGGAATTCTCCGAATTTTATCATGTAATTATTCCACCCAATTCCCATTTTGGCCAAAATTTTTTGGAGTAAGTGTTTTCACTTACTCAACAAATGTGTCATCCGCCATGTCTAACCCACATAAGGATTGGCTAATCCATGAGCAAACGGCTCTTGGTAAAGATATCTCAAATCCGTTGATGGCTTGCAATTTGCCTAAAATTGTATGGTGTTCAGCTCACCATATCTTTAATTAGTGAAAAGTTGGCTAGCCCGCAAGTTTATGGCTTGGAAATCCATAATTGGTAATCGACTCACCAAAGATAATATTGATAATTTATCTAAGAGTTGGCTAGTCAAGAAGCAAACGGTTTCTGGTAAAGACAAATCAAAACCGTTAAAAGGCGGTGATTTGCTCAAAATCATTTGGTTATCATTGTACCAAGGTTCTTACTTGAACTAAAACAATTGGCTACTCGAGAAGTAATGGCTTTTGGTAAAGAGATGAAATCCATTAATTTTTCTCAAATCATTGCTAGGGACTAGCAATATCTTAGTATGGGGATTGATGAGTGTCTAAATACTCATCATTTTTATACTGTTTAGAATGCCAAAACATCCGAAAACACTTCGAAATGTATCAAAATGATGAAAATATCACAAACAAGTGTTTTATGTGTTTTAAATGCAAAAATATCAAAATCTGGTGAAAAATGTATTAAGTTTGCATAATTGGCAGTTTTAGTCCCCCAAGTTTAAAAAGTTGTCAAAACAGTCCCTGGTAAATCAAAATAAAGAAAAATATCATTTTAAGTCCTTAGGGATTCATAAGTTGTCAAAACAAGTCCTTGAAATTTAAAATTGCAAAATTACAACTTTAGTCCTTCAAGTTTTGAAAATGTCAAAAATAGTCCTTGGATATTTTAAAAATGAAAAATAATCAAATATTATCCTTGTACTATTTAAGTTTGTCAAGTTTGGTCCTTTTGATAACATTGGAAAAAGTTCAGTTTGGTCCCTCAAGTTTGCTAGAATTACAAAATTGGTCCTTGTCATAAATAAAACCAAACGGACCCTCTTTTGTATTTTAAACCCAGCCAAACCAAAAAGACCCCTGTCTTTATCCCTTGACCCCCCATTTTGACCCCTCCACTTATAATATCCCACGGTCAAAAAGTCAAAAACGCGCCCAAACAGCTACTACTGTTCATCTCCTTCACAACAAGCTGCAAACCAAAACCAGGTGGTTTTCCCCACCTCTCCACCTCACCACCACCTGTCTACCACCTTTACACCTCTCTACCCACTCCCCCTTCCACCTCCACTATCTCCCAAATTGCATTAATCACAAAAACCTGCTTATGACTATTTTGGCGCCAAAAACTCCAAATGGACGATTACGATGACTTTGACCAATCCAATGGTTGGAATGAGGTGGGAAATGCTCAGAGATGTCGACAAAGCTGAATAAGATCATTATAAAGAGAAGAAGAGGCAATGTGGAAGCTATCTAGAATAATTGTAATTTAGCTTATGTCGTTTTAGCTTAAAATTAAATTCCAGTGTATGCTTTAGCTTTCAAGCTTTGTATTTCAAGTTTTTAGTGTATTATAAACCTTTTTTAATTATCAATTTCAAGTTTCAAGTTCTGTTTTCAGTTTATGCATTTTTCAAGTTCAAAATTTCAAAATGTTCTAATGTTGTTGTTAGTTGTTATTAAGGACTGAGTAGACCACATAAGCTCCTAGATAGCTTATATAAGCTATTAGATAGCTTATATAAGCTATTAGAAATCCATTAAAATCAGTTTAGAAGCAAAAAGCAATAATTCATAAAAATCAAGAAAAATTAGTAAAAATTCAAAAATCCATGGAGATGGTGCAAGTAAGCTGAAGCAGTCTGGTTATTGGATGGGAATGGGTTAGTGAACCTGTGGAGGTTCTATAGGAAGTATCATTTGGTCCTTGTTCTTGGTTATCAGCTGATTTTCACTTGTAAGCCCTTTTAAGCTATTTTGGCATTTCACTTTTAAAGTCATTTGTTAACCTAAATCTTTGTATTTTTATATTTCTTAGTTGTAGTTAAGTAAAATTATCCAATAAAATAGTTAGTTTGTTATTTAAAATTGGTAGTTGATATAAATTTTATTTTAACAGTCTTATTAGAATAATTGTCAATTCTGAGTTTTATGTTGATATTACTGTTGTTTTATGTTTATATAGTCTTAATATATGATATAATAAGATCTTTAATCAATGGAATGGTATTAATCTTTGTTAAGCTTTGAAAAATTTCAAAAACAGTTTCATAAAGGTTGTTTGGTTTAATTTGTTTAACTGTGTTGAAGGTTGTTTAAGCCCTTGTCTTTGGTTTTTATCTGTCATACTTGGTCTTAATATCCCACAGCAACAAAGAAAACCAGTGGTCATTTGTTAAAAAAGTCAAAACATCCTTTGATCTCACCTTGTTCATTAACTGTTGAATTTTCATGATTCATGATCTTGTTTTCTTGCTTATAAGTTGATAATATTGATCAAATAAGTCTTAATACACCTTAATATATCATAATAAGTAAGTGGTATTGATTTAAACTTCATCAAAGTCAACTTAGTTCAATTTCTATAAAAAGTCAAAATTTTAATATAGTCGTTTTTGAATAAAATGGATAATTTTATATAGGACATAATATTAAGAGTTAGCATATAAGATTTTGGGATATTAAAGTTTAGCTGCTTAACTAAATTAGAAAAATAGTAGTTCATCTCTACTTAGCTTATAAAGTGCTTAATTTTCAGCTTGTTTTGAACACCTTTTAGAAAAGTGCCTTGCATTACCTGATTTGTTAGCCCATTTCACAAGCTCTTACAGAGCTTATTAGTGAACCTTATCTTGTGTAACTTAGCTTTTTGAGAAGCTTACCTAGCTGTCTCAAGGGTCCAAGCTTAATTTTCTAATTTGTAGCTTATTTACTAAGCCTGCTAGTGGCTTATTGTTTTGTCCATTTTTACTTAGTACAAAACCAATCGGTGTTTACAGATTTTCATAAGCTCATATCAAGCTCTCTAGTGGATACTACAGGTTAGAATTTTAGCTTTTGGAAAGCTTAATTGGTATACTTGTTAGTCTAAGTGTTTATTTTCAATTCTAGCTTATCTCAGTGCTTAAAAATTAGCTTAAAGGTACCTAGTAAAACTATATAGTGTCCTGTATAATAAGTCTAACTTGTGCTTATTTGGAACTTGCTCAGTGCTTATTTATAAGTTTTTGTGCTTGTTCAGTTGTAATTCTAGCTTATTATCAGTATTTAGCTTATTTTCATTTTTCATTTTGCTTATTAAGTAGCTTATAAGCCATTTGGCTTTAACTTTGGTCTTATTTCCATTTTTGTCAACTGTTGAGTTAAATAAGCTCAAACTGAGCTTATTAGTAGATTTCATAAAAAGTTACAGTTATAAAAATTGCTTATCTCAGTTAGCTTAATAAGTTTGTGAAGAAAAATCAAAAGAATAAAATAAAAAAGCAAAAAGGGAGTTGCTGGGATTCGAACCCTGGCCACCCAGCTCACCACACACACACCATACCAACTGCCCTTGGGACTTTGACTGGTTGTATCTTGCAATACTTAATATATAACCCTTGTTTTCATTTTTAGCTTATACGAGTTCTTTAGCTTATTTTTAGCTTATTAAAACAATATTTTTCAGCTTTTGCATTTTTCTTAGCTTTGTATTAGTATAAAGTATTTTATTAAAAAGTTTCAGATTTTTCTGAATAGTTTTAGTATTTTTAATCATTTATTTAGTCTAAAATAGTATTTAATTCATAATAAAAAATATAAAAGTCAAAAAAATATAATTCTTTTTTCTAAAATTTTCTTTTGTCATATAGTATGTAAGAAAATTGTTTTTACACTTGTAGGACTTTTATTTCAAAAATTTTACGTTTTTACTTTGCACTCGCGTAATTTTTATACATGCATACGTTTTCATTTTAGGTCACGTTTTTAGATAATTTAAGTTTACGTTTTAATTAAAATAGTTTATTTAAGTTATTTTGTTTTATAAATCAAGAAAAACATCATTGTAAAAATAGTGATAGCGTTTATTTAATATATTTTAGCTTTTTAATTTTCTTTAATTTGCATTTAAGCCCCTGTAATTTACAAAACTTTCTTTTTAGGTGTAATTATCATTCACAATCCTTCGATCACTATCCTTAGTGATTATTCGACACCTGAAAGTGTTCAAACACCATTCAGTCTCCGTGGGACTTAGCGACCCAGGAATCCACTATATTCCTCTGATCTTAATTGCATTTGCTTTCTGAGTTGTTTTAAGTTTATTACGGTTGACCATTCACAAGTGGTTAGCTTGTGTGATTAAACTTGACTGTTCAGGAGCAGAATCAACGGGTCAACCCGGTATCGGTTTCAATTAGTTGTTTTTAATTTAGTAGATGTGCTTTTAATTGGGTGTATAATGTGAATAAATTATTGTACTTTTAAGTAATGAGGTGTTTTAATAAGAGTATTAATTATATTATTTATTTCTCTCTCCATTGACCATGTTTTCAACATTCAACTTTTAACATTTTTCACTTTTTCCACTTTGACCATTTTTTCATTTTATATAGTATAGATATATAAAGCAGGTAATGATTACCCCTATAGTAGCTTAAACAGATGTTGGTTTTTTATATTTCAACAAGCTACGTGTCAAACTTTGTTCATTTTATATAGAGTAAATTGCATTTTTGGTCCTTGTGGTTTGGCCAAATTGCAGGTTTGGTCCCCATCCTTTCGAAAGTGCAACGATGGTCCTTATTTTGAAGGTTTGGTTGCATGTTTGGTCCCTGGCCAAACTTAAATGACTAAAGTACCCTTGTCTTCTTCCCCTTTAATTTTCAGATTATTTTTTCTTTTTATTTCTTCATCCAATAACAAGAACATAATATCAAACACAAATTCATATCCTACAACCTCGTGTCTACAATATCAAACACAAATTCATCAACACAGCCGCACCCCCTAGAGATTTGGAAATATTGGAAGTTGTAATTTGATGTTTTGGGACTATAAAATAGATATAATAGGGTTTCTTATCTTATTATCACCAAAACCTAACTCCCTCCTCCACCCATAACCAGCTGCCACACTCCTATCATGTCGCCGCCACCTACCACCATCTAAATCCTCCTTCTCTCATCATTTTCAAGGCAAGAGACATGTAGATCGAAGACTGTGAGCCCGAAATTGTGTTTTTGTCCACGAGTTGGAGTGGTGTTTAGTGTCGAATCTATCTCCTCTCATCTCCTTCTCATCGGTATACTCAAAAACCAAGCTTCAATCTGGGTTCTTGTATATGTTGATTTGTGTTTGAAAGTGGAAAATATGCACAGACCCATGATTTTACTAGTCAAAAACCGACCTTGATCTTCGGTGATTTGATCTGAAGTAGTCCCAGGTGAACTCCAATATCACCCACAACTTTGGTGGTGGTGGTGGCGCGTGAGTGGTTAACGAGAGGTGGGGGAGGGTTTTAGGCGCGTGACCTAGTGGATCGGAAAGATGGGAGAGTGGGGAGTGTTTTGAGGTAGGTGGTGTAGTGTGGATGGCGGCGGTGTGGTGGTGGTGGTGGCTTTAAGGTGGCCGGAGGCTATAATAGTTTTCACAAGTATTGTAGCCTCGGTATAGATCTGTTTGGTGTGTGGATTTGCTGGGAAATTAGAGCCTCGGTATAAACATGATTTTTTTTATATCGAATGATGAATTTGATGAATTTGTGTTGATGAATTTGTGTTGATGATCTGGGAAATCAGAGCCTCGGTATACTTCTTTTTAAAGGGGAAGAAGAAATAAAAAGAAAAACTAATCAGAAAATTAAAGGGGAAGAGGACAAGGGTACTTTAGTCATTTAAGTTTGGCCAGGGACCAAACATGCAACCAAACCTTCAAAATGAGGACCATTGTTGCACTTTCGAAAGGATAGAGACCAAACCTACAATTTGGCCAAACCACAAGGACCAAAAATGCAATTAACTCTTTTATATATGTGGTAAACTTTTTTACCACTTTACTCAAGTAACTGAACAGATTTGAATCATGGAGCAAGAAGAGGAAAGCTACAACTTCTATTGGAAGCTAACCAGTGAAAGTGTTTCCTTAACCTATGATGGTACCATACATTTTGATAACGCTACACGCGTCGTTCAGGGTCAAAGGAACTTCCTTTTCTTCGAGCAAGTTTTATAACACCCTAGGCAATGAACCTAATCATTGTAGTGTAGTATTAGGGTAAGCCACGGGTATTGATATCGTTCTCTAGGGGAATAGGAATGCTAGTGAGAAGTTACTACGCTAAGGTTGGGGTTGAGGAAGATTATTTTTATCTTTTTATGTTTTTTAGAAAATGGAAAGGTACGAATCTCGGGGTTTGGATTTGGGGGTTGGTATTTCTACCGATTACTCTACTTGTCTAATTATCTAATCTAAGGTGTATGTAGTCTATGTCTAATTATTGTGTGCTCGTATGATAGTTTAAAGATGTGTTCAGTTAGGTTTTATTACTCCTTAATTATCTTCTATTGATGGTTGAATTGTCACGTCCTTATTCTTAATCGCGTTGTGTGTCTAAGGTCGTAGGGTATGCGTTTGTCCCTAACTCTTTGAAACTACCAAAAGAGTCTTGTCTACAATATCTCTAGGAATTATAAACTCTAACTCTAAGGTACTCTTTGGATGGTTTAGCCTACAACTGCTCTAAGTATTATAGTCTAAGGTTCACAAAGATTAATCAAGCATTAACTACACAACGAATGACCTATCGCATTACTAGATCATTAACAATTAAGATAAGAGACAACCAATCAATATTCAATAATTAAGTTTCATATTCCCTAAGCAAACACACAAATAAATTAGCCGGACATGGAGAACATGCAAGCATACACACAAATAATTGAAGACATAATTGAATTAATGAAGTAAAACACTTATCTTGATATAAGATTGGGTTTGGAACCCTAAAATAATATACAAGACAGCCTTGGTTCGGTTTAGGTTTTACTCCAAAAGACTACACACTAAAACTGAAAAATTCGGATTCTATATATAAGATTACAATCGCGATGGCGGCACCTTATGATTTGTGACGCGTCGGGTCATCATTAGGGTTTCGTATTGGCACGTTAGTCTTGCTACGGCGTCACCTTATGCTTGTGGCGTCGTCCCTTCGATCTCGGCGCCGTCGGATCAAATCTAGGCCGTCTGAGTTGCGACGGCCTACTCTTTTAAAGCTTGACACCGTCACTTTTAAATAAGCAATTTGGCTCGGCGTCACGAAGTGCTCCGACGGCGTGGTTAAGCGATGGCCGTCCCCTTGTATTTCAGCAGCTTGAGTGTCTCGATTCTTGACTTTGGCCATTTTCTTCGTATATCCGCTCCTTTTCGTCCAAATAAGTGCCACTCCAGCAATTTGCCTTCAAGAGACCTAAAAAGTGAAAAGGAACGATATTAAGTAATAACGGATACAAAAGTGGTCAAATAAGGGCTTAAACGACCCTCAAAAAGGTACATTTTAAAACCTTATCAAATATCCCTACACTTGGTATTTGCTTGTCCTCAAGCAAATATGCTTTTAGCCAATTAATTTATAAGTTAGGGGTCATGAAGCATTGGTTTAAAATAGTCCACAACACATATAAGCCCCGCAAAAGTCATAACAAGCACGGAAATTACATACTAGCACCTCACATGGGGTGTTTGGGTACTCTCATCTCTCGGGTGTATATGAAATATAACAAAGTGGAAATGGAAGATAAACACTCATTAACCGGTCCTAGTACATAGATTACCATAGGCTTGAGAATAGATCAAATCTCCATCGCTTTGGCGTAAGCACCTAGGAAAGACTATCAAAGAGGTCTTTAAAGGGTTGTAATGTTAGGCTTACGTTAGGGAAACAAAGGGTTTGGTGGGATAGGCTATTTAGTGGTGGCAAGTCAAAAATCTTTGTGTTATAAGCATACGAAGAATGGCGTTGCTAAGCCAAGACTCGACACTCTAAACTCTATATAACTGAAACAAACAAACATAAATTTAATGATAGATGTAGGATGGTAGCCCGTATTTTTTTTTTGAACACTCTATTTTTTTTTCTTTTCTCTTTTTCTATTTTTTTCAATTTTTTTTTTAGCATACACTTTTACTCTACCATCCTCTACGGTAACATCAAAATGATAGGGATTTCTAGGCACATCCCTACACTTGAGTTTTTATTACTCTAACACTAATATGACCTGAATTGAAAAGATCAAAACACTTGGGGTACGTTATTACGCAAATAAGGGAATTTATGTTCCCTTTCAGTCATTTCATAAACTTTAACTTTTCCCATGAGTCCCAATCGTCCCAAAACGTGTACAAAGGATATGACTCGACTTAGCAACTCATGCAAGCAACTAGATAATTGAACTAAGGGTTTTTAGGGTGATAACAATAATGCACTAAAAGTGAGTGCATACAAGGTAGGCTAAGGCGATTTGGGTGTACATTTGGGGGTGGGGTGTAAACCATGCTCTTCATTGATATTAGGAAAAAGAAACATCACGAGAACCGCGAAAAGGATAGGCTCTGAGGGGTTAACTAGGGGTATCGTGTACTAAAAATGAGTACAACGCAAAGGTATGGGGGAATTACTCAACCGATGTGGAAGAAGTAATTATATTACGGGTATCAAACAAGGGTTATCCTAATGCCTCTTATCATTTAGTTATTCCTAACTACACAAGTGTAGTCTTACTAGCGATCTTGGGATGCATCACAAAACAAGTTCTAGAATCTATTATACTACCGGTTCACACACTAAGCATTAAAGATGAATGCTTTAATTCCTACTAATCTAAGGGTGATCCTCACATTTTTTGTGGAATTTAGGTGGTAAAGGGATTTTGTGCTAGTCATGCAACTTCCTATCCGTGAGACGCTTTTGTTAAGACTAATGGCCCACTCCTATATGTCATGAAAAAATTTAAATTTGGTGCCAAAATTACCCTAACCGAAATTTTCTCATGGTTTATTACACAAATACAATTGGACAAAGAAAATAATCAAGGATAAACATAGTTTCAAAGTTCCCGTTTTATTTTCCCTCCCTACACTTAAACTGAACATTGTCCCCAATGTTCCCCGAAAGTATCAAAGTTATGATAATAGAAGGTAAATGAAAAACGAAAGAAACTAATAATCCCCTGATTAGCTCGGTAGGATCCGTGTGTGAAGTAGTGGTTAAATCCTTTCCAAGAAGAATGTATGCGTGAAAAGCTCCTTCCAACCTTATGTATCTTCTTCTTGATAAATAAAACCTGCACACTTGAAGAAAACGAACGAAACCTTCGCGTAAAATCAACGGTAATAATATATATAAGACTCTACTAAACTAGGATATAACGCTTGTGGAATGGATGGTTCTGAATTTCGGAAAATTCCAAAAATTTATAAGTAGCTCGAAAACGAGAAAAAGTAATTTGTTGTTTTACTCCTTCCCGTCGGTTGCGATCTGATTTGTCAGGTTATCTGACAAAAGCTGGTCTGCGATTTTACGAAAAAATCTGGAAAATTTACATCTTTAGAATCTGGAAAAAATTTCTGCAAAACATCCATTATGACTCGATACAAGCATTTGACTCGAACAAACACACATATATATCTTTTAATTAATTGCTATTCTCATGTTTATGTTTCTTTGAAAATGTGTGTAATCCTCCCTACACTTATCCTTTATGTAAAATACCTTTATATGCAATTAAGACGAGGTTAAAAACAAAATAAAGCATTTTTACAAATTTAAACATGATAATAAGCAATTAATACAAGATATATGACACTAACAAGCAAACAATTAAGCATGGGTTGCCTCCCACGAAGCGCTTTTCTTTATTTATGAGTCTTGTAGCTAGACTCGTAGTCGTGCTCCTACGTGACTTCATTACCGTCATCTCCTTCCTCATGACGGTCTCTAGTGGTTGGTTCCATGTTGTAGAAGTGCCCTACGATACACCTCTCTAAGAGTTCGTCCTCTCCCCACTTATTTCTATATTCCGGTCCTAAGTTCAAGCAATCCTTATAGAATCCGAAAATCTTAGCCATAACATAATCTACTCCTTTTTCTTTATCCTCATATTCCTATAATAGACCGACATTTTAAGTTCCTTTTCATCATTAGAGAGTGATGAAAACTTCTCAATCTTAAACGGCATTTGGTAGGCTATGTCGTCGGTCTCATCCTTGAATCGCACTATTCCTAATGAGGGATCATAAGTTATCCCGGTGTTTTCTATGAAAGGTTTTCCTAGAATAACATGGGACAAGCTAGGATCTATGGCCGTGCTAATATCACCCACAATTATGAAGTCCGTAGGAAACGTGAAACTACCTACATAAACGGGCAATCCCTTAATTCTACCAAGAAAATTGGAACTAACACTAGGATTATGGGATCTTGCCTAGTTGGAATAGGCTTCTTCATTACCCAATTGTAGTAGGTGCTAGTCATTATGTTGATTGGGGACTTGCGATCAATGTAGGCCTTTGCCACGAAAAGGTGTCCTATGCAACATGGTATGTTAAGATTCCAAGGGTTCCCAAACTTGATCCTAGGGCTTTTCCTAACATACATGTGACGGAGGTCACGCACTAAGTGAAGGTGGCGAGATAGTTCTTCTTTCGTAGGAAACTTATTGAAATAGTCATTGTCTACTTCATTCACTTCCTCGGTTGTTTCATTCGTTGGTGTTTCCTTAACCTCAAGTATCATCTCATGGTTCGCTTCGTCATTTGTTCTATAAGGTTTCACTAAGGCGATGGTATTGACGAATTGAACGTGCTTAGCTAACTTACTTGGGTCCTTAATCTCTACACCGGAAGGCTCGGGAGTTGAGATAGCATTAACATTCCTATCACTATTGGTCATGGCTTTCAAAAGGTTATCTATCTTCCTATCCATTTCGGCTTGTTGTTGGTTAAAGCGGTCCGAGAGCTTAGCTATTTGGGCTTCTTGGGATGCGACTAGGTTTTGCAACATCCCTTTAATGTTTTGTTGGTTAGGACCGTGAGATGGGGGCCATGAGAAATCATTGGAGGTGAATTCTTTGGTTTGTCCCCAATAGAAGTCGGGCTTGCCCTTCCATGCCTCTCGGGTTTCATTGAAATTCCTAGGTTCGGGTATTGTAGGGAATCTTCCTCCCGTTCCATTAATACGCGAGGATTCGTAGTCAACGGAAGCATGTTCGGGGGATCGGGTGAAAGTGCGTGTGTTATGAGGATCACTACACGGCTCACACGAAGAAGAAACTTTGTTCACATGGTGTGAAGACTTAGGAATTTTACTTGATCTTCAAGCTCGATCATCCTACGATCGGAAGATTGTGAGTCAATGGAAGGCAAGGAGATTGCCTTAACGGTTTTGGGCAACTCACGGGGGTCATTCCAACTTTCGTTGTCATAGAGAGCAAGGTCCTCTATTATACCCCATGATTCTTCCCCGGTGAGATCACTAAGTTTTCCACCGGCCGCTTGGTCAATGGATCGCTTAGTGGGGAAGTTGACATGATCATAGAAAAGTTGGACTTGGAGCCAAAGATCAATGCCATGATGAGGGACTTTATGAAGTAAGTCCTTGAATCGAGTCCATGCTTCGTAGAGATTCACCTTGACGTTGTTGGAACATCAAGATGTCATTCCTAAGTTTAGTGGTTCTCCCGGTGGGAAAAATTGAGCAAGGAAGCGAGAGGTGAGATCATCCCAACTTGAGATGGAGCCGATGGGAAGTCGCTCAAGCCAATTACTAGCTTGGTCCCGTAGAGAGAATTGGAAGAGACGCAGATCGTGGTCTCCGAGTAGTAGCATCAAGGTCAATGGAATCGACAATTTTGAGGAAATCCCTTAGATGCTGATTTGGATCTTCAGAACGAAGTCCATGGAATGCACATCCGTTTTGCACCAACCGATGGTGTCGGATCGCAAGGCCGTAGTTTGGGCTTGGTCGGGAAGCTCAATGGTGTTCCAATAGCCTAGGTGGCTTGGTCTCGAGTATTCACCAAGAGTACGGGCTCTTGGCGGGTCATTTGGTGGTAGGTTGATGAATTGTGGTTGGTTATCACCTTTCATGATGAAAAGTGATGGGATTACGAACAAAGGTCACGAAGAAGGGGGATAGACTACGAGGAAGCTAAAAAATGAGAAAAAATTTACTTGATAGGAATCAAGCAAAGAAACCTAAACGAGGTGGACTACTAACTAGCTATTCTATTCCCCGGCAGCGGCGCCAAAAACTTGATAATGCTACTCGCGTCGTTCGAGGTCAAAGGAACTTCCTTTTCTTCGAGCAAGTTTTATAACACCCTAAGCAGTGAACCTAATCGTTGTAGTGTAGTATTAGGGTAAGACACGGGTATTGATATCGTTATCTAGGGGAATAGGAATGCTAGTGAGAAGTTACTACGCTAAAGTTGGGGTTGAGGAAGATTATTTTTTATCTTTTTATGTTTTTTAGAAAATGGAAAGGTACGAATCTCGGGGTTTGATTTGGGGGTTGGTATTTCTACCGATTACTCTACTTGTCTAATTATCTAATCTAAGGTGTATGTAGTCTATGTCTAATTATTGTGTGCTCGTATGATAGTTTAAAGATGTGTTCACTTAGGTTTTATTACTCCTTAATTATCTCCTATTGATGGTTGAATTGTCACGTCCTTATTCTTAATCGCGTTGTGTGTCTAAGGTCGTAGGGTATGCGTTTGTCCCTAACTCTTTGAAACTACCAAAAGGGTCTTGTCTACAATATCTCTAGGAATTATAAACTCTAACTCTAAGGTACTCTTTGGATGGTTTAGCCTACAACTGCTCTAAGTATTATAGTCTAAGGTTCACAAAGATTAATCAAGCATTAACTACACAACGAATGACCTATCGCATTACTAGATCATTAACAATTAAGATAAGAGACAACCAATCAATATTCAATAATTAAGTTTCATATTCCCTAAGCAAACACACAAATAAATTAGCCGGACATGGAGAACATGCAAGCATACACACAAATAATTGAAGACATAATTGTATTAATGAAGTAAAACACTTATCTTGATGTAAGATAGGGTTTGGAACCCTAAAATACTGTACAAGACAGCCTTGGTTCGGTTTAGGTTTTACTCCAAAAGACTACACACTAAAACTGAAAAATTCGGATTCTATATATAAGATTACAATCGTGACGGCGTCACCTTATGATTTGCGACGCCGTCGGGTCGCCGTCATTAGGGTTTCGTCTTGGCTACGTTAGTCTTGCGACGGCGTTACCTTATGCTTGTGAGTCCCTTCGTCTCGACGCCGTCTGGATCAAATCTAGGCCGTCGAGTTGCGGCAAACCTACTCTTTTAAAGTCCGACACCGTCACTGAAAATAAGCAATTTGGCTACTGAGCGATCACGAAGTGCTCGACGGCATCGCAGTTAAGCAGTGACGCCGTCCCCTTGTATTTCGCAGCGAGTGTCTCGATTATTGACTTTGGTCATTTTCTTCGTATATCCACGCCTTTTCGTCCAAATAAGTGTCATTCCAGCAATTTGCCTTCAAGAGACCTAAAAAGTGAAAAATGAACGATATTAAGTAATAACGGATACAAAAATAATCAAATAAGAGCTTAAACGACCCCTAAAAAATGTACATTTTAAAACCTTTATCACTTTTCTTATATTAAAGCCTTTATTATATATTTGTGTACTATCTTGGTCCCCTCAGCACTTTAACTAATAATAGAACATGCTTCATCTGACCAATCATACATGTTGCATCAGTATATATATTATATACTTTTTGCTTTTTAGGCTCACCAATACTTTATGCAATCTAGCCCGTACCGCTCTTCATTTAATTTTGAGTAGTACTAGTTCTCTCTTATTTTTTGTATTTATACTTGGTTTACTATGGCCAACTGGTACCCTTTGACTCCAATTATAACTTCGAGCCCCTAGTGAATACGAACCTATCTAAGGAGTGTTACCGTTCGTTACTTGCCGCAAATGAGGAGCTGACTTTTATTGTGGGAGACCTTCGGAGGGAAAGGAATTCGACGGTACGTCGATGTAATGAACTTAACGGACTGTTGGAGGCTCATGGCAGGGATAGTGCTCTATGTCGTCTCGAGATTGACCGTCTTGCGTCCGAGAACAGGGAGTTGAGGGCTCAAATCAGGGTGTTGGATTCAGAGGTCACCCGTCTCCGTAGGAGGCGTGGTTACCACTGAGATGCCGCGGTTGTTATGAAGGTTGTTAGCTTTTTCTTGTAGCCGATTTTCCATGTACTGTATGGCTACTAACTCGAATATGTATGTTTTAAGTTTGCACCATGTAAGTTCTCGGGTAGCTTACGTTGGTCTATGTGCCGTTGTCGTCTATGTACCACTTTATCAATAAAGACGATGTTTTTAAACTACTAGTACGATGTGAGAATGTTATTTGCTATGTAGTAAATAATTAAATATGTGAACATTTATGGCGTTATTTGAAATAACTTACTTTAGGTGTTTACAAATCATACCATGTGTTTGTGCTAAGTTAGTATGAATGTATGAAATGTAAATAGTTTTTGGTGTATGTAATATGGTTACATTTGCAGTATGCAGGATGTTGGACATTTGCATGTGAAAACATGAATGAAGGTATGCATACTTTTTTTTGTATTATATAGTATTATGGCATATTTCGATAAGTTCACCATTATAGTTTGATATAATGGCTTCATGTACATCACGTAAGATGATCTCTACCTTTTTGGAAGTGAGTAAAATACTAAAGGTATTTCCATTTTGAAGTGAGTAAAATACTACATGTGTTTCAACTATTGATAAAAAGTGTTTTTCACATGTTTGTAGTTGTACGTCTATTTGCAATGTTGCAAATTCATGTGATATCATTTTTGCTCTTGTTGTAGTTTACCGTTGGCTTTAGCCAATCTCTTTCCGTTGCTGAGTGTATACATTTTTTAGATTTCTTTTGGCCAGTTTTTTATAGGGTTTATCCCTGCTGAGTTTATGAATAATTCCGAAACTTTTCTTATCTTGAAACAGTTGGGATGAGCATCTAACTCCAAACCAATATGTCACAATTTTCTTTGTTTGATCTTGTGCTACTGTTGATCTTGATTCTTTTGTGTGAGTATGTCACACTTTTTTTTTGTATTTTTCGAGTATTCGCATATTAGACTGACATAATTCTTTTTTTAATGACGTCCTTTAAAATGCGTCGTTTTGTTTTCAGTGTCTCATGGACATATACATTTTCGATGTATATAATATATTCCTCTAATGTCGGAATAGTGATGCATCACATTGGCATTTTTATAGCCATAAGTATTTATTTATTATACTGATAATTTACAAACGAGTCGTACTCGTATTTTGAGGTTTACATTCATAGTACTCTTATATTCAAAGGTACTTCTCTTTATTGTCTTGGTAAATAAAGAGCATAAATTTGCATGAATTTATTTATATACATAGAGCACATGTGCTGATTGAGGGTTTGCTTTGTTCGTTTTTCAAAAACAAAATTTCCGTAGGTTGCTAATATGCCATGTCCGCGGGATAGGGCGACCTTTCATGTCTGCTAAGACATACGTTCCAGTGCGTTTGATGCCCGTTACTTGGTACGTCCCCTCCCAGTTTGGGTCTAGCTTCTTTTGCCCTTCTTGCCTGCTTGCCTCATTTCTCCTTAAAACGAAGTCTCCGATTTTAGGTGGTTGTGTTTCACTTTATTGTTGTAATATTTTTCTGTTTGTATTTTGTATCTTGCATTTCGCAATGAGGCTAACTCTCGTCGTTCTTCAAGTAAATCAAGGTTGAGTCGAAGGTCCATTTCATTCGTTGTTGGGTCAAAGTTGTTGATTCGGTAAGTTGGCAAACCGATTTCTGGTGGTAAAACAGCTTCTGAGCCATAGACCAGACTGAAAGGTGTGCATCCATTTCCTGCACGAGCCGTTGTTCGATATGCCCAAAGAACATTTGGCAATTCTTCAACCCATTGTCCTTTAGCTTTATCGAGTCTTGTCTTTAGACCTTGTAGTATGGTCCGGTTAACGACCTCAGTTTGTCCGTTTGCCTGCGGGTGGGCGACTGATGTGAAGTTTTGCTTGATCTTATGTTCCTCACACCATTCTCGAAAAGGGTTACTGGCAAATTGCTTCCCGTTATCGCTGATGATTATTCCTGGAATACCAAAGCGACAAACAATGTTGCGCCACACGAACTGCAGCATCTTCTGGCCAGTTATAGTTGCTACTGGCTCGGCTTCTACCCATTTGGCAAAATAGTCGATTGCGACTATCAGGAATTTGATTCGTCCCTGAGCCTCCGGGAATGGCCCTACTATGTCGATTCCCCATTGGTAGAAAGGCCAGGGGCTCGAGATGCTTATAAGTTCACATTGCGGTTGGCGTATCGTCGGAGCATGTTGTTGGCACTTGCGACATGTCTCTACAATTTTTGTAGCATCCTGATACATTGTAGGAAAATAATATCCAAGTCTTGCTGCCTTTTGAGCGATGCTTTGTGCTCCTGCATGTGAACCACATGACCCGAAGTGGGCTTCGCGTAAGACATAACTTGCTTGTTCAGGACCAACACATCTCAACCACGGGGTTAGGTATCCCTTCCTGTAAAGTACATCATGTTTGAGTGAATACTGTGGTGCTTTGATCCTTATTTTCCTTGCTTCTGCTGGGTCGTCTGGTAGGGTTCCAGTTGTTAAGTAATTTACAATCGGATCCATCCAGGTAGGGCCCGGTTCCTCGACCGAGCTGACGGGTTTCGCGTATATACTTCTGTGTTGGACAATTTCGACCAAGACACTTTTTGTCAAGTGGGCAAAAGAAGAGGATGCTAATTTACTTAAAGCATCCGCGCGTTTATTTTTTGACCGAGGGATTTGTGTTATTGAGAAGTTGTGAAAACGCTTTTGTGTTGGATATTGGATTTCACAAACACATCAAACCATTAACACAAGTGGGCTTATAAGTGGAATTTTAGAGAGAGAAAGTTAGAGGTTTAGGGAACTTAGTGAGAGAAAGTGAAAGATATTATTATGAGCTCCAACTCTCTACCTTGGAAGGTAGAGAGTATTTATAGTCTTACATAAATCGCCACACAACGGGCTGTGGATCAGGCATACAGTGGATAAAGACCCGTCCGTCCTCCACGGTGTTACTTAACTAAATACTACTTAACTTAAAATAACTACGACTACGAGCTTTCTAATGATTACATATACTTGAGGTGACCGACTCTTTAATACCCGAAATTTCTAATTCCTAACAATCTCCCTAAGGAGGTCCTCAATCATGTACTAAAATTACATTGAATACAAACAGATATTACATTAAAAATTGATCTTGCATTCTTGATGTAGTGCTTTGCTTCGAAGCTCGTAGTCATTGATTCTTCACATTGCATGTTTGGTTACTTTAAGTGGAGGTCTTTTATCGATCCACGTGATAGTAAATTTGAGCCACTATAGAGATCATCCCAATCAAAGATCTCTGTGACATCCATTGTGGTGTTGGTATTATGTGATGTTGTGACATTCGGACCGACATGCTCACATTCTGGATCATGATATCTTCTCATCGAGTAGCGGAAGCATTTGTTGAATCATGATATTGGTAGCAACGTGCCAGAAGCTTGGAGTGAAAATATCCGAGTCATTGATGCACTAATCATGATTTCTTTTGAGTTGAATGTGTTAAGTGAGCATGCGGCTATAGATTGACCGCTTCATTACGATCACAAGCGTCGGGCGTACGCGCATACAGTTAGCAATAAATCGCACGAAAGTGTCTTTGATCACTTTCGTTGAATTGAGGTACACGGCCCACGGTTCCCGTTGATCGAGTACAAATCTTGCTGTGATCGGTATAATTCGAAGAATTTCCTTGGACAGGGGGTTCGCAGCTGCTCTAAATTTGTTCTCAAACCGGAACATCTCAAAGAAGACAACACGGAGTGAGTGAACCAGCGAATTTGAGTCCACCGATTGATGAAAAGATATTTGAAAAACAATCGAGTATTGCTCAATAGAAATTGTTTTTGCAATACAATGAAGGTTTTAATGAAAATCAATTATCAATCATAAAACACCTTTTGATTTGAAATATCCGTACACGGTCGATGTGCTAAAGAAATGAGTTGTTAAGCACAAAGCCGGTTTTCAAAGGTATCCGTCAATCCCTAACGAACAGGATTGATTCAAGAAATTGAATCGCCCCATTGTTTCCGTTCAGTTGTCACATGGTTGATCCATATAATAGATCTCACATGCCACCTACCAAGAGCTTGTTTGATGTTGGCTCCCGAAGGCTTTCCATCTTCATTGTGAGTGTGTAGACACATCACTCAGATGTTCTGGCAATACCACAAGGATAATGCGTAGGACTCAAGATATAATCTCTCTTTCCACATTGTGTGAAACAGAGAGTCTTCATTGAAAGTGTCCTAATGAGATTTATTGATGATCTCGTGGCTCTAGACTTAATTTGTGCATATTTGGATCCTATATCGGAGACTAGGGAGAGGTCTCCTCCTTCAATATCAACAATCTCTAAGAGAAAGTCGATAGATAATGTCGGTTCCCGTGAGAATGAAACAAGTCCTTTTAAGAGGAACTTGAGTGGTTTGGGAAGTTGTAGTGCGGTCGTCCTTTGGGTCCATGACGTCTTGTCTTCAATACTGATGTTACCATCAGTAGCATATGAATTGAACCCGGTTTCTGCCCTAAGGTTGAATAAATGGAGGGCTATTTGTTTTCACCCTTTTCTCATTCAATTCTTTTTAATTCTTCAACCCCTTCAGTGCTTACCGAGACTTCATAGCTAGAACCTTGTTGGGTTTATTCCAGTACTAGCTCAGTCTTAGTCCGCACTCTTCCCATATCTCATTTTTCTCCTTTTATCATCATACCTAAGAACTCTACACTAACTAGTGGATAGTCCCTGGGTAGATCCCTCCGGTTCTGGCGGATCATGGGAACACATACCTAACTTTATCGTCCTTATATCACCATACATAATGTAAAGTTGGTCGGTCTTTTTGGTATTGTTCATCTGCCATAGGAACCAATTGAAAACCATTTGAAAATCAATCCGGATACTTATGATATTTTATCAAAGCATTTTGTACCTGAATTGTTTTTGATATTTTTAGAAGAAGAACTCCCCTCAACATGTGAATCAAGTATTTGAAATAGTTTTCCACCACGGGCAAGAGAAAAATTAACTTCTTTGATTACCATTTTCTAAAAAATATCAACATCACGTCCCTAATCGAATCAAGTAGATAAAGCATTTTGGGGAAGGATGAGGTTTTCATGATTTTGCTCCCCTCAATATGTGCCTCGAGATTTGAAAAGAGTTTTGCACATACTAGAGAACTACACATTGAGAGATATGTGATCACGTTTCAAATCATTGTGGTTTAAGATAGATGCTCCCCTTCAACGTGTGCATGGAAAATTTGAAATCGTTTGTCACTGCGGGGAGGCAAACATGCTAATCACTTAAGAAACCATTTATCGAATTATCAGTTTAAATCCAATTTAAATCACACATTCTCCCCCGATCACAATTATCAAATCATTTGAGATTTGTGATATCTTATAGATTTAAATTGATTTTGAAAGATTTTAAGGAGAATTGTGACTTGATTATGAAAGCGTTTTAACTGATAATGATCAGATTTTAAGACTTTAAACTCCATTGATAAAACATGCATGTACATCTTTTGAAAACAATTTAATGCCAAATAACATTTTAATTTAATTGAAATCATTCTCCCCCTCACTCAATGACATAGGTTGTTGATTGAGAGATGGAGATTTGACAACTAGAATCACGATGATTATCAAAAATAGGGAGTTATTTTCAAAGCATTTAGTTTTCGGCCGAATAAATGTTTATAGAATCGAGCATGGAATTTGAAAATGGTAAAACATGGCTCTGTTCTTTCTTTAAAAGCGGGTTATTGCTTGAAAATGACAATAAACCATTTTTTCTAAAATAATTTTTGATTTTTTTTTTTTTTTTTTTAAATTGAACAACATCTAAAGTCCGTGTCATTCTTTGAATGACAGCACAAACGTAGATATTGTCGAACCAGAAAAAATGACAAATTGACAATATTTTTTGAAGATTTTGATTTTTGATTTTTATGGATTTTGAAAGTTTTATAATTTTCTATTTGATTTTTAGGTTTTATAATTTTGTATTTTGCTTTTTGAATAAATATTTACAAGAGATAGATGAAGATAGACCTTTACTCCTCGTCTTCCTCACGAAGGCGTTTGAGTGTTCACGGTTGAAAACTTTTCAAGCCTAGTTAAGTATGAACTCAAGCGTTCTCTTGGAAGAGCTTTGGTGAAGATGTGCGCTAAGTGATATTGATCCTCACAAAATAGAGTTCCACCACACCTTTTCCATTTGTTCCCGATGAAATGATGTCGAATGTCGATGTGCTTTGCTCTTGAGTGTTGATGCGTTGTTGCATGAGAGATATAACACTTTATTATCGATGCTGAGAGGATTTTGTTAAATTCAAAGCCATAGTGAGATAATTGGGATCTCATCCATAGGATTTGAGCACAACAAGATGACATGGCTATGTATTCAACCTCTGTAGAGGAAATAGAAGTACTCATTTGCTTCTTTGAAGACCAGCTCACAAGCTTATCACTTAAAAACTAAGCACCTCGGTGCCGGCGAGTATCTTGACACCTGCATGATCGCATGCGTATCTTTGTTAGTGACATACGGTGTCTTTGGTACCAAAGTCCCATATTGATGGTTCCTTGGAATACAGAAAGACCGTTTAACATTTCAAGGTGCTTTTAGTAGGCTTAACGGTATCTAGCACATGCAAATGGCGAACAAGATGTACGGTCTACTAGGCGTGAGGTACATCGGGGATCCTATCATACTACGATATTTTGTTTGGTCTCATGATCCACTGAGTGGTCCTCATCTAGTTTGGTTCGATCAATCATGGGAGTGTCAGCAGGGTCACATGAATCAAATCCAAATTTCTTTAAAATCTCATTTGCATATTTAGATTGATTTATGAAAATGCCTCAGGGACTTTGTGAAATTTGTAATCCCAAGAAAAATGACATTTGTCCCATCATTGACATTTGAAATTTTGAACTCATTTCATTAGAAAAACGATCACATTCCATTGGGTTGGTCGAGGCAAAAATAATATCATCAACATAAATTTGAACGTGAATTAAATGTTTGCGACTTCACGGTGAACAATGTTGGATCAACTACTCCTTTTTGAATCCGGTAGATAGAAGAAACTTTGATAGCGTATCATACCATGCCCTTGGAACTTGCTTTAAACCATCTGAGCCTTCTTGAAGCGATAAGCGTGGGTAGGATGCTCTTGGATTCACAAAGCCGGGTTGGGGCGACATAGACGACTTCTTTAAGATCTCCGGATTCGGGAATGCGTCTTACGTCCATCGATGAACTACCATGTTCTTACTAGCGGCATTAGCCAAAAGATTACGATAACCTCGATTTGAAGCAGGAGCAAAAGATTCTTCAAAGTCTATACCTCTCTTGGCGGTATCCTTTAGCTTAATCGAGCCTTGTTCTTTAACACATCACCATGCTCATCAAGTTTCACTTTGAAGATCCACTTTAGAACAATGATCATATCACAATGTCTGGGCGGTACTAATTCCCATACATCAAGTCGATCAAACTCATGAATTTCTTCTTGCATGGCATTGAACGGTATCTTCATCCATGGCGGTTTTAAAATCTTTGGTTCGATCTTAGAGAGCAGGAGTTAAAGAAGCACCATAAGGCATCTGTTGCAAGTTGTTTCCGTGTGGATCTGAGGATGAGAGGATTTCCAATGATGTTGTCAATGGATGATCGTGAGTCCATTTTGAGGTGTTCATGTGGCGTGGTTGAGGAATGAAGTAGCGAGTCGATGTCTCTTGAAGAAGATGGTTCGATGAAGATTCGAGGAGCAAATACATTTTTCAAATGGAGCATCTTGAGAGTAGCAAAGGGATTAACTTCATTATTGATACGGACATAGTTCCATGATGTACCCTCGGTTGATGATTTGTTGATGAGACGAGTGATCAACGTGGCGCTTCTTGACTTAATGATATTGAGATTGAAGGATTGACTTCATTCACGGGAATATGGCGACCTCACGAGGGGAATGGGTTCATTAGCACTTGGCTCATAATGTTCATCAAACATAGGATCAAAAAATTTCTTTAAATCATCTTGGATGGAGGTACATATGGAGTTTCGAAGAAGAGTTTGGAACAAGGGATGAACCAATTGGGTGATTTGAAGTCTTGGTCGGCCAGATTGTTGAGCCATAGGACCCGCTGCGATGAAACTCTCTCGACTATCTTTATCAACCCATATGTAGACAATTTGAAGTGACCCTTAGATAAAAGCACGATATACCAAACTTGAAGCTGAAGAAGAATTCCATGCATTTGCATCTTAAGCTTCACTGTAAATTTTAACTTCAATCTCAAATAAGTGATAATTGATTAACTCTGAAGTAATTAGCTTGTGTCAAATGCCTTACGTGAATAGGCGATACAACCGGATGTACGTCGATCCACTGAATGGACCGGAACAAATGATTTCTTGACATTAATGCATTCTTCCTAAATGTATACATGTAGAAGCGATCGGAAGATTCACCACAAATGTCTTGGCGAATGAGGTAGTCATTTTCCTTAATGTTCATGTGGTTGATTTATAGCGTGCCTGATAGAGGAACAATAATCGTAAGATTTGGCAAAGGAATACCAAGAAGGATCATTATTCAATAATGCAACTTACAATATCATGATAGTCATTATAAGCTTGTGAAATAGCGGAGATAAGGTTTCTTGAAATTTAAAGTACTTCTTAGATGGTGAACAGTTGAGTCAATAGAAACGAGCATGAGCCAGAATTTGGATGATCAACATTATTCGGAGGTTAAGTACTCATCAAACATATCTTTGAAAAGGCAATGAATCCCAAATATTGATTCCCAATTATCCATAGTATATTCACTCTTCATCAAAAGAATATACACTCATTATCATCAAAAATTAAGTCGTATAACCATTATTCAAACATCCATCATCATGTAGTATATTCACTCTTCTCCCCCTCAAAAATTGCATCGAAGTTGCCATTTTTGATTTAACAAGAGAATAAGAGAATACACCAATGAACGCAGATCCACTTGATGATGAATGGCGTGGAAAAACATGAAGCTTGTTGATGAAGAATGTAGGCCATTCATGAGAGAAATTTCTCTTTAGAATGAAGATAAAGCGCTTGGCGGCATACACTTTTCTTTTCTTTGAAGAGCGGGGCACGAGAAGTGTTATGCAGACACCATAATGATGAAGAAATCGAGCTGAAGCCGATGTGAATAGGCGTCATTGTTTAGAGCCCGATTATATATTTAGAGCCCTAATCCAAATACCAGGGCGACTTATGCGACACACTTTGGACAACGAGACGAGCAGAGAATTGGACATTGGATCCCCGTGCTCATGGGTCCTTTTGGTTGCACAAACAATCTTTGAATCGCGAGAAACCTAGGTGCAATGTCATTGTCACTAGAGCTAAACTAAGTAAGCATCAGACTTAGTCGGGGACATTTTGTGCTTAATGGGATTATTCTACCGGTTGGCTTCAAACCTTAACGAGGCACTACTCTAGGCATAGTGGATCTAGTTAAGAGGCAAGGTTTGCCATTCGTGAATATTCGACACATTGGCTTCGAAATCCTACATTGGTAAAACCTTCCTGTAGGTTTCCAAGATTGCTTAATATGTTTAGCTCTCCAAACTTTCTTAGCGGGTTATGAATCTTAGACCTCGAAATAACACATCATTTATCATGATTACGAGAAATTAAACATTTTTGCATGTTTTGCGGTGGCATAAGGCCTCGAATTAATTTTAGTAAGCTTAGAGCTAATACTAGAACTAACACGATTCTTTTTTTTCAAATCAAACTTCTTGTCCCTATGGTGTTCTTTCACTTCCTTATCATGATCACTTTTAGTTTTTGTAATCCTATCCTTCTTTGCATAGCTTCTAGGTTTTGACCGCTAACTTTAGTGTCAATCTTAACATCTGTAGAAGTAACGATGGGAACATTACATGGCTTCACTACTTTCTGCAATCCTGGTCTAGAAGTGTTTGGGATCTGAAATTCTAGGAGGCACATCGGGTTGCTTGCTTGAATTTGACATGGAACAAGGCATATCAAGGGTCATGCTTGGCTTAGGCATAGAACAAGGCATCACAGCTTTGCCTTTGCACCTAAGGATAAGGATTTAGGACATGTTGCAATTACACATTCTAGCAGCTATTGAGATCGTTTGGCATGGGCAAGCAAACCTAATTTCACTATCAAGAGGTTTGTTAATGAAATCCTCTTCGACAATCTCACGGAGACATTCTAGACTATCCTTAAGGTTAGCACAGTAGTCATGAAAAGCATGTTCATTATTCCTAAGATGAGGAGGAATATATTTAAGCATCTGAGTGTATTTGGTCTAAGGGTGACTTTGAGACAACATTCTTATTGAAAACAAGTGGCGAGTTTCCCATTTCACGACCAGATTCTCAATTTCCTTTTGTAAAGGCGTTATTTTTTCGTTGTTTTGGTCACGGGTGACTTTCATTGAATCATATAACTCTTTAAAGTGTCGTTTAACTTTTTTCATTTTCTTGAGAAAACTCGTTTTCCTTTTGTAATGCATTGACTAAGTTTTGAAGATGAAAAGTTTGAAATCTTGAATCTAAAGGAGGAGGCATTTGGGATCGTTTTGTTTCTTTTTCACCTTTAATTGTGAGACTTGGGTTTCAATCTTACGATCGTGTTACAATGAGCTTGAATCTGTTCATCACGTTTGCTAATTTCAAAAGCGCATCAAATTGAGGAGCATCCAAGGATGTCTTGATATTTGAGGTTTTAACATTTTCTTTTAGATGTCGATATTTTAATTGCAAAACAAATGCTCAACTTCAATTTAGAAAACTGTTTCACCGATTATCATGATCATCTGTTCAATTTTCTCATGCAATTTAGAATTAGTTTTTTCAAGCTCAATGACACGATCATGGGAGACTTTCAGGATAATTCATGAAATTGAGAAGCATTAATGGAACAATTTGTAGCAATGTAAAACACATCTTGAGTAATACATTCTGAAATAAGATTCTCATTCAAGGTATGCAAGTTCTTCCTCTCAATCTCATTATATTTTAATTCTGGCTCATAGTTACTAACCTCAACTATCATTGCATCAAATTCCTTTTCCATTTCTTTAATATCTGATTTTATCCCTTTTTAAGACTCTCAAAATGATCTTTTAGTTGTTTAAAGAAAGGCATGACCTCGGTTAGATAGCATTCTTTTGTTTGCTCAAAACCCTTTCCCTTGATTATCGGTGGGTGTGATCCTTTTCTTACAAGTTTTCTCAAAATCAACAAATAGTTGAAGAATAACATATTGGTTGATTAAGGTCTTGCTCTTAGTGGCAATAGTTCTAGGAACTAAGTGCATTGGTTTATTTGGAGGATACATTAAGCTTTAGGGAATTTCCTACAAGGGGATTCTTTTCAACAAGATTTTCAGCTTTTTGCAAGTCCATATCCTTTATCCAGAACACTTGTTCGGGTCAATAGAGTCACGAGGCTTAAACATGTTTAAGGATATCCAATTTTCCTTAGTGTAATCATGGGGTTTTATCGTTATCTTGTTCTTTTTACACTCGGGATCTTCTAGCTTCTTATTCATTTTCTCCCTAGTGACTTCATCGATTTCTTATCTTCCTCGATGCTTTCAGTGACTAGGTTTTTGTCTAGGCTTAAGGATCTCATTACCATCATCAGATACCTTATGAGCATTTCTAGCCTTTTAATTACCTCTGGATTAGGTTCCTCAACAAGGGGAATGCTATGCTTATAAGCAAGACTCTATGCTGATCATGTGGCGTCACAATGGTGGTATTCCCTTGTACGTACAACTTATTTTCAAGCTTGTTTTCAAAGTTTTTAGATTGGAAAAATCATTCAAAAGTTTTGATTCCTTAGCATCGAATTCTTGCTTAAGCATTTTAACATTTTCTTGAAGTTCTTGTTTTTGCTTAGCGGTTTTAGAAAGCTTTTCTTGTAAGGAGTTTAACTCTTGTTTTAATACTTCTTCTCTAAACCAACTTTTTCTAATAGTTATGCGTATTTGGACATCCATTTCTGCTTCACTGGTGGTCAACTCAAACTTAGCACATTGTTCATAAATAGCAACTGATCCTTATATATGTTAAGCTCGGTGGTAAGGGAATCATCGACACAAATCGTACTCATGCAGTTCATAATCATCATTTTGAGTAGAAGATGCACAACTAGGTACAATAGAAACATCCATGCAACTTACCTGAGCATTGACATGCACGGTACATGGAGTGCATCTCTATCTTGGGTACATCCGAAGCTTCCATGGAGCGTTCCTTTGCATTAACGCACGAGGTTGTTATGCAGTGCACCTCTCTCTCTTGTGAATTTGAGCGAAGATTCCATTTTCCATTATCCGACTCATCATTTTTGTTGTCATGACATTACACGACACTCATTCAGCGTCTTCATTCTTTTGAGAAGATTCTTCAATGTACTTTTTCACATTATCCATGAGTTGGATAAATGTCTCAATAATTCTGAATTTCCATTCCATTATGTTTTTTGAAGGAAATTCAGTCAAGTGTTGATCGTGTCTGAATATTCCACTGATGAATTTGAAATTGTTTGTAGATTACTTGAAGAGTTGCCTTTGGAACCATCCTTTTGAACCTCTTTATTGGTAAGTTGCACTTTAAGTGTTCTAAGTTCAACGACAAGCTTCTTGTCAATGTAGGTAAGTCTTGGCGGAAAAAGAGCACTACATGTTCGATCCCACTTATGGATACTTGATTGTATGAGGTGCGGATGAAGTAGGCTGATATGGCTCAATCTGCATTCCATTTGCGTGGCATTCTTTGTACTTTCAGAACATGAAGATCTCACATCCTCATTGTTCAATTCAAACATCTTTAACCGGATTCGAGCATAGTACTTTATCATTGTTGTCACAGCATCATACAATTTAAGCACCACAAATCAACTGGATTGATTAGAGTAAGACATGATGTGGTAGAATGCATAGGATTTTACAAGTCTATGATTTAAAAGAAATAGAATCTTTTCGCGGGATTTTACTAAAATCAAGACCAAACCGTTAAGCAATGACCAATGGAATATGTTAAGATGGTGAGGATCGACACAATGATAGACAATTGTGTGTTAGGACTTATGATTGTTTGTGGGATAGCGGAGATGTTGTTTGGTTGAGATTTGGATTGGTTTATGCGATTTTCCAGAAATTTAGGTCTAAAAACATAAAAACCTCAATAACCGTTGAAGTTTAGCCTCGAGGTTTAGAATGAACTTTAGTTGATTCAGCGTGACATTCTCCTCGTTCTCACGGTCGTTTTGATGGGTAGAACGCTGAAAGCGGAGTTCTGGATCAAAAGTTATAGCCGTTTGAAGTTTTGTCGGGAAAAGTCAACAAGTCGCTAAGAATTCTTGAACCCAAGTCGCTAAGACCAAATTAAGCTAATCCTCTAGTAAGCTAACACCTAATTAGCTATACCACCAAATTAAGCTAAACAATTGCAAATTAAGCTAAGTAGTAACTTCGCTAAGCATTAAATTAAGCTAGCAAAATTTTTGGCAATTAAACACTCAAATTAAGCTAAAGATACAAATTAAGCTAAAGAGCAACTATACAAATATCGCTACCTCCAAGTAAGCTACTGTGGTGGAAAGTCCACTACTTGTACTTTTAATTAGCTAGTTCTAAGTTAAGCTAGGTCTAAAGCAGTAACTTCGCTACAAATTTGTAAAAACAAGTAAACTACGAAGAAAGTATTAGTGTGTTAAATTAAGCTAGCAAGAAAAAACCACATAAACATCACTTTTCAATCCAAAAAAACAACCCAGATGATTCAAGCTTACCAAATGAAAACCTACACACTTGTGATGATTCTAAACATAAAAGTACTAACAAAATCCAAACTTTAACACAAGAAATCAACCAAATGATGCAAAAACCACTAAACTTTTTCAAACTCAAAACCACCTAAAAACCACTAGAAATTCAAAGATGTGCAAGATATGATCTAACCATGGCTCTTGATACCAATTGTTGGATATTGGATTTCACAAACACATCAAACCATAAACACAAGTGGGCTTATAAGTGGAATTTTAGAGAGAGAGAGGTTTAGGGAACTTAGTGAGAGAAAGTGAAAGATATTATTATGAGCTCAACTCTACTTGGAAGGTAGAGAGTATTTATAGTCTTACATAAATGCAGCCACAACGGGTGTGGATCGGGCACGATTGGGTAAAGACCGTCCGTCCTCCACGGTGTTACTTAACTAAATACTACTTAACTTAAAATAACTTGACTCGAGCTTTCTAATGATTACATATACTTGAGGTGACCGACTCTTTAATACCCGGAATTTCTAATTCCTAACATTTTGCAATTCTTGAACTTTGGATAAATACCTTTTCATTATCTCTTCCCTAGCCTCATATAATCCCTTCACTTTATTTGCAATTAACAGAGAGTCGGTGTATGCATCCAGCCTTTGAGCTTCCATCTGAATGGCGAGTTCTAGTCCTGCTACAAGGGCTTCATATTCAGCTTCGTTATTAGAAGTTCTAAAGTTGAATAGAAGAGCATAGGTTATCTCTTGGCCGTTAGGGTCAATTAAGATTAACCCAGCTCCAAATCCTTCTATGCTGGATGCGCCATCAGTGAAGAGTGTCCACGTTGGCGGGTTGTCTTTCTTTGATACACTAACGACATCCTCCACATTAGACTTGTCGATCGTAGGGGATTCTGCCAAGAAGTCTGCAAGGATCTGACCTTTTATTGCTGAATGAGGCTTGTATATTATCTCATGCTCTCCCAGCTCAATGGCCCATTTAGCTAAACGCCCCGAGTTTTCGGGCTTTAGCAGGACTTGTCTGATCGGTTGATCAGTTATGACACATATCGTGTGTGCTTGAAATATGGCCCTTGAGTCAATCGCTGCGTGTACTAAAGAAGCGAGCTACTTTCTCGAGATTGGGATAATTGACTTCTTCTCCTTGCAAAGCTCTGCTAACGAAGTATATCGGCTTTACTTACGTTCCCCCTTTCTGCTAAAAGAACTACACTTATTGCTTCGGTAGCTGCTGCTAGATAGAGGATGAGTGTTTCCTCGGGTTTTTATCCTTTGTTAGTGTTGGTAAAGGCATGAATGTTTCTTTAACTCTGGAAAATTTTGCCTCACGCTTCATGGCTCCACTGGAAATCTTTTTTGTTGAGACAACCTTTGAGTGTTTTAAAGAACGCCACTGATCTTTCCGCGGATTTTGCTAGAAAGTGCCAGTCTTTGCGAGTTTTCCATTGAGTGCTTGGCTGGACTCCGCGTAAAGTTAAATTAGGGGAGGCCGTATTGATTATGGCTTGAACTTTTTCCGGGTTTGCTTGGATCCCTTCATTGGTTATCATGTATCCCAGGAATTGTCCTGTTTCCACTTTGAATTTGCATTTCTTTGGGTTGAGTTTCATGTTCGCCTTACGGAGCGTGTCAAACGTTTCAGAAATATCTGATATTAAGTTTCCCTCATTCTTGCTTTTTATTACCATATCATCGACATAAATTTCAATTTTTCGACCAAGTTAACTAGCGAACATGTTGTCCATTAGTCGTTGATAGGTAGCTCCAACATTCTTTATCAGAACGTCCCTTGCTCCGTGTGGAAAGACGTATTTTCCTCATCTTCTTTGGCCATGCGTATTTGATGGTAGCCTTTGTAAGCATCTAGGAAACATTTTAATTTGAACCCCTCCAAGGATTCTATTTTCTGGTCTATTTCAGGTAGCGGGTAATTGTCCTTTGGGCAAGCTGTAGGATCGTTATTTTTATTGTGTTGATGATTCGGGTGGTCTTGGATGATCAAAATACATGTTTTCCATTTTAAAGAGAGAAAGTAGAGAGGTGTTCTTGCTAGAGGTTTACTCAAATGTTGAATGTTAGATTATGAGAAGCACCACCCCTTCCATGGATGGAAGGGGTATTTATACCATCTACACGACCTCTATCGGCACGTGGATCGGGGATCTGATGGGTAAGACCGTCCTTCCTCCATTGTTTTCACGGCTAAACTACTCACAAACTAATAAATAAACTACTAAATAACGTAAATTACGATATGTCTACGAGCTAACTTATGCTAGATAATATTAGGGGTGACCGACTCTTCACTGTGGAATTTTCTAATTCTAACAATCTCCCAAGGAGGTCACCCCATGTTATACATTTTGAATCCTAGCATTCTATTCTTGTCTTTGTTCTTGAGCTCGTAGACTTCAATTCTTCATTTCAACAATCTTTGTGCTTTTGTATTGATTCTTCAAAGTCCGCATTGATTTGTACTTTTAGTGGAGGCCATTAAGCGATCCACATCTTTGATGATCTTGAGCTTTCTTTGAGATCATCACCACGATAAATCTCTCGGATCATCCATAGTAGTGTTGCCTTCATGTGAAGTTGTGACATTTGGACCGACATGCTCACACTTTTGAATCATGACATCTTTCCATCAGAGTAGCGGAAGCCTTACTTGGTTCATGATATTTCTGCGTGAAGCAAAAGCATAGTATGGAATATCGAACCAGGTTATGTAGATATGCACGGTCATGATTTCTTCAAATTAAGTGTGGATCTTTGTGAGCATGCGGCTTTGGAATGACTCCTCAATTACGATCATTTCAACCGTCCAAATGTACCGCAAACAACAGATTAGCAATAAAACACCGAAAGTGTCTTTGATCACTTTCGTTGAATTGAGTACTACGACCGCGGTTCCCCTTGATCGATTACAATCTTTGTGATCAGGTAGGATTCGAAGAATCTCCTTGACAGGGTTTTAGCAGTGTTCTAAACGTTCTCAAACGGAACGTCTCAAAGACAACAGTGAGTGAACCAGCGAATTGAGATTCATTGATTGATGAAAAATGATTTGAAAACAATCGCGTATTGCTTGAAGAAAGAGTTTTGCAATACGACGAAGGTTTTATGAGAAAGATCAATTTTCAATCAAAATACTTTTGTATTAGAGAATGAGTACACATTCGGCGTGCTAGCGAAAGAAGAGATTCGCACATCGAGCGGTTTTTAAAAGTATTTTCATGAGATACTTTTGTGTTTGAAAATGAATACACATTCGACGTGCTAGAGAAAAGAAGATTTGCACATCGAATGGTTTTCCAAAAGTATTCGTCAATTCCATTCCTGGACCAAGGTTGATTCAAGAATGAATCGCCCCATTGTTTCTATCCGGTTGTCACAAGCTTGATCTTTTGCAAGATTTCACATGTCACCCCCAAGAGCTTGTTTGATGTTGGCTCTAGAAGGATTTCCATCTTCATTGTGAATATTTTTTTTACATATCACTCCGGATGTTCACGGCAATACCACAAGGATAATGCGTGGGACTCTAATATATACTTACTTTCCACATTGTGTGAAACAACAAGTCTTCATGAATTTAGTGTCCTAATGAGATATTGTGGATGATCTCTTGGCTCTAGACTCCATCGTGCACATTTGGTTCCTATGCCGGAGACTAGGGAGAGGGTCTCCTTCTTCAATATCAACAATCTCTAAGAGAAAGTCGATAGATTATGTCGGTTCCCCGTGAGAATGAAACAAGCCCTTTTAAGAGGAACTTGAGTATTTTGGGAAGTTTAGTGCGGTCGTCCTTTGGGTCCATGACGTCTTGTCTTCAATACGGTGTTACCTTGGTAACAACCCATTAGCATATGTATTGAACGGTTCGCCTAAGGTTGAATTATTGGAGGGCTATTTCTTTTCACCCTTTTCACATTAATTCATTCTTCAACCCCTTGGTGCTTACGAGACTTCATAACTAGAACCTTGTTGGGTTTATTCCATTACTAGCTCTGTCTCGATCCTACTCTTCCCATATTCTCATTTTTCTCCTTTTTCATCATACCTAAGGACTCTACACTATCTAGTGGATTGTCCCAGGTAGATCCCTCGACTCTACGCGGGATCGTGGGAACGAATACCTAACCTAACCATCCTTATAACTCCATGCATAAAGTAAAATGATCGGTCTTTTGGTACGTTCTTTCCTTCCGAAACCAATTGAAAAATCATTTGGAAAAACAATCAAGGTACTTGTGATACGAGATCAAAGCATTTTGTACCTTAATAGTTTTGATCAATTAGAAAACCTCCCCTCTCACATGTGCATGTGATTTAGAAATTGTTTAGCACAAGGAGGCAAGAGGACTTTGAAATATTTTCTTTGATCACAATTTTCATAGAAAAAGCCATTTGATTTTCTTTGGTAAATTCTCCCCTCAATATGTGCATAGGATTTTTGAAATCATTTTATCACATAGAGGCAAGAGTTCTTTTGAAGCACATCCACATCACAGCGCCATTAAGAAACCATTTTAAAACTCAATCAAGGTACTCTATGTTAAAACATAAAATCTTTTGTACCTCGATAGTTTATTTTCCTTTAAAATGCTCCCCTCATATGTGCTTCAAGATTGGCGTTTGCACATATGAGGAAGCGGCATTAAGTCAAAAGCGATCACCTTTTATCAAATTTCATTATTAAATCACAAATTCTCCCCGATCAAAAATATCAAACCCTTTGAGATTTTGGATCCCAAGTGATTTAATAAGGTTTAGAAACATGGGAGAAAATGTGGCCTTGTTTAAATACTCATCGGGTTTTTGGATAAATCCTCCTCCTCAACATGTGCATTGTGTATTTGAAATTATTTGGCACATGGAGGCAGAGTGAAAGGACTAAAACCAATTCCATTTAAAACAGATTTGAGATTTAAATCACGATCTATACCCCGATCAAAAATTCAAACCATTTGAGATTTGTGATCCCAATTGATTTAAATCATTTAGAAAACTTTTGGGAAAAGGCGTGGCAATTCAATTTTAAAGATGATAGAAGGACCATTTTAAGACATTAAAGATTGTTAGTGTCAGGTATGATAGTTTTTAAGAGATCTTTAAGTAAAATAAAACAATTTCACAATCAAACAAGAATAGAAAAAAATTTCATTTTGAAAGACCTTGATTCAAAAGAAAAATCATACCATGACATAACATTAAATCTTTTGATCACCACATTTTAGCATTGTACAAAGGAACTTTTATGAAGAACTATTGTTTGAAAATATTATATTTTAAATCACTCTCCCCTCAATCGATGACCGAAGTCGATAATTGAGTGACTTAGGTTTTGATAACATGAAGTTCGGTGATTTTCAAAAATTAGTCCAATATATTTTCAAAACAATATTTTCCATTTTCAAAAACAATTTAATCAATTTATTCAAAATTTTTTAAAAATGGTATCTGCACAAAATCGTTAGGTGGTTGAGAAGCTTGTTGATGTTCTTTATGTAGGGTTTGGAAGAAAACCATCTGTGATCAGATGAGACTTCTTCTTACGTTGCATTTTGAATGCCAACTAGGTCAAATTAAGCTCCGTTTCTTCAATCACTTAGAAAACCATCTGCATCATGATGAGACCTCTTACGTTGCATTTATGCCAACTCTCCACAGAAGTCCAATTAAGCTCGTTTCTTCATTTGTCAACCCAAGATATAGTTACCCTTTCCTTTCGGCATCCAATCATCTTCATTTGTGGGATCGGGAACATTCTTATATACCAATATAACTGCATATGTTAGTGAACACACATACAAATATATGGTGGTCGACATCACCCAAACAACAATCGACTAATTAAAGTCAATTCAACATATCAATCAGTTCATATAAGGCATGGGAATAATGTTCATCAATCTATAATCATCTAAACCTAACAATCATATCCTAGAAACCTAGTCCTTCAACATAGGCAATTATATTTTACAGATAAGCACGTAGGATGATTAAGAAAGCCGTTAGATGATAGATTTGAAAACATTATCCCTCTCAATCAATGACTCAATTTCAAGAAAGTTTAAAAGCGCTGAAGTCATTGATTGAGTTTCAAATTTATAAAAACTTTGAATCGATTGTTTTAAAGCAACTCATTTACCACCATTTTTTGAAAACAACAAATATTTTTTACGAAGAATTTTAGGCGGAAAAACATTTGTGTAGGAACAACGATCCTTCGACATACTTTCCTCATTTTGTTTTTAGGATAAGTGCACGAAATGTTTGAAAATTGGTTTAGCGCAGCACTTTCCTTTCATGAAGAGCGGGTTGCTATCTGAAAAAATAGCAAGCCATGGTTTAACGGGTTCTGATCGGAAGTAGCGCAAGCCATCATTTGAAGCGAGATTCTGATGCAATAGCGTAAGCCATATTTTTAGACATGTTTAGGAAAGAATATTTACACCTCCTGCTCGAACTTCATCTATGGTCCGTGCCATTATTGAATGACATTTCTAAGACCGTAGATGTTATCGATACCAGAAGACATGTCTTGAAAAACAATATTTTTGGTATTTTGAAATTTCGATTTTTATGGGATTTTTGTTGATTTTATATTTTTCTATTTTCTTTTTCTTGGTTTTATATTTTTCTATTTTGTTTTGCTGGTTTTATATTTTTGTATTTTGATTTTTTGAATAAATATATACAAGGATAGAATAGATGATATAGTTAAAGAGGATGATGATACAGTACATGATAAGAATATCGGCGACCTCGTTGTAGAAGATAGAAGTCATCATCCTTAAACATTCACCACCAAAGCTTTGAGGCTCCTGAATTGAGAGAAATTGAACCATCTGAAAGTGAGACTTTGGCAGACTTCCCCAACCGAAAATCCTTTGGATGAGCGGATTGAAGCTCTATTTCAAGCTTTCCTAGCGGTGCCTGAAGAAGCACACCATTATCATAAATCATTGCTCCTTTTAGAAGCGATAATCGAGAATCTCCATTCGAGGTTATATCATCCATAGAAACAACAATGTATCATCCCACTTATAAATAATCTTCTCAAATTTCATAACCATTGAAGTGGAAGCAATCCATTCCAAAAGGTGTCAAGAGACCACTTCCCCAGTAGTAGTTGAATTGTCAGATCCAATCTCTTAGACTATAGAGCTCACCGAACCGAATCACATGCAGAAGACAAAGAAACTTATACCATCAGTAGCGGATTAAGTCCATAGCGAAGAATAACCCGATGTATACTTTTCTCTCCCTTGAAGAAAGTGTATGAAGCTCAAGAACCCGAAGTACCCGAATGCCCAAAGAGAGAAAAAGCGATAACATTGAAGAAGCGGAATCAGTTATCTCTGCGGGTGACAATCTCTGGGATGTCAACTCCGGAATAAGTGATTATATCTCACGAATCATGATTAAGCCCTCAAGTGAGCGGTGGCGTCCCCAATGTACAATCTCTCTCCTCGATGAATGCGATAGCATCATCACACAACTTGTGTACCTCTTTTATCATCGAAACTAACTCTTCATCTCTTCCCCACATAGTTGGAATAAAAAACCGAGCGCATGAGTCAAATCTTGAGTTTCTCTGCGGTAATGACATAGTCTTCAGGGATATCTTCAATCTTAGAAGTATTAAGCTCGATCAAGATTACTCGAGGTATAGATGTGTGTCTCCTTTCCCACTATTTGGTTTTGACTTACTTGAATCGGCAACTCATTCTTAGCAAGTATACTAGAAATTTGTTGAGAAGATCGCTTGAAGTCTTTGTGAGAATCAACATCTTTGAATAATAGCGTGAGCAAGTCTAATTAGAGATTATATTTGGCATTTCAATCTCCCCGATTAGTGCTCTCCCTAAACCGACAATCGTTTGATAAATGCGAATAAGAAGAAGTCTTTTGATAATACATGCAACTTCGTCTTTTAGTCTTCTAACATATAGCGAGAAAATGTAGAACCGATTTGTAGACTGGACCTTCTTCTAGATTGTCGGTTGGGGAATAGATAGTTAACATCTTCTTTACACCAAGGCATTCCGTTAACTTGTAAATAGCAAATCCTTAATTAAAATCCCTTCCAATCAAACAAAACGGAAAGATGTTCATCAAAGAAATCGGCCAGGAACTAGAAGCACTTTGTCATTTAATCATATCGGTCAGGTGTGAAGATGTCAACCAACGGCTCTTAGAAGAAACTCCATGTGAAGATGACCCGATAAGAAAAAGCTCGGTTCTTACATGAGTTTAGAGCCGTATGACCATTTATATTCTCAAATATCAATCAACAATGCAAAAATTCACACTTCTTCTACCCCTCAAGAATTGCATACGGAGATGCCATTCTTGATTAAATAAGTGAAAATCATCCTAATGTTCTATTCACACTTCTCTCCATAAAATCAGACACATGATGTCGCCATCTTCATTATAATCGGCGAGTGGAATGAGAAAAACAATCGATGGTAGCCCGTTCACTTGATGACCGAAGCGCATGGAAAAGTATGAAGCATGTTGATGAGAATGGTCATAATAAGAAGATTTCTCTTCTACAGAAGATAAAGCGCCTGACCGACACGTACACTTTTTCTTTCTTTAGAGAACGAGGCATGAACTGTAGTGTTCATACGTCATAAGAAGATTTCTCTTCTTCATAAGATAAAGCGCCTGAAAGCGTACACTTTTCTTTTCTTTAGAGTACGAGGCTGAAGGCGATGTGACAGACGTCATAATCTCTCTCTTTTCAACATCTCTTTTGGCAGAACATGTAATCAACCCCATTATCATTCAGTAGGCTATTTGTCGTGACAGCTGATGAAGAAAACCTAATATGATAAATTTGACCGAAGTGAACTAACCCGAACTTCGTGACTTAAACTTGCACATATGTAACAAAGAGCTGTTGAGAATTCATGCTCCATTGAATCTCTTAAGTACTCTATACTCTTCAACCAACCAACCATCAAGTAATAGACGTACATTACCTCTTGAAAATCCACAATTGAATGTGACACCGAGCACTACAACGTAACTCCTTAAAGTGATAGTTATTTTGAGGTGATAAGAGCCCAATTCCCCAAGTGGTAAAAGAAAAGGTAAAAGTCACCCAACAATAACTAGATTTCAAGTCTTCGTTTTTGATAATAAGCTCGAACAAGGATCTTGAAGAATCATCATCCATCCATCCCGATACTTTGGATACTAAGTACACTCGCCCGTGATATTTCACTTCAACCTCAAATAGATAATACTGAATTAACCCCGTTGTCACATCTTCTGGTTAAAAGCTCAACTCTAGCCTCCTTTGACGTTTTAAGTGAACTCTGATAATGGTTTCATCCCGACCATGGTTAAAAGCACAAAACCCCATAAAACCAAGCAATAACCAAACTGCCATGACGAATATCCAAACCCACATCCAATTTATGAAGTACACTCTTTTATCCCTTCTTCGAAACAGAAACCGTAACACCAGCATCAGAAGATCCAGAAATACGCTTTCGTTTCTCCAAGATGGTTCCATCAATACGGGATTTTACAATTCTATGGTTTAAACCGAGAAATAGTTTCTTTCGCGGGATTTTACAAAACCAAGAATAAACCGTAAGATAGATCCGGAAATGCACTTTACTAATACCAGGATGTTTCCATTTTCACGGGATTTTACAAGTCTATGATTTAAACCGAGAAATAGGTTCTTTCACGGGATTTTACAAACTCAAGACAAAACCGTAAACAATGTCAGCTTGAATGTGTTATGACGACTTTGGTTTCAGAGAATATCTGTATTTAGGGAACATGCACGGCGGTTCATCAGATCCATTATCAACATCATCAACATCATCAACCATCCAATAAATACTTTGTTAAACACATCATCCACATATTCTGACGGCTGTTGCTGTGACCACTTGGTGAAGTAAACCCGATATGCCAAACCTGAGCATGAAGAAAAATTCCCCAGATTTGTTACTTAAACTTGTACTGATCCTTGTGAAGAAGAAATAGTGTACTCAATGTACAAAACCTCTTGACATATCCTCAACTGTGTGAGACACCTAAGTGATAGTTACGTTGTGGGTTAAGTGAGAAAGAATCACAACCGTAACTAAATAGCCAAGTCTTTATCACACTCTATAAAAGCCCAAACAAGTCATCTTCGCGGAATGGTAGAAAGAATGAAGACAAAATAAGTAATCGCACCCGGAAAGCCTCACTTCAAATCCAAATAAGAGATACCGTCCAAACATCCCCGTAGTCAATATTATCAATAACCACTTCAAGCCGTGACAGAATACCCCTCGTGAAAATGCATAAACCAAAGTATCAAGCCTCAGAGCACATCAAATCTCATCATCACTCCAAATCATATCAATAAATCTCATCAACCAAACTCATCATTAAATCACATAAATCCGATCTCATACTAAGAAGCCCATCTGACCGTCATTCAAGTCCAATCACTTAAATACCCGTAATGATAAATTTCTTTTCTCAAAAATTAAGCACAAGCCGTGAATGTGTAACATTCCGTGAAAAATTATACCATACCAAAAATACCACTCTGTCCGCCATCATTTATACCAAAAATTATCACAACGTAATTTTTAAAATACATTGAATAAGAATACATTGAGCCCAAATTGTTGATATAAATACCAAACAATTACCACTAAAAAATTGTCATCACACATCCAATCGTTGATTTCACATTGCAGCCCACATATCCTATCTAGTATATCCAATGTCAAGCCCAGGACAATACACAATCCAATAATAAGTTGAGAAACATGCCCATTACCTGGTATAAGAAGAAACCCGGTCCAAAACTTGTGAACACATACCCGATCCAATCAAGTGATACCTACATCTCGTTATTAAAAGACCTAAATATCAGATGCATTATCTCACACACCTAACCCTAAAACAAAGATAAATCTGCCTCTCTCTAAATATTCGCCTCCATCTTCACAAAAGTTCTCATCAACCCATATCAAACATCTGCAACTTATATCATCACGAAAATCATCTTCTCAAATGCATCAAGAATTAATCCTCACATACAAATCATACAAACATATCAATACAAATTAAAAGCCCCTTCATTCCACTTCAATCCGCCTCTCTCTAATAATCCGATTGACCTTGCCACAGGGATGGCACGAAGGTTTGTTGATTTGAGACACTTCGCCACAGGGATGGCCTTTTGATGACAGATTCGAGATCAAACATTCTTAAGTAGGTTTCTTAACTTAGTACGTGATTTCATTGAGACCCATACCGAATCAAAGAAGTGTTGTAGCAGATTTGTTACAAACATTTCTTTATTTTTCGGATATAATCAAAAATGTTTTAGATCCATGAGGCACAAGATCTTTTGTGTATAGATCTTTAAGGATCTATGTGTTCTATGAACCGCACACAAGGGGTCAAAGCAGAGATCAATATATATAGTTTTTTCTTTGAACCTTTGATTTGTCTTTCAATTAACTTAGCGAATCAAGTCACAAGAAATAACATCGTTGTTATTTTCTTTGACATTTGGCTCGAATATTGACAAACATCCTTTAGATCGATGATGATTTATTTCTTCGTGTGAACTTTCAATGGTTTTGATGTTTCAGTGAATACCCCGAAGTAATAATCTGAGATTGTTAGTACTTTATCTTTTTGAGTCTTTGAATAGAATGAGAGATGGGGAGTGATTGTAAGGGTCCTTTGATGAGACTAGATGTAGGTTTGAGATAGATTTGATTCGAATCTGATTTGAATGCTTCGAATCTTCATGTTTTTGAAAAACAGATCATGGACCAATGATATCAAGATGAACCTGAGGTCGAGAATGTTGGTCAATGGTATACGGTTTGAGTCTTTTTTATTTGGAATGGTCGAGTCACTCATCTTCTTCATTTCTGTCCATTTAGAGCCAACTCGCTAGCCAACTAGCTAGTCAACTCGCTAGCCAACTCGCTAGCCAACTCGCTAGCCAAGTCGCTAGCCAAGTCGCTAGCCAAGTTGCTAGCCGAGTTCTAAAGCTAACTCGCCATCGACTTGTTAAATAACAAGTAAGCTAGGTGACCCAACTCGCTAGGTAGATCTGATTGTATTTGGACATCTTTTCCTAACAACTCGCTAGCATGAATATATGAGATTTCCGACTACTTTTCCGACCATGTTCATACAAACCCAGAAAACTGCTATGTATATTCATGTTTGACCACAGTTTGACCATAATATTATCACAGATTTTGGACCAAAACGTCATAAAATATGAGACAAAAATGTTTGGACACTATTGTTGACAACAAGATTTGTTTGGACAATAACATTGACACACAGTTGAAGATTGATGGACCAAGACTTCTAATTTTTGACAAACAAACTAATTTGATAAAACTTGAATACAAACCTTGATAAAACTGTTTTACCACAATAATGTAAAAACACTTTTCGAACCAAAAAAAATGATACCAAAACAGTAAACACGAGAATCAAACACCACAATAAATCATCAAAAACACAAATAACCTGGCTCTGATACCAATTGTAGGATCGTTATTTTTATTGTGTTGATGATTCGGGTGGTCTTGGATGATCAAAATACATGTTTTCCATTTTAGAGAAAGAAAGTAGAGAGAGAGGGTGTTCTTGCTAGAGGTTTACTCAAATGTTGAATGTTAGATTATGAGAAGCACCACCCCTTCCATAGATGGAAGGGGTATTTATACTACAAATACCGACCTCCTATCCGCCTTTGTGGATCGGGATACGATGGGTAAAGACCGATCCCTTCCTCCATTGTTGCACTACGCTAAACTACGCTACAAACTAATAAATAAACTACTAAATAACGTAAATAACGATATGTCTACGAGCTAACTTATGCTAGATAATATTAGGGGTGACCGACTCTTCACTAAGGAATTTTCTAATTCCTAACACAAGCCTTGTTCAGGCTTATGAATTCAATGCACATACGCCATGTTCCATCAGGTTTTCTTACCATTACGGGGTTGGAGACCCATCTGGGGTAGAAAACTGCTTTAAGGATTCGTGCTTCGACTAACTTGGACACTTCTGCTGTAATCGCCTCACTTCGTTCTTTTGCTATGGGCCGCCTTTTTTGCCAGATAGGGAATGCTCGCGGGTGTATGTTAATTTTATGTTCTCAGGAGTTCTCTTGGGATTCCTGTCATATCTGCGGGCGTCCATGCAAATATATCTTTGTTAGAACGTAAGAATTGGTAAAGTTGTTCTTTTAGCATCTTTGGAAGGTCGGCTGCGATTGCCAGTGTTTGATCTGGGTACGTGTCATTGACAACAATACGTTCTACATCGTCAGCGTCATTGGCTTCAACGGGACGATCTCTTTTTCGAGAAATCTGATTGCAACTGTTCGATTGAAATCTTTCACCCTTTATTATGGCGATGCCTCTTTTCGTTTGGAATTTCATCAAGGCATGTAGCGTAGAGGCGACCGCACCAAGTTGCATCATCCCTGGACGTCCTAGGATGATATTATAGGGCGAGGGAGCTCTTATAATCATAAAGTTTACCATTACTGTTTTGTTGGTATGACTGCGATAGTCGTGTAAAGTGACCGGTAAGGTGATAAGCCCTATAGGCCATGTCATCTGACCAGCGAATCTGATGAGCGGATCTGTCGGTGGTCGTAGTGCCTCTTTTTCTTCTGATGTGAGTTGCTCAAAGCAATGTTCGTACATGATTTCAGCAGAGCTTCCTCCGTCCACGTAGATTCTATGGATTTGCATGGTTCCTACATCTGCCGTGATAATCAGAGGGTCATCTCCAGTGCAATGTTCCAGGATTGGGTCATCTTCGGAGAATGTGATGCTTGGAAAGGAGACCTTTGATCTCTCTACATATGCGTTTGCAGCTCGGATCATGTGTATCTCATTTTTTGGTCTGAAATCGGTGTCTGCCTTCCTCCATTCTATCTGCGGGTCGCGTGTGTCTTTACTCCCTGATGATTGATTACCTTGGCTGTTATGAATTTTGGCTCCTTTGGCCAAGTGGTCCAGACGACCCTTTCGAACACAGGCTTCGATCTCTTTTCGGAGATCTATGCAATTCTTGGTATCGTGATCGTGATCTTTGTGGAACTCACAGTATTTTGTCCGGTCCCTTTTGTTAGCGGGGGAGAACATTTTTGGCGGTGGTCGGAGCATGGCTCTTCCTTCAGAGGTGGCCAATATTTCTGCAGGGGCTTTTATTAATGGAGTGAAAGTGTCGAGGGGAGCCCTATGATTTTCCATATGTCTACTGGCCGACCTGGAGACATGCTTATCTTTTGGCCTTCACGGGAGGTCTTTATACATCGTGTGTTGTTTTGTTTCACGGCGGGGCTCTCGAAGACGGTTCTCATTATTAGCGTCCTCAGCTCGTATGAAGTTGTGGGTTTGGGTAAACAAATCTTCCAGAAATGTCCGTGGCTTTGCGATTAAGTCTTTAAACAAGCGTCCGGGGCGCAGTCCGCTAATGAATGCTCCCAATGCCATGACATCAGACCGATCAGCCATATGCAAGGTTTCCTTGCTGAATCTGGCCACGTAATCTTTTAGCGATTCATCAGGTCTTTAACGTATACCGAGGATCTCTGCTTGGGTCTTCTGGAACCTTCGTTGTTGCAAGAAGTTTGCCCTGAACTTGTCCTTTAATTGATGGAAGCCATCAATGCTTCCTGGCGCAAGGTTGTCGAACCAAAATCTCGCTGCCTGGAAAGTGTGATGTGAAAAAATCTACACCATGCAGGTTCCGGGAGCTTGTGCACGTCCATAGTTCCCATAAAGACTGTCAGGTCGTCATCCGAGTATGTTGTGCCGTCGTATGCACGTAGGTTGGTAGGGACCTTGATACCATCTAGCATATCATAGTCTCGGATCTGTTTGGTAAATGGGGAGGCCACCAGGTCACGCACGTCCCTGTCTGATTCTTTAAATACGAAGGGTTCGTGATAGAAATCATTATTCATCGCGTTTTTCCCTTTAACTGTATTGGTGATGGGTGTTGCTCTGACAGAGTCCCGACTTTTGGAGGGGTCTCCATTGTCACTTTCGACGAAAGCATTTTCTTTGGCCTTACCTGGTTGCACGTCATCTGAATTTGAGTTCCATGGTTCTATAATAAGAGGATATGCATTTGTAAACGCTGGCGGGGTTGGAACGTCTTTAAGCTTTCGGGTGAAGGCTTTGTACATGGCGTTCATCCGGTCAAAATTATGGACTACAAATTGCATGATCGGATCTTCTGATCTGGTTCTAAGATCGTGTCGCTAGGTCCTCCCGTTTCGTGGGTGACGGGCGTGGGTTCAACAGTTGGTTCGTCGGGATCGTCCGCCATTCTCTGAGCAGCGGTTTGAACCAGATCGCCTTCACTTATGGTTATGGTTTTGTCGTTGCTAGCCAGGTAGCCATATAGGTTGTTTTGGTTTTTGAAGAAATATGTTCGGGTCCCACGGATGGCGCCAGTTGATGATACGTAAAATCACGGGTCTCTTGGAGTCAAGTCATGTGGACTTTTAATCACAAGAGTATTTCATGACTTCACCATCATTTAAGGAATATGCGATTAATACGAAGAGAACCTACTTTTAATATTATCCCGAGGGATAGTTAAGGTTGTTAATTTCTCGGATGGCGATTCCCCTAAGGTAACTTCATATTATATATGTAGTGTTACGCCACAATTCCGAGTTGGAGTTGAAAGATTTCGTTTAACGGAATAATAACTTGCTTGAGATATTTTCCTCACATTTATGAGAATTCTTGTACATGACTTCTTTTAGTGATTTTTCCCATGCTTGTCTATATTCTTTATAGCCAATCGAAGGGAGATATTAGATTGAAGAAGTGGAGAATAGAGTGTCCTTTGATCCTCCCGTATCCTTTGCTATTTATAGTACTTTTAAAGATATGATATATGTGATCAAGTGGAGAATAAAATCTTTAAGCCAATATTCATAGAATCGAATATCAGATTTGTTCTCCAAGTTGGCCTTCAACTTGTAACCATGTACATGCATTGCCTTCAACTTGTACCCATGTATATGCATGTGATTGATATATCAATATATCATTATATCTTATTATTTATTTTGGATATCCCATCATACTACTAATCGATACTTAATAAACTTATCGATAAATATGCATTCCAGTCTGAACATGAAGAAGAAACATGCAGTTGAAGGAAGAGACACATGGTAGCTATGAAATTTAGTTAAGTTTCATTTAGTATGGACGATGGGCGTATGATGAAAACAAAAACGTTTTTGGGAAGTTGTAACTAAAAATTCCTTTTGATATTTAGTTATTTCTCATTTTGGTTCTATTACATGTGACTTTTAATAGCATGGTTGGCATATATTTTGCTAATATATTCTCTATTCAGATCCTCATGATATGTAGGGAGCTGTTATGTGCCTATTTTCATTTTATTAATTAGTTTGGTTTATTAAATGGCCATTTTTTTGTTTCTTTTTTCTAAAGGTTGAACCTCACCAAAAAATGTTTCATTTTTTGGTACGTAATTAATTAGTACAGTTCAAAAAACGTACCAAAAGCCCTTAAAAACCGTTCCTAAAACCATTTTTCTGTAGTAGTAATTTCCTTACAAATTGGATGGTTGTATGCACAAATGGGTTGTCGTCAGAATTACGAGCTTTGGTTAAGTAACCCCCATGATTCACATGATTCACATACTATTTTCATGATGTGGGTTGTATGAAGTCATGTAAGTCATCCTCCTTTTTGGCTCAAATTGTTATATACATGTTCTCTACATGTAAATACTTCCCCTAGAAATTGTAAAATGCTAAAGGAGCATTATGATCAAACCTGGAACAGATCTTAGTGTTAACTCGATTTTCATTGCACCGAACAACGCTAAAGGAGTTGTATATGCGACTCTTCATTAGTTATTATAGCTCGCTTTGCTTTGTCTCGTGTAACTAATCGAGGCCATTTTGGTAATTCTTTTACTAAAATACCCTTCTTCCTTCACTCCTGTTCATTGGATTTTATCTTTGCCCATTCTGTACTTGTAAATGTATCCTGTAGTAATTGTCAAATGCTAATAGAAGACATGGTTTGTGGGACTTTTGATGCTTGAAATCCAATTTTGTAAGGTGTTTGGTATGCAAATAAATACTAGTAGGTCTTAAATCTAAAATAATTTCTAAAATCTTATCATTCATAAAATCCCCACCTCTACTCAAGGATATCAACTCCTTTGGGTACCTAGATTTCTAAACAAGTAAATAATGGACAAAAAACCGCAAAAGAATGCACAAATCTGTGTCAACACTGTTGTCGTGCTTCTTTATTTCCCTGTGCTACTACTCGATCTGTAGCTTTTGATGCAAGTTTTAATATCATTAATAAGTTTTTTGCCTCATTAAGGTTCTTATTTGGAAGATATTTGAGTGTTAAAATGTGATAAATTGCCTTGATCATTGCATCTTTTGATGGTGTGTGACTGCGTTCTAAATCAGGTATGGCTTCCTACCACCAATTAATTAGATGGGTCGGGCAAGTTTGGGGTCGTGTCTTGTTGAGCATTATGCAAATAATTTTGTTTCACTTCTTAAATTTATATACAGAGGTCGCAATATGGCCCATCCGTCTTGTCTTAAACAGGTCAGGTAATTATTTTCTTTTAAGGTAGAATGTGAACTGGAAAAATGGGTCGAACGGGGTTAGAAGTGGCTCAAAGTCTCTCATATAAATCTACACAACCTTATATATTGTATTATTTGATGATTATGATAATTAAGTGACATAGTAACCTGAATACATCGTCTCTTAATCTTTTTCTACTTAAAAGAATCAAACTTCCCATCCAACCCTCACGTTTTTTCTCTCTCAAAAGTGGTGATATCGGAGAAAAACCAATACCCTAAACTATCCATTATTATGATTGTTTTTCTTCCTAAACCATATTCAATCTTGATTGTAATAGTCTTCGGTCTATTTACTCTGCCTTAAAACGGTTGTCTCCCAGCTCTACAAGTTTTAATCCTTGGGTTAAAGGTTGTTGCGATAAGGGTTTTCAGCTTTATTAGGGTTTGCGTTTTACCAGATTGAGTTTACGTTAATTATACTAATATGTGTGCTTCATGACGTTTATCTTTCACATATTAAACCCTAATCAACATTCTGAGTAATTATTATCCTCGGTTTGGGTTTTATTACTGCACATTTGGTTATAAACCCTAGCGTTAGGGTCCGTGCAATAGTGGTAGTATTTGTTTAGTTTTGATTTTCGATTTAGATTTCGGTTGGTGTGTGGTTGGGATGCTTTTTGAGGGTCAACTGACTAGGATACATTCGTGATGGGAGTAATGAGAGAGAGATAAAGGTGGAGGTACGTTGAAGCATTATATTGGTCTAAAACTGTTACGGATTAACTGTTGGTGCTGATGGACTTCCCGTCCAAATGGATCCAAGCCATTGGTGTGCAAAAAAAGTAGGTGATGGAAACACAAGTGGAAGCACGGGTGGGAGTACTATCAAACGTACTTATGATCGTGTTTCACTAGTGGATAAAATCGATGCAATGGATGACCCTAAGTCATCTAATTTTGATGTTCCTAAAGTGATGTAGTTTGGGGCGCAAGGGTGTCAAAGGGGTAGAAGAGCGGTTCTTGCTACTGTTTAAATGGGGAACAAAGTGTACCAAACGTGAAGGTGGGCACTATTCCAAAATCTTTTTCGAGTTTGGTTACAAACAGTGTTTTAAAACCCGGGTTGACCCGGCTGGTTGAACCGTGAACCAGTGAGGTGATCGAAAGTCGGTTTTGAGTGAAAATCCCGGTTAAACCTGTTGAACCGTGACCCGGTGGCTCAGTCGGGTCAATTAAAAAAGAGGTTTTTAAAACACCAGTTACTAATGAGGTTGATACAAATAAGGTAAATTTTAGATCTTTGGACTCGGATAAACCTATTAATGCAAAAGTTGAAGTTAAAATTACTAAGAGTTCTATTTTGGATGTTCATTCGTGATGTGGTTATTGCTTGTATGCTTATTTCGTGGGTAAAAGAGTAGCATTCCGGTTGTTGAGTACTATGTTAAGAATGCATGGTAGAAGTTTGGCTTAGCTCGAGTAATGATGAAATCAAATGGCTTCTTTTTCTTCATGTTTGCTTCAATTGAGGGTATGAACGGAGTATTGGAGAATGGTCCATGGTTTACTCGATCTGCACCTATCATCTTGAAGAAATGGACGCTAAATGCTAATTTACTTAAGGAAGATCTTAATTCACTTCACATTAGGGTAAAATTCCATGATATTCCTATTGTGGTGTTTACTACAGACGAACTGAGTGTAATAGCCACTAAGCTTGGTAACCCGATTATGCTTGATTTATATACAAGTTCTATGTGTCTACAATCATGGGGTTGTATGGATTATGCTCGTGGATTGATTGATATTAAAGCTGATCAGGAATTAAAGGAGGAGATGCTTATTGTTATTCCTAATGTGGAAGATGATGGAGAGGTTCTTCATACGGCAAGGGTGGATTACGAATGAAAACCACCTATATGTGTCGTGTGTATGATATTTGGGCATGATGATATGTTATGTCCAAAACGGGCTGTTGAAAAACCAAAAAATAATGGTTTCCAACAGCCATCTAGACAGACTTCTCGTGGTACTAATGTGGATCTAAGTCGTCTCTAAAAAAAATGGTGCTAGTTGAAGTGCTACGAAATGAATGCTGAAGTAGAGACAAGCTTAGCTAATCCTTTTATGTGCTTAATACGATTGAGAAAGATGATGAGATTGGATCAAAAATGGTGGTCATCAAATTCAGGTAAGAAAGTTGTCCAAGATGTGGTTGTTTCGGCATCTGGTAGTGATGCGGGTTTTACTGACTAGGTTTTAATATTTATAAGTGTCTCGTTTTATCTATGGTCTACTTTATGCACTAACAGGAAGTGTACCCAATCGTGTGTAGTATAGTAATCGGTAAAACCGAGGTCGTCCCAAGAGCTATGTGACCGGATTCTAATTAAGTCTAATGTCACTGTTTTTAGGTTTGAAATGATTAATTAACTAATAAAGCAAGAAATGAAAGAAAGCGAATAAAAGGTAGAGTTGTGAATAGGCGAGAAGTGTGCTAACCTAGTTACTCATCCTATCAAGTAATGTTCACGTCTAATTACTTCCAATTGCTTCAAGTGGGGGTTTAGGTCGCTAGGACAACATTTGGTCAGTTTGTCCTAACCTATCAGCAAAGGTTTCCACCGGAGATCCAATACTACCCTTGAAAGTCCGGTTGTTTTAGTCCCTAAGCCAAGTCATTAAGTTCCGCTACATGCAAGATTCATAATAACGAGTGCCCGGGCGCTAGCATCTTAGACACTCATCCCTAACTTCTTAAGTTCATCCAAACGACATGTGATCATTTGGTCAGTTCGCACAAGCGCAGAAGGGTCATCAGTTGGTCAATTCTTACCCTTCCCACTCAGTCTACCTACCTGGGGTCAGTTGGTCAATTCTCCTAAGCAACTAGACACTACCGCCATTCAAAACTACATAAACGATGGTAGCTACCAACAAACTATGCATGAATACACTAGAAACAATTATACGGAAGCAATGTAAACATAAACACAACAATTAAGGAATCATAACTAGGCTAACACCAGAGGTGCTTAGCCGATCATATTAAGAGAAACAATCAATTCGATGTTTAACATATCGAAATACACGAATCGAAAGTAAAAAGAAAGATAATCGCTAATGCTTATCGTTAGGGAGTGATTTCTCCCTTGAAGAAGGCTCCGTATGCTCCTCAAGATCTGCCTTCAGTCCCCTACTCACGTTCTCTGCTTTTTGGTGTGGAGTGAATAATGTGAAATGCATAATTTAGGGCTGGTATTTATAGGCGAGATCTATTTACGGCGTAACTTAATTTGAAAGTTACGCCGTAACCTATATAAATCCGTAATAATGCTCTATTTATAGCTGGTTACGGCGCAACACATGGAATGAGTTACGCCGTATCTTCTATACAGGTTATAATATCATGATTACGCCGTAATCATTGGAAGGAGTTACGGCGTAGCTTGTAGCGGCGTGGAACTTCATTTGACCTAATGGGTTACGGCGTAATCCTTGGTGGGAGTTATGCCGTAATCTTCTGCTGAGCTGGCCTTCTGAGTCACGCATTAGTTATGGCGTAATGTGAGAGTGGAGTTACGCCGTAACTTCATCACAGTGGGCATACTATCATTATTCTCTTATAAAATCTCCAAATCCGCGTCTCATTAGCTCCAATGCTCGTAATTTACCTGAAAGTGAAATATATAGGAAAACAAGCGTAAATCCATATAAATGATATAAAATACGAGCATTATCGGGGGAAATTGACACTTAATATTCAGGACTATTTGATGTTATCAGGTAGTCCAAGTACTACACATTTGGTTGAAAGAATTAATTAGCTTAAAAGTCAGATGCTTGATGGGAAGCTTGTGCTAGCGGGTGATGATGGGAAGCCGCTAAAACCTTTTAAATCAACGCTTCCTAGTTCTTCTACTGTGGCTTCTAAAATGGTTGATGATCCAATTATTGAGGATAGTGATAGTGAAGTGTTCGAGGTATATAATGAAACTGCCAGTTTTATGGCTTTTACGAGCTCCAAGGTTAATAAAGCTTCTAAAAGTGGCAGTTGAATGGGAAATATAAGCTTTTATGAATAATGGAAGGAAACTTATAATGAAGACCCGTACGACGATGATGATTTTTTTTATCCTCATTTGACTAATGCTCAAATGCAGTTTGCTAATGCTTTTGACATTAGTCTTCGTGGTCAACTTAGATAACATTTGTAGTAGGTCTTATAAGTATGACATGTCATTCTTATGATAGTTTACGTTTGAAGCACAGTTGGTGCGTTTATTTTCGCCTAGTTTTGGGCTGAGATGTGGGATTCACCCACATTTGTTGTACTTAACCGTTTTTGGAGTAATAAATTAACTAGGGAAACCCTTTACCCAAAGATTAAGTGTCATAGTCTTGTTATCATATTCATAATAAGAAAGTGTTATCTGGTCAACTACACAACTCATAATCCATACCAAAACATTTTGTGACATGTATGACCCAACCACCTTGTCATCTCTAAGTTTAACTATTGTCTTCTCTAAAGGCAATAACAACCTTTAAAATACACACAGTACAAATTTCGAACTACGTAAGCCTGAAATTTCTGTATGTGGAGTTTTCCATAGACCAAATAGCATATCCAAAAAGGTATGATATTCTTTATTGGGTTACATACCGTGTGCTCTAATAAGAAACATAAACTTCAAACAATATGTGGTCTTCTTCTTTTTTTTCGTGGTTCTTTTTCTCACTCTCTCTTTCAGTCTTCATTTTCTTATATTCACCTCACTATGTTTTCCATCCTAAACAACATACTTGTGCAACTTTTTTCTTTTCTAAATTTTTACGTATTCAATCAAAGATCGATAGTCATAATCAGAATCATTAGTGGTTGGTGGTGGCACCATCCAAATCCTCGTTATTTTTACATTTCATAGGCTCAAACAGAATGTAGCAGCTACTACGCCTGTGTAGTATATGCTGGGTCTGCCCAATGTGATGCCCCCTGTTTCGTTGATGCCCTGGGCCGTTGCCCTGCCCGCCCATAGTCAGGGCCGACCCTGACAATGAAACCCTGCAAGAGATACGTTTTATTGGGGGTATACTTATAAAAATAATACATGGAAACCCTAATGAACTTGAACCACGACTTATAAATTATTGATTAATATAGCATCGCAGATCAAGTGGCGAAACCGCGAAACCTCGAATTGGAGTATTGGAGTGTAAACTACAATTACTAAAAAACAAAAATAAAGATAGACATCTTGATAAAGAATCAGGGCTTTGATAGTAACCAGTCGCAACGGATAAACGTTATCTACAAAATATATTTTTTGTTCGAAATATAATTACAAATCCACGGTCACTGACGGCGTCATCTAACTCTTAGTGGTCCGAGAGTTATAAGCAAAACAATGAGTCAATGTTGTTTTTTAAACATGACAGCTTGTAACAGCGCGTGATAGCACGTCCTTAAGGCTACGACAACGATTCCCTATTTGCTTCTCTTCGAAATTTAATTATGAAGTCAATGGCGCTGGCGACATTAGTTAACTCCTTACGGTTAAGGATGTATGGTCGAAATAGTGACCCGCTAGGGTTGAATCCGAAAAGTGATTTTTTGCTTTTGGAGAACGGATAATCTGCAACGGCTAGGATTTGACGAGTGGCTTGAAACTTCGGCTCAAGGTTGCTGACAAGATATCAAGATAAGCTCTGCTCGGACACCATATTAGACAATATTTATCCCGAAAGAGATATGTTTTGTTAAGAAATACTTATGAAGACAATATATGAAAACCTTAATGAATTCGAACCACATACGAGCCAAGGCCTTATAATACATCGCCTAATAATAACTATAGAAAACAGAAACATACAACTACAATTAGATGCAACCGACTATACATATTGACCATGGATATAGATAATCGAAACATAAAGCTACATTTAGTCAAGAATTGCTATTAAGGAAAACTTGTGAAATAGATACCTAGTTGCTTAAAAAGTGTAGATGCAACCTGCTTGACTTATAAACCGGCGAGGTGCTACAACATTTACTACTTTAATTATTAATTACGACAACAAAAAAGTTGGTCTTGTTAAAGCATACAAGTATTATGAAAATTTGACATTTTGAATGATGTTAGTCACGAAAGCAACAATTAACAAAAATCTTTTTCGTTTCTTTTTCTTTGTTATTGCTTTTTGTTTTTTTCCTTCCATAACCTTTTCTGTTAATCAAGACATGTTTCCAACTTAGATACGTGATTTAATCAAGACATGTTTTTAATCTTTTATATAATAATTTTGTCAATTCATTCTTATTGAAAAAAAAATTGGGCCAATAGAAAAGCTTGATTTTGTCACGTAAGCAAAATCGTGTGATGTGATTGGTTAATAAAAGTCAAAATTAAATTGATTTTGGTCAACCTTTAATTAATTTGGTGGAGAAATTTGGTTGAGAAGAAAAACACATAAAAATATAAGTGTCAAATTTGTGAAAACAAAAACTTAAAAAAAGAGGGAGAAAAAAAAATTGGGCCAATAGAAAAGCTTGATTTTGTCACGTAAGCAAAATCGTGTGATGTGATTGGTTAATAAAAGTCAAAATTAAATTGATTTTTGTCAACCTTTAATTAATTTGGTGAAGAAATTTGGTTGAGAAGAAAAACACATAAAATTATATGTGTCAAATTTGTGAAAACAAAAACTTAAAAAAAGATGGGGTAATTAATAAAAATTTAGTGATTAAATTTTTAAAAATTGTATAGAGTTAAGTGTAATATTACGGCGATCGCTATCTCTGTGGTGGTTAATTTATGTTTGGGGGGAGGTGCCCTAAGGTTTTGGCGGAGTTTGTTGCATCTGCGCCCCTCACACCGTTGTTCAAACAGGACAATGGGATTAGGCTTATTGCCGTGGGCACGATTTGGAGGAGGCTGGTATCCAAGGTGGCTATGAGGGGTGTCAAGAAGGAGATGTTTAATTACCTTGGTGATTTTCAGTTTGGGGTGGGAGTCCCTAGTGGGGCAGAGGCCTTGCTCCATAGCGCGAACAGATTCTTACATGAGTTTCATTCATATGGGTCGATGGCTATGTTTAATGTTGACTTCTCAAATGCCTTCAACTTGGTGGATCGGACTACCCTTTTAAATGAGGTTCGGACTCGATGCCCGTCTATTTCCCTATGGGTAGATTTTTTATATGGTCAGTCGGCGAGGTTATATGTGGGTGACGACCATATTTGGTCAACCACTGGAGTTCAGCAGGGGACCCTTTAGGGCCTCTTCTTTTTGCCTTAGTTTTGCACCCACTTGCCCACCGGATTAGGGATTGTTGCTGACTTCTTTTCCATGCTTGGTATTTGGATGATGGTACGATTATCGGTGACACTAAAGAGGTAGCTAAAGTCTTAAATATAATCATGGTGAGGGGCCCCCACGGGCCTTGAACTCAACATTAAGAAAGCGAAGTTTTTGGCCCTAATGCAATGGGGTGAAGGTGCAAGATGGTTTGTTTCCCCACGGGATTGGGAGGCCGACAATGGGTGTGAAACTCCTTGGAAGTATTTGATGGCCGGGATCTTTGGGTTTATTAGTAGTTTGGTACGTGAAAAGGGCATCTCGTCTTGTGGAACTAATGAGTTGTCTCACAAGTCTGCTTAGCGACCCTCAATCGAGCTCCTTTTGCTTCGGCTCATGTATGGGCGTCGCAAAGTGATGTTCGGTCTCGAACGTGCCAACCTATGTATATAGGGGAAGGCTTTTGTTTTTGACAATGGCCTTCGGAAGGCAATAGAGGCTATTGTGGTTTGTGTGGGCCATTTTTTTGGGGATTTTCAATGGAGGCTCGCATCCCTTCCGACTCGGTTTGGTGGGTTGGGTTTATGTTAATTGAGGATGTATCTACTTATGCTTTTGTGGCCTCGAGGGCGCAATCTTGGAGTTTACAAGATCACATTCTTGAGGATGTGGTATTGATGGGGTTGACTCGATTATGGATATGCAATGGATAAACTTGCATGTCCCTTCCTGATTTCGATCTTAGCGGTTTCTCTAACAAGGACACCGCCCCACCTAAAGCCCCAAAATGTTTTGGCGTGTGCCCTTTTTAGTGGAATCGTCCGGAGTTTGGGAGAGAAGTTTGATTTATCCCTCGCAAAGCGGTGTTTGAATGTCTCCGAGCTCCTCATGCTCAAGATTTTTTGACGGTTATCCCCATTGAAGGGCTAGGCCAACATATGTCGGCACAGAGTAGGACTATCCTTAAGTACCGGCTAATGATCCCTCTGTTTTGGTGATCGGCCTTGCCCTCGCAAAGGTTTGTTTAGATTCCTTTGGCGAGCATGCGGTCCATTGCAAGGAGTTACCGGGTTTCAAAGGCATGATTTGGTTAGGGATGTTCTGTATGATGTTCTTAAAGCGGGAATTTCTTCTAAAAGCGAGGCCCCATGAACTTTCGACAGATCCGCTTGAAGGGAGGTCTACTTTACGGCCAGTGATATACTTGTGTTTGGATGGGCGGGGAAACATGCTTGTGTGGATCTTACCGAGTGTCCCTCTTGTTGGGCTAAGGGACAATGGGTTTGTTCTTTGGACAAGCGTCGTTGAAAGTGGAATCGAGCAAAGTTGCTAAAAACGAGAAAGCTTGTTTAGAGAATCAACACGTATTTACCCCTTTTGCTTTTGATAAATTTGGGTTCCTAGCGGTGTGGAGTTTTTGACTAGGGTTCAACGGGTTGTGCAAAGTAATTTTGCGACCCCTAAGTCACAAAATTTCATTTTTAGTAGAATTGGTTTTGCCATTCAAAAGGGGGTTGCGGCACAGCTTGTTGCCCGTTTGTCTGCCATCTTATTGTAATCCGTTATAAAAGTCTGTTTTAATGGTAAGGCAAATCATTTTCGAAAAAAACAAAAAAAAACTTCAACATATAAATATACATAAGATTATAAATATCATTTTCTTTTTTACCATATATGTTTACTAAGGACTCATTTTTTCATATTAAAAGTATGATAAATGTGGACACGAATTTGAATATTAAATACGGCTAAATTATTGAAAACGGGAATATAATTATCGAATTGTAAGTACGAGCTACTGTAATTTGAAAAAAAAAACGTGATTGTACTTATAACAACTACTCATGTAATTTTAATTTATTTTGTAAAATATTGGATTTCACAAACACATACATAATCACAATAAGGGGCGTATAGTTTAGAGGTTTTAGAGAGAGAAAGTAGAATGGGAGACTTTCTAGAGAGAGAAAATAAACAAAAGAGAAAAGGTTAGATTAGAATGAAAAGTCCAACCCTCTACCTTGGGAGGTAGAGGGTATTTATAGTTACATACAATACGTCCTCCTTCGGACTGTGGATCAGGCATACAGTGGGTAAAGACCCGTCCTTCCTCCACGATGTTGCTCTAAACTAAATAACTAACTAAGTAACTAGTAAATAACGTAATGTCTACGAGCTAACATATGCTAGACTAGAGTTGGGGTGATCGACATTTTCTAAATCCTAATAATCTCCCCCTAAGGGAGGTCACCCCATGAATTACATTTTGTGTCCTAGCATTCTATTCTTTGTCTTTAGATCTCGAGCTCGTAGACTTCAATTCTTCAATTCCGCAATCTTTGTGCTTTAGTAGCGATTCTTCAAAGTCCGCATTGATTTGTACTTTTAGTGGAGGCCTTTAACTGATCCACATCTTTGATGATCTTTGAGCTTTCTTTGAGATTATCAGCCATAGTAAATCTCTGGATCACCCTTTATTGTGTTGCCATCATGTGTTGTTATGACTTTTGGACCGACATGCTCACACTTTCTGGATCATGACATCTTTTCATCAGAGTAGCGGAAGCTTTACTGGCCCACGATATTTGCAGCAGCGTAGCGGAAACATAGTGTAAAATATCAGAGCCATGTTCTGTAGATATGCACAAGTCATGATTTCTTCAATTAAGTGTGGATCTTGTGAGCATGCGGCTTTGGATTGACTCCTCAATTCGATCGGTGCAATCGTCGGGTGTACCTACATACGACGTTAGCAATAAAGCGCCGCGAAAGTGTCTTTGATCACTTTCGTTGAATTGAGTACACGCCCATGGTTCCCGTTGATCGGTACAAGTCTGTGATCGGTATAATTCGAAGAATCTCCTTGTGAGGTTTTAGCGTTGTTCTAGCTGTTCTCAAACCGGAGCGTCTTAAAAAGACAACACGAGTGAGTGAACCGGTAATTGAGATTCAGCGATTGAAGAAAAATCGATTTGAAAACAATCGCGTATTGCTTGAAGAAAGAGTTTTGCAATACGACGAAGGTTTTATGAGAAAGATCAATTTTCAATCAAAAATACTTTTTATATTTGAAAAGAGTACACATTCGACATGCTAGAGAAAAGAAGATTTTCACATCGAACGGTTTTTCCAAAAGTATTCGTCAATTCATTTCCTGGACCAAGGTTGATTCACGAGTGAATCGCCCCATCGTTTCTATCCAGTTGTCACAAGCTTGCTCTTATGAAAGATCTCACATGCCACCTACCAAGAGCTTGTTTGATGTTGGCTCTAGAAGGCTTTCCATCATCATCGTGAATATTGTCACATATCACTCGGATGTTCTGGCAATACCACAAGGATAATGCGTAGGACTCTTAATATATTCTTACTTTTCACATTGTGTGAAACAGCAAGTCTTCATGAATTTAGTGTCCTAATGAGATATAGTGGATGATCTCTTGGCTCTAGACTCAATTGTGCACATTTGGTTCCTATGCCGGAGACTAGGGAGAGGGTCTCCTTCTTCAATATCAACAATCTCTAAGAGAAAGTCGATAGATTATGTAGGTTCCCCGTGAGAATGAAACAAGCCCTTTTAAGAGGAACTTGAGCGGTTTGGAAAGTTGTAGTGCTGTCGTCCTTTGGGTCCATGACGTCTTGTCTTCAATACCAGTGTTACCTTAGTAAAGACCAGTAGCATATGTATTGAACCCGGTTTCTGCCCTAAGGTTGAATTATTGGAGGGCTATTTCTTTTCACCCTTTTCACATTCAATTCTTTTTCATTCTTCAACCCCTCCAGTGCTTACCGAGACTTCATTACTAGAACCTTGTTGGGTTTATTCTAGTACTAGCTCAGTCTCAGTCCGCACTCTTCCCATATCTCACTTTTCTCCTTTTTTCATCATACCTAAGGACTCTACACTATCTAGTGGATTGTCCCTGGGTAGATCCCTCCGGCTCTGGCGGGATCGTGGAAACGAATACCTAACCTAACCATCCTTATAACACCATGCATAAAGTAAATTGGTCGGTCTTTTGGTATTGTTCATTCTTCCATGAAACCAATTAAAAAATCATTTGGAAAATCAATCAAGGTACTTGTGATATAAAATCAAAGCATTTTGTACCTTAATTGTTTTGATCATTTAGAAATGCTCCCCCTCAACATGTGCATATGGTTATGAAATTTGTTTACCACATGGAGGCAAGAGTTCTTTTGAAATAATTTCTTTGATCACAATTTCCTTAGAAAAAGCCTTTTGATTTTCTTGGTAAATTCTCCCCCTCAATATGTGCGTTGGATATTTGAAAATCATTTTGCACATAGAGGCAAGAGGTTTTTGAAGTACTTTCACGATCACATTTGCCATAGAGAAAACCATTTCAAACTCAATCAAGGTATATATGATAAAACGTTGAAACCTTTGTACCTTGATAGTTTAATTTCTTTAGAAATGCTCCCCCTTAATATGTGCTTCGTGATTCGAAAGCGTTTTAGCATATATGGGAGAGCTGCCTGCACTTTGAGTCAAAATCGATCATCATTTATCAGATTTCTTAATTAAATTACAAATTCTCCCCCGATCAAAAATATCAAACCATTTGAGATTTTGGATCCCAAGTGATCTAATTAGGTTTAGAAAACATGGGAGAATATGTGGCCAGGTTTAAATACTCATCTTGTTTTTAGATAAATCCTCCTCCTCAACATGTGCATTGTATATTTGAAATCGTTTGGCACATGGAGGCAGGAGTGCCTTTAAAGGACTAAAACCAATTCCATTAACAGATTTGAGATTTAAATCACGATCTCTCCCCCGATCAAAAATTTCAAACCAATTGAGATTTGTGATCCCAATTGATTTAAATCATTTAGAAGATTTTGGGGAAAGACGTGGCAAGATTTGATTTTGAAAAATGACAGATAAGGACCATTTTAAGACATTAAAGATTGTTAGTGTCAGGTATGATTGTTTTAAGAGATCTTTTAGGTAAAATAACACAATTTCACAATCAAACAAGAACAGAAAAAGTTTAATTTTGAAAGATCTTTGAGTTTTAGAGAAAAACATACCATGACATAAAATTAAATCTTTAGATCACCACTTTATTTTTGTACAAACCGGACTTTTATGAAGAAATATCGTTTGAAAATATTTTATATGAAATCACTCTCCCCCTCAATCGATGACCATAGTCGATGATTGAGTGACTTATATTTGAAAAAATGAAGTCCGGTGATTTTCAAGATTAAGTCCAACTTATTTTCAAAACCAATATTTTTCCATTTTCAAAATTGTTTTAAGAAAAATGGTATCATCCACTATTATCCCTGCACAAAGATACGTTAGGTGGTTCAGAAGCTTCTGTTGTTGCTGTAGGGCTGGAAGAAAACCGTCTGTTGATGCAGTGAGACCTCTTACGTTGCATTTCATGCCAACTCTCCATAGAAGTCAAATTAAGCTCTGTTTCTTCATTTGTCGACCCAAGATATAGTTGCCCTTTCCTTTCGGCATCCAATCATCTTATTTTGTGGGATCCGGATCGGGAACATTCTTATACACCAATATACCTGCATACGTTAGTGAACACACATACAGATATATGGTGGTCGACATCACCCAAACATCAATCGACTATTACAAGTCAATCCAACATATCAATCAGTTCGTATAAAGCATGGGAATTATATTTATATCAAACTCTAATCATCTAATCCTAACAATCATATCCTAGGCAGCTAGTCCTTCAACGTAGGTTAACATGTTTTACATTTAAGTATATAGGATAATTAGATAATCTCGTTAGATGATATAGATTTGAAAACATTCTCCCCCTCAATCAATGACTTATTTGTCTAAAAAGTTTAAAAGCGCTGAAGTCATTGATTGAGTTTTCAATTTTTACGAGAACTCTGAATCTGATTGATTTTAAAGCAACTTATTTACCACCATTTGGTTAAAACAAATATTTTTCTGAAGAATTTTAGAAAGAAAAATATTTGAGTAGGAACAGCAGTCCTTTGACATACTTTCCTCATTTTGTTTCTAGGATAAGTGCACGAATTTTGTGAAAATCGTTTAAGCGTAGCACTTTCCTTTCTTTAAAAGAGCGGGTTGCTATATGAAATAATAGCAAGCCATGGTTTAAGCGCGGGTTGCAGTCTGAAGTAACTGCAAGCCATAGTTTTAAAGAGCGGGTTACAGTTTGAATTAACTGTATGCCATATTTTGAGACATGTTTAGAAAGAAATATTTACACCTCCTGCTCGAACTTCATCTAAAGTCCCGTGCCATTATTGAATGACATTTCTAATACCGTAGATGTTATCGATACCAGAAGACATGTCTTGAGAAAACATAATTTTGGTATTTTTCAATTTTCTGATTTTTTATGGGCTTTTGTTGATTTTATATTTTTGTATTTTGATTTTCGAAAAAATATGTACAGATAAAGTAATAGTTTAAGAAGATGATGATACAAGTACCGAGATAAGGAAATCGTTCAGCACTTTGTAGAAGAAAGAAATCAACATCTCTTAAACTTTCACCACCAAAGCATTCGAGGCTTCTAAGAAAATCGTCTGAACATGAGCCTTCTCAATTTGAATCTTTGGTAGCTTCCCCCCAAACCGACAAACATCGAATAAAGACCATTTCCCTAAGAAGTAGAGTTGAAGACAAAGTGGTCTCATTGAATGAAGCTCAGCACCCCGAAGAAGACGAAAACACCGAAGTAACAAGTTGAAACATGGATCATCATTTGCGGTTATCAAACCCGGAATAAATGATTAAGTTCGAGATCACATGAACTTGTTGTGCATCCCCGATGTACACATTACTCTTCGAGATTGAGCAGTTGTCTATTCAGGGGAGTCATATATCAACATCTTCATTTTACCAAGTGCACTTTATCATAAGTCATATAGAAGATGTCGATAAGCAATATCATCTCACGTACCAAATGTTCTTCTCACATTTCTTCCAACTGAACGCTGAAGTAACACAAACCAAAAGTCTCCAGAGACCATTTCCCCAAATAGTTGGAATAATACATCCTTCCCCCAAATAGTTAGAATAATATATCCTTCCCCAAATAGTTGGAATAATACACCAAAGGCTACGAGTTAAACACTGAGTTTCTCTACGGTTATGACCATTGTATTTTCGGGATAACTTCAATCAGGTAGAAGTGTTAAGTTCATCATGTGTACTCGTTGTGCTTTTAGACATATGTCTCCTTCCCCTTGCGGTTTTGATACCTCGAATCGGCAAAACATAATATACCCATAAACTTGAAATCTTGTGAGAAGAACTCAAATAGCCCAAATGAATCCTGTGAGAATCAACTGCTACAGAAACTCTCTCTGACTATCTTTATCAACCCATATGTAGTCAATTTAAAGTGACCCTTTGTTGAAGGAAACCCGATATACCAAACTTGAAACTGAAGTCGAATTCCTCGCATTTGTATCTTAAGCTTGCACTTAATGATGGAAGAGCGGTGTCGAGAATCTATGCTTCTAGCAAATCTCTAAGTACTCACTACTCAAACAAAGTATGAGACATTAACACCTCTTGAGATTATCCACATCGTGATCCGCATGTGACACTGAGTAAAGCAACGTAACTCCTAATAGTGATAGTTAAGCAGGTCTTCAACCATCCACCCCGACTGTTGGTAACTAGATAAACCAAGTCTTCAACTCAAATTCTTAAGCCCGAGCAAGTTATCAAATAAGAACACGCCTTTGTAGAAAGTCAAATTCAATCTCAAATAAGTGATAAATGATTAACTCTGAAGTAATCAACTTATGTCAAATGCCCAACACGTGAATAAACATACAATCGGATGTACATTGACCCACTGAATGAACCGGAGCAAATGATTCCTCAACATCAATGCATTCTTCCTTAAGGTATACATGTAGAAACTAATATGGAAGATTCACCAATAATGTCTTCGAGCGGATGAGGTAGTCATTTTCCTTAATGTTCATGTGGTTGATTTATTGCATGTACGTTGAGAGGAACAATAATCCGTGAAGATTTGGAAAAGGAATACCAAAGAGCGGATCATTATTCATGAGTGCAACTGCAATATTATGATAGCCATTATCAACGCCTTGAGGAATAACTAGAGATTGGGCTTCTTGAGTAGTCTGAGTTGTACTTCTTAGATGATCAACATTGGAAATACTCATCAAACATATCTTGAAACAATGAATCCCAAACAATGAATCCCAGTTATCCTTAGAAGTGAAGCATTAGGCGTTGAAGGAGAGTCATATGACCATAATTCAAGCAACAATCAATATGTAGTATATGCACTCTTTTCCCCCTCAAAAATTGCATCCGAAGTTGCCATTTTTGATTTGAACAAGTGAATAAGAATATACACCAATGAATGTAGATCCACTTGAGGGTTGAAAGAGCGTGGAAAAACATGAAGCTTGTTGATGAAGAATGTCGATGAGAATGGTCATACACATGAAGATTTCTCTTCTTTTAAAGATAAAGCACACTGAAGCGTACACCTTTCTTTTCTTTGAGGAACGGGGCCTGAAGTGTTATCTGCAGACGCCATAGTGATGAAGTACGAGGCTGAATCGATGTGAGCAGGCGTCATAGCCGAATGAATATCAAGATTGAGTTACTTGAACCTGTGAGTTATGAGATATCAATCCATTTATAATCCATACTTTAAGCGGTCCATGTAGTGAAGGATCGAAGTATCTGGCGGTAAGGACTACTGCACTAATATTACAAACTTGATTGCATATATTTTGGTTAGTGACATTAGTATCCAAACCCTTTGGGGTTTCACATGCAACCTTGATTTTGTCATCGGTAAGATGCTTTTCCGGTAGGTATCCACCTAAGTCCAGCATCCTTAAACATTCTACCAGGCGGTATCCACTTATGGCAAGGTCTAGGATTGTTAGGCTTCTTATGCATAGTGGAAGACTTATCCTTATTCATAGTTTCCACAGATTTAGCAGTTGGTATCCATCTAGGCGAAGATTTTGGTTTGTTTTGCTTCGTATGTACAGTAGATGACTTAGTGAAAATCCTAGACTTAACAGGTTGAACCTTTGTATGAGCATTTACTTTCTTTAGGGATTTTGAAAAACAATTATCATGATTTGCCTTAAAGATGCATTTAAGACAATTTGAGCAAATAACTTGTTTAGATTCAAAAATGATCTAGAGTTCTTAGAGTGATCTGCTATGGGAATAGATTTATTCGAAACGCAACTACTCTTAGATACAAGCCAATCCCTAGTATTTAGTTGAGTGTTCCTAGGTAATGGTTTAAAACTACTAGCAGTGCCTTGAAACCTCGTAGAATTCATCACCCTAGGTCTTGAACCTAAAATTCCATCTTTTCGAATCTGTGCCTTTTTCCTAGCTTCTTCTAGATAATAGCTCTTCCACAAGTCATTCATATCATATGAATTTTGAATTTTAATGCTTGGCTTTGACACATTTTTCAAACCAATCCTAGAGGTGATGGGAGTAGAAGTAGCTGCTTGTTGAGGTTTAGAGGAACTAGAAGCGTAATTCTTAGGCAACTTCAGGTGAAGTGGACTGGTTTTGACAAAACTTGTTTCTCATCAACTTGGGAGGCAAACTGTGTTTTTGAAAATTTTGGCCTTTCGGATATAAAGCAGAAGGTGCCTAACAACGGACCGGTTTCTAATGGGATGAGAAGCTGGTTTCCCCAAGGTTGATGGTTTTGTAAACTTAGTGTTCACACTTTTCCCTACGATTTTCCTAAGCTCATTTTTTAAGGCAACAATAGCGAAACTCTTTTCCCGAAGTTGAGCTTTGAGTTCATCAATTTTTGCTATCAAAGAGTTTGTTTGTTCCATTGACTTAGTTCTAGCTTCTTTGAGAGAGTCACTTAGTTCTATGTGATGCTTTCTCAAAGACTCATTTTCCTTTAGTAATTTGGCCACACAAACCGCTAATTCATCATTTCTCATTTGAATATCATCAATAGCATTAACATCAGAATTACTTGTAACCGAATTACTTTTCACATGCATACCAGAAATATGTTTCTTCAAATTGTTGATGGTTGAGTCTTTGTCTTGAAGCTGAGCTTTCAGAGTGTTCATTTCAAAAGTTCCGCGAATTCAGGAAGTTTCGGATTTTTACATGGTTTGTTAATTTGGAAACTTTCTTCTTTACTTTGTATCGCAATTTCAAGAGAAATGCAATGTTTTTCAAGATTTGAGAATTTGTTTGAAAGTTCATCAAAAGCCTTTTAATCAACCATATTGTTTGTTTTGAAACACTTAATCTCGAGACTTCGACCTAGTTCAGGACATTTATCGAGTCATGTTCAGCATCATGATCGGTTTGTTTAAGTACTTTAGCGGATGCACTATATTGAGCGATAAATGGTACCTTATTACATGACTCGGTTCAATTTCGTGCGATATCTGCATCCACATCATGTGTAACAAGAGTCAGCGAACCCCGTGTCAAGCTTATCTATTTCGAGCCTCGTATTGATTTCAAGCTGATCCATCATTCGATGCCTTCGGTCTCAACACAACGATTTATTGATTGTACCCGACATTCATTCACCTTTTTTATCACAACATCCACTTCTTGTGTGCGGGAGTTCTTGGCGGTGGTTATATCATTCTTTGTTGTCTCGATATTGCATTCAAGACACGATTCTTCAATGATACATTACCCAACTCATCACAACTTTCTCTCATCGCACGGACTCTCATCCACTTTTTCATCTTTCTGAGTAACTTCCTCAATATACTTCTCCACATTATTCATAAGATAGATAAGTGTCTCTATGAACACGCTAATTTCCACTCCAGTGTGTCTCTTGAAAGACATTTCAGTCATGTCTTGATTATAATCGATGTAAATTCCCTCTTGAAGAATGATTGAAATTGGTTGTGGATCACTTCAAGTGCAGACCTGGAAGTATCCTTTTGAACCTTTTCTTTATCAAGTTGTTGTTCCAATTGTTCTAAGTTCAATAGTAATGTTCCGTTAATGTGGATAAATCTTGACGGAAAAGGGCATAGCATGTTCTTTCCATTCCTATCGATGTGAGTAACATGAGGTGTGAGTGAAGTTGCTGAAAGGGCACAATGCAACATTCCTTTTACATGGCATTCTGTAGCATGACCAGGTGCAAGTCTTTCTCATTGGACTCAGAGCATGAAGAAATCATCATTGATTGAATCCATCATCTTTAACCGTTCAGTATAGCTAATATTCTCATGGTTGTCTCTGACATCATACAATTTAAGTACTTCGAAATCACTGAATCGAGTGTAAGACATGATGTTCTTTGTGTACGCGGATTTTACAAATCTATGATTTAAACCGAGAAATAGAATCTTTCGCTAGATTTTACAAAATCAAGAAGAAACCGTTAAGCAATGACCAATACGTGTTAAGATGACTGATGGATCGACACAATGATAGACAATTGTGTGTTAGGTCTTATGATTGTTTGTAGGATTAGCAGAGATGTTGTTTGGTTGTGATCAGGGTAGGTTGTTGCATGATTTTACGGAGAAATTTAGGTCTAAAAACACAAAAACCTCAATAACTTCTATTCGGAGCGGATTTAGGCCTCGAAGGTTGACCCTAGTTCATTCGGCGTGCCATTCTCCTCGTTCTCACGGTCGTTTTGATGGGTAGAACGCTGAAAACGGAGTTACGGTTCAAAAGTTATGGCCGTTTGAAGTTTTGTCGAAAAAAGTCAACAAGTCGCTAGAGTGACAAGTCGCTAAGTCACCAAGTCGCTAAGTAACAACTCGCTAAAAGCACAAGTCATTTGTGATACAAGTCGCTAGACACAGGTCGCTAAGTAACAACTCGCTAAGTAGACAATTCGCTAAAGAACAACTCGCTAAGTAGACAAGTCGCTAAAGAACAACTCGCTAAGTGGACAACTCGCTAAAGAACAACTCGCTAAATGGGCAAGTCGCTAAAGAACAACTCGCTAGACTGAACAGTACGGCCACTACTTTTGTACTATATGTCGCTTTGTCTCAAAAGACAAGTCACTAGTGCTCAAGTCGCTACCACCACAACTACAAGTCGCTAATAATTATAGAAGCAAGTCGCTACCAAGAAAATAAATCCGAGACTCAAGTCGCTACCAAGAAAAGTTCAAACACAACACATTTCAATCCAAAAACAACCCAACCACATTGATTCAAACCTTCCAAATCAAAACCTAAGCACTTATAATGAATCTAAACACAAAAGTACAATCAAAATCCAAACTTTAACACTAGAAATGATCCAAATGATGCAAAAACCAGTAAACTTTTTCAAACCCAAAAACCATATAAAACCACTAGAAATCCAAGAACATGTAAGAGAGATGATCAAACCATGGCTCTTGATAACATATTGGATTTCACAAACACATACATAATCACAATAAGGGGCGTATAGTTTAGAGGTTTTAGAGAGAGAAAGTAGAATGAGAGCCTTTCTAGAGAGAGAAAATAAACAAAAGAGAAAATGTTAGATTAGAATGAAAAGTCCAACCCTCTACCTTGGGAGGTAGAGGGTATTTATAGTTACATACAATACGTCCTCCTTCGGACTGTGGATCAGGCATACAGTGGGTAAAGACCTGTCCTTCCTCCACGATGTTGCTCTAAACTAAATAACTAACTAAGTAACTAGTAAATAAGGTAATGTCTACGAGCTAACATATGCTAGACTAGAGTTGGGGTGACCGACACTTCAACATGGATTTTCTAAATCCTAACATATTTATATAAGGATATGTAGAAAAGCATTTTTTAAAAACTTTTAGGAGTATATTTGAACTTTATCAATGTTTATTATGTGCAACTAAACTCGCATCTTGTGTACATCTTAATATCAATAGTGAAATTTAACTAGGAACATCAACATCTATATCAGCTAAATATAGTTGAACTTTGAGTTATCTAACAAATTTTTTTTATAAAATTTGATTATACAAAATTCTAATGGATATTAATGGATAATGAAAAACTCGTACATAAGTATATAATTATATGTAATTACCTTTAAAGACAAAATATTCCGCATTTATACAAAATAAATTTTTTTTTTGTCAAAACCCTGTATGTACACATGTATTATAACTAGTTTAAATACAGGTGAATTTTCTTTGAAAATAAATTTTTAGTGAGAGAGTTTTTAATGACACAATAATGTCATTAAATCTAACCTTTTAATGATATCATTAAAAAAGTATGAGTAAAAGCTTAAATGTTTGGGATTTAATGATATCTTTTATAAACAAAATATAAAAAGGCAAAAACTATAATGAATTACCAAAACGCCACTTAAAAGAATGGCATTACAAAAAAGTACCTTTTAAAATTGAATTACAAAAACCTACGTTGAGCGCAAATGGAAGCAAATAAAAAGTACACAGAGCGCAAAACATTTTTGCTCTCCCCTTTATTTGCGCTCCCCATCTTAAATATTGAAAAACCAAACTATTCATCTTAAATATAGTAAATATACCCATTTAATTTTTACCTACCTCATCATCTACCCATCTTCTTTATACTTCACTCCAAAATTCTGGTCCCCAAAACATCCTCACGAGCGCATGGAGATCAAATACATCCGGTCCCCTAAAGTTCCAATGTCCCCTCCTTGAGAGCAAAATCATCAAAGTAGTTGTCATATGGTCCCCATTTAGATATTTTGGTTTGGTCCCCATTCAAAACGTACTCTCATTCTTTTCTTTGTATAAAAATGGATGATGATATTCATGGGTACAAGGTATTAACCTATTTCATTTTTTAATAATGTTTCATGTATTTATTAGTGTAATTTTAGGATTGAACATATACATAAATTAGTGTGGTGCTATCAAATCTACACAAATGGACTTTATCGATTAAATATTCAAAAACCAACATCATTTACGCACTTTGTAAATGCAATATATAGTAGTATTACTCCTATTGTTTTAAAAAATCTTTTTATTAAAAAATATCTTTTTGGATGAAAATCTTTTTAATTAAAAATATTTTTATTAAAAGTAAAAAAAAACAGATGATAAGTAAAAAAAATGGTGTGGAGCGCAAAAGGTAGAGGGAGAGCAAAATATTTGCTCTCCGTATACGTGGCACTTTAATGTCCGCATGATATTCAAAATTGGGAGAGCAAAAAAGGTCGGGAGCGCAAAAATTTTGCTCTCCATCCCCACTAAACCAAAATTTGAGAGCGCAAAAGATAGGGAGAGCAAAAAAATTGCGCTCCCATGCCATGTCGATTTGATTTGATCTTAAAGTAAAGCGTGTAATGATCTAAAGCATGGGGCAAAAAAAAGTGAGAGCGCAAATATTTTGCGCGTAAGGTAGTTTTTTGCAACACAAAATTCAATGGTTTATTTTTGTAACACGGTTCCCTATATGTCTATTTCAGAAATTTTCTCCAAAAACTATGTATTCATATTTTATTGTGTCAATATAAATAAATTTCTACTTACTGGACTTTCTATCTTCACTTTTTTAAGTGAGGGAGAATCACATAAATTTTTTTTGACACTCTCTTTATACTTTTGGTGACACTTTTTTCTTTTTTTAGTGAATTTTTTAACTTGGTGACATTTTTTTTTTCACTATATGACATTTTTTTTTTCTCACTAGATGACATTTTTTTTTAAAAGTGAACGACCTTATGTCGGTATGACCAGCTGCATCACCTCCTTGACGATGGAAACTTACAATAAACAAATAAAACAATACAATTCTAAAAATTATTTTATCTATACTACATTAAAAAGAAAAATGGTCAACATGGTCAATATTGGAAAAGTGAAAAGTGAAAAAAGTGGAATAGTGAAAATGGTCAATTAGTCAACTCATATGAATTGTGGAATTATGAAATATATGAATTAGTCAATGGCATATAACGCAGCATATATGGAATATATCGAAATGTATAACTTTGCATGGTAAGTAGTTTTTGCATGGAAAGTAGTTTTGTATAACTTTGCCAGCGCATGGTAAGTAATTTTGCATGGAAAGTAGTTTTGTATAACTTTGTCAGCGCATTCCACAATGCATATTGAGCCAGCAATATATCGAAATGTATTATTTGCATGTAACTTTTCATGGTAAGTATTAAAACTTGATTTTAATGTATTTTCAATTTTCAAATTTGACTAATTCATTGTTTCATTAGCGGGAAAAAATAATTTAAACATTTCGTTACAATGCCTATATAAACAACACACAACACAAGTTTTTATTTCACAAGAAGAAGGAAAGGAAAAATAAATAATGGATATGATCAAAAACGTTGATGATGATCTCGAGGTTAGTAATCAATTTTTTTTAAATGATCTTGTTTGTTGTTTGTAATGTGAATTAACACTTGTTTATTTTTTCCTACCAGCTTCATCCTCCTCCTCCACATCCCCATCTTCCTCTTTTTTTCAACCCCAATCTAATTAATTGGAATTGGGATGACGTCATTAATCTCAAGTGATGTAATGTTGTTAGTTAATATTATAATTGATGTAAAGTTGATTCTGTTTGATAAATATTTAAACTTATTTTTTCAGAGTTAAAATAAAGTATTACAACCGTTTGTAATTACATTTTGATCTTTACAAACAATATCGATAATTCTAAAGATTAGATCTTTATATAATAAATCCACGAAAACAATAAAAAACCAAACACAAAACCACCACTTGTTTCCACTTTCCACTTCTCAACACATAAAAAATTCTAGATCCAAATATAATATTCCGTAGTAACACATTAATAAACTTGTCAGTGCCACTATCACACTAAGCACGCAATCCTATTTTTTCATGGACCAAATTGCTTGTCCATCACTTGTTTTACAACTCACCCATAAATCCATAAATACAATTCATATATAAGACCACCAAAAAACATAAAACTAAACTCTTAAAAGAAAACCGTAAAAAAACACAACAATGTCTTCAGTTAAAGATCTTGAAACCCCATTACTATCATCATCAGATGAACATGAATGTAGAGTAAATATAGATTTAGATACCCTTTTGGATTGTGATCAAAACCCATATAGGTTTATTGGGTCAAATGGGTATGAAGTACCCGGGTCAAGTACAGTGGATCCATTTAGGAACCATACACCAAAAGCTGAAGGGGTTTATGAATGGGTTAAGATTATTGTTTGTGTTCCTATAGCTTTGGTTAGACTTGTTTTGTTTGGTTTGTGTTTGTGTGTTGGTTATGTTGCTACTAAATTTGCTTTGAATGGTTGGAAAGATAAGCAGAATCCCATGCCCAAGTGGCGATGTCGGGTTATGTGGATTACTAGGTTGTGTACTAGAGGGATTTTGTTTGCATTTGGGTAAGTTTTTTTTTAATGTTTTTTTCTGCGCGATTGTTATGTGTTTCTGAGTTTGAGTATATGTTGCTGTTTAATTGCCTTAGTTCATTTGAGTAAATAGTAGTATTATCGCGTTCTGGAAGTAATTATTTGATATGGAATAAGTTGTAACGAAATGGGTACAGGAGATAGTGTTTGGATTTGAAGTTGTGATTGACTGATAGCTGTTTTAGTGCTTGGCAATTTCTGATTATTTGAGGATTTAGGTGTAAAATGATTGTTAAATATTGAATAATCATCAGTTCCGATTCAGCTGCTCCTGCACTGATTATGTAAAACTGGTTATTACATGTTGCATAATCAAAACTAGTTTCACTTCCCAAAACTGAATATTAGAGAGTTAATAATCAGAAAATCACTTTTGAAATACAATTCCAAACACCCATTAGTAATATTTTTAGAAATATTTTGTTTAATAAGTGTTAGATCAGGGTTTGAATACATGCTTTTTGCAATTACCATGAAAACCTATTGATTTGATCTTTGAGTAAATAAGAGTATGATTGCCTTTTGGAATTCTTTAAGTGGTATGCAATATAGGAATGAGAATATGAGATAGTCAGTTGTAACAAATTGCTATATTGAAGATAGTGTTTGAATTTTGAAGACGTAATACTTTTTTTTCCCCTTCAAAGACTGAATACTGGAAAATACACATCATACATGGTACAATGACCCTAAAATGATAGTGATCATCAATTTTGTTGAAGCTACTCCTAAACTGATCATCCAACTTTCATTATCTACTCAACTAATTAGAATTAGCGAGAATTAGTTCGACTGTACCATGTAACCAAAACACTGGAAACTGATTATCTGCGATTTGAAATTTTAAAACTCAATACCAAACACCTATTACAGTATGTGATATACCACTTCTATTTGCATTTTCAGCTACCATTGGATAAAACGAAGGGGAAAACCAGCTCCTAGAGAAACCGCTCCAATCCTTGTATCTAATCATGTATCATATATAGATCCAATATTCTTTTTCTACGAATTATTTCCAACAATTGTTGCATCTGAGTCCCATGACTCAATGCCCTTTGTTGGCACCATTATTAGAGCTATGCAGGTAAACTAAATTCATCCATATTTCTTCTCTTTGTGCAATTGTACATTCATAAACATCTTGAATCATCATGCAAATTTGATCTTCCATTTTCTTATAATAGGTTATATATGTGAATAGATTTTCACACCAATCACGGAAGCATGCTGTAAATGAGATAAAGGTAACACACCCTCACTTGTTAAAAAGTTAGATTTTTATTTTTCTTTTCGATATATATAAAGAATTTGATACAAAATGTGTTGTTAAGAATTTTCAATACAGAGAAAGGCCTCAAGTGACAGATTTCCTCGGCTACTTTTATTTCCCGAGGGAACAACAACCAATGGAAGGCTGCTAATTTCTTTCCAACATGGTGCATTTATACCTGGTTATCCTATTCAACCAGTAGTGGTTCGTTATCCTCATGTACATTTTGATCAATCATGGTAAGATTATATATAATAATAAAAAAAATCCAATTGATATATTTTTCAATAAACAATCTCATGTTTAATGGGTCTTTTATAAATTTGCTTTTCAGGGGTCATATTTCTTTGGCGACACTTATGTTTAGAATGTTCACACAATTCCACAATTTTATGGAGGTGCTTATATATGCTTATATTCTGGTTAAATTACTCTAATGTGTGTATGCGGTCTAAAAAAGGTGATAACAATTTACTAAAATTGATCAGATTGAATATCTTCCGGTTGTTACACCTTCGGAACATCATAAGGAAAGTGCTGTTCGTTTTGCTGAGAAAGTGAGTTTCTCTCTCTCATTTGATGGTATATATATATACTCACATCTAAGTTTATTAACCTTTTTTTTTAATAGTCATAAATAAATATTTGATGCAGACAGGTAGAGCCATGGCTCGCGCTCTTAATGTTGTACAAACATCTCATACCTTTGTCGATTACATGATTCTTTCAAAGGCAGCTGATTCTGGACAGGTATACCTACTTTTGGTAAATTATGCAAACTTTATAACTTTGCATAGATTTTGAAAAAAAAGAAAACTTTACGTATGTGTTAATCTTCAGAGATCTGTGATATTGAACCTATAAAATGAATAGAAACACAAGGTTTAATTTACAACTGTAAATCATCGATTTGAAAATTTCTTGTAGTCAATAACATACATGATACATCTATGCATATTTATAAATTGTTTCAAGTCAATTTTTTTTATTTGAATTTAACATGTCAACATTGTTTTAATTCTTTTTGCAGGAAAATCCGTCTCTCTTTGTGGTTGAAATGGCAAAGATTCACGAAGTGAGTTTACATCTTCCATTTTATGTGCCAGCCTTTTATTGCTAATTCTAGATAACATTTTTAAATTTGTCTAGTGTTTTTCATACATTTTTATGATCGGTATGCAATTTTGTGTTTTTTGTGTGTTCAGTTATTCCATTTGAGCTCTTGTTCAGTTATTCCATGGCTTTTGACTTTTGGCGCTCACAATTACATATACAAATCCTTTTATTTTTGAATCAGAGTAGCGTCCTATGTAGACTTAAAGAATGTCAAAGTATCTAAATCAGAAATATTGGCAAACCAGATAAACTTTAATCACTATCGTTAACAAACTTCAACTTGGAGCAAATATGTGAATCATGAACAGCTTCTTACACCAAAATCAATTGCCATGCTACAACCTTCTAAATGAACCTGACTCGATATTTGATTCAAATATTTTATCGCAGGTGTTATGGACAGCTACTAGTGGAAAAACCAAATCTTATTTTTCAGGTTTGTGGAATAGAAAAGAAACAAGGGGTAAAACACCAGATTATAGAAAGTGGGCTTTGAATTGTTTCGAACAATGAAATTACGGATTCGTGTTCCAGCTTTCTGACCCTATTTGTTTGTGTTCTGGATCCATATATGGTAACCATATATCATAACTCACAGTACAAGACTCGGTCACATCAGAGTCAAGGCTCTCTGTTTACGTTCTGGACCTGTTCTGGTTAACGAATTCTTTTTTACATATCCAAGTAAAAAAATTTAAATTATCAACTTTGACTTATCTGACCCGTGCTTATGATTCGGGTTTGAAACTTCCGGCTCACCAATGCATCATTCATATTCCTCTTTCTAGTTGCCGGGCATTATGGTACACAAAGTGCTTGGTCTAGAAGCAATGTTAAGTTGTGTTACAATTCTAGGTATAACAACTTATTATGTTAATTATCTAAACACGCTAAACCAAAATCCACTAGTTAGGCCTAAGGGATCATCTTTGTTCAAACTATTCTTGAAAGTTCAGATAAAAATAACTAGTTGAGTTGAGGATCCTAAAAACCCTAATATTCGGGATTGGAGCTTGTTGATAGCAGAATCTAATTGTTCCTGTAGAACGCGATAGAATTTAAGTCATGAATGTGTTCCACAACTATTGGGAGCTCTAGTAAATCTTTCTTCTTAGCTATAGAACCTTGTCCCATGCTTACTAAGGGTTTACGTATTAATTTCACTTGTGGTACTTTACTTCGTGAAATGCGGGTTACCTGCTTGCATGTGAAGTAAGGGCCAAATACTGTGTAAGTATGGGGTGGTGAATCCTTGGCTGAGAAGGAAATTTGGTTGTGCTATCAGGTTTATATTGTATGGTGGTTCTCGTTAGTATTCAAAACTTAGGGTTCCATTACGCATCACAAGGCCTTTGAGGTTCTTCTATTAACAATCCTCCATTCCTGGGTTTGGAGGATCTTTAGCTGGAGTAATTATCTTTGTCTTAATTTAGCTAGATATATAATATAAAAAAGTTTGAGCAATAAGGTTGGAACTTGGAAGAATCCTTCCAAACCCAAACAAGTAAACACTTGTAGATAATCATTTCAACTCTCCCATTGTCTTGGAAAACTTTATAGGTATTCATCTTAATCTAGCATAATTGCATGTCTAGAGTCTTAACAGAAAATGGTGGTTATTTTAACAATCTTTTTAACCTTTTCTTTTCGCAGTGGAAGCGTCAACTTTCATGAATTTTCAAGGGTTTTAAGGTTAAAGCCTTCTGGTCTCTCTGAAAAGGTCAGTAACTTATTTTGTACACCAACCACATTTACTTATTTGCCATTCTCTTTGTCATCATGGATGGCTTATTAGTAGTATTGTCTTTTTTCCGCAGATGTTTGAGTTCATTGATGTTTGCAAGAACAGGAAAATCACCTTTAAAGAGGTAGAGTAAATTGCAAAAATCGTCCTTGTGGTTTGGCCAAATTGCAGATTCCGTCTACATGGTTTGGAAATTGCAGGCGGCCTCCCTGTGACGAAACTTTGGATCCATTTTCGTCCTTGGCCAAAGTAAATGACTAATATACCCTCATCTTCTTTCTCCTTAATATTCTTATTGAATTTATATTTTCTTTTAAATAAAAAATGATGAAGACAAATAACACTCATATTTTTGAACATATTGGCAAAAAATGTTTTACATATCTTTTAATTTAAAACCGACTTTAAAACTAAATCAATTGTTCAATTAAAAAAACAATTAGGAAGCCATTTAAACACCACCCATCACGTCAGCTACCACAAATCTTTTGTTGTTGAATTGTTTAATTTGAATAATAAATCAAAAACAATTATTCCATGTTCATTTGTTAACTACCATGAGACCAGATCCGGAAATCCAAACCTCTGAAAACACACATAAAACTATTAAACTAGATCTGGAACCCAAACATGACCAGATTTGGATATTCCAACCATCAAACGATGGTGGTGTTGGCGGATGTTGGTTGATGATTATAGATGATGAAGATAGAGGTGGTGCTCATATTGGTTGTGTATGTGTAGGAATGTGTGTTTTGTGTGTGTGTGGTGTGTCTCTTGATTGATATGGGTATTCTAAATTCTAAGTTGTTGGTGATATTTGATGTTGTTGCTGAGTTAAATCTGGGTAAATTGAGTTGAATATGATTTTTATTTTATAAGAAAATATAAATTCAATGAGAAAATAAGGGAAGAAGACGAGGGTATATTAGTTATTTCACTTTTGCAAGGACGAAAATGGACCCAAGGTTACTTCACAGGGAGGCCGCCTGCAATTTCCAAACCAAAAGGACGAAGTCTGCAATTTAGCCAGACCAGTAGGACGATTTTTGCAATTTAAGGGTAGTATTTTTCTTGATTTACACCAGTCTTCCTAAGCTTAATTTTTTTTTTAATTATGCAGTTCTTGGTAGGATCAGCTCACGTACTCAATCAACCATTATTCAGACGAGCTTGTGAAATAGCCTTTTATGAAAGCGACGCTGATCAAGATCATTACATTTCTGAGCAAGAAGTAATACTTTCATCAAATTTCCGTCATATGGGTCAAATAAGTAAATTTTAAACATTGCCTAAAAGTTTTATAAATATCACAATGGGTCACATGAGTTGAAAATATCAAGAATATCAAAAGTCTCCATGTGTAGTCTTACCACATAAAACATCCTAATTTGTTTATAAATACGATTATCATCACTGTAGTTTTCGCAATCTTATTACTGCTTTAGTTTACCCGAACTAGAAACTACTCATTTCCGATTGGCCCGATACCCCACCCGTTTGGCCCACCCGTTTTACTACCTTTAGCTAACTTATCAAATACAGAGTAATTGATTTCTTGAATTTTCCACAGCTTGGTGCTTCATTGATGCCAGCCATCGGAAGCATAAGCACGGATGAGGTTAGTTGTTGATATGTCGCCCTTAATCTTTTCAAATACCATGCATACCCCTGACAATCTCATGAGGTTAGTATTCAATATTGCAGATGCATGGACTGTTCAATCTTTTCGACGGAGATGCTGATGGTCGCATCAGCAAGGCCGATTTCGTAACTTGCTTAAGAAAGAACCCATTGCTCATAGCGCTTTTTGCTTCTCATGTGATTGATAAAGATTTGAATACGAATGGGGCAGTCGGGTTATTGGAGGAAATGGTTTGATGCTTTGGATCATAGGGTTTTTGCATGCAAGTTTTGCCCTTATATACTGGTATGTAATTTTGTAATTTATAAACTTATTCGTTTGTGGGCGTATACTCATACTACAACTCCCTGTAAACTATGGGTTTAAACATACCACCTAATGGTAAGAATCAATGTAGAATATATCATTCCGGGCATACTTTGTACATAAACCATCTATAACTTATTATGAACTCCGGGTTTATAAATGATGCTGGATAATGGTAAGAGAGCAAGGTGCAACCTGCCACCCGCCTCGTTATAGTGCAGAAGTGGCACATTTGGTGCCTGCAACCATTGCACCATGTCTTGTGTTATAGGTTCCATCATGATTGGCAAAATGGGTGTTGACCGATTATATATTTTGTGTCTTTTTGGTTTGTATTACATGAATGTTATAGAGTAGTAAAAGATGACTTGGTGGCGCCTATAATCTGCGCCGTGTTACTGGAATGTTATAGAGTGGCGCCTATAACTTATGGCACGTAGCCCTCTATGATGTGATGCACAAGTGTAGCATTGTACCCCTTTCATCCCAAAATTATTTTTAACTTGAGAAAAGCATACAATTTAAGAAAAATGCAATTATTACCGTATTGTTTTTAAAAAAAGCCGCATACTGGTTCTTTTGACCAATAATTAATGTTTTCAATTAACGTGCGGTGGTATTCGCGCGTTGCTGCGGGAATGTTGTGTTAATTTAAATTCGAAATCAAATGATTATAAAAAAAGCATTTTTGTTATTAAGGACTAAAAATGCAAAATGTCGATAACCGCATTTTTTTTTTCATTGGCCGGTTCAGATGCGACGACTCCGGCCTATTCAAAAGGGTAGTTTCCCTGAAATTAGTCGGCTCGCAATATCGAGTCGGAAACCCAGGTCTAAATAATAAAAAAAAAAAAATTATTGTTGATGCTTTGAGCAAAAAGCGCCCTTTAAATATATAGTATAATTATATCACCCTAGACGATTGAAGAACCGAAAGAGATACTGGTATAAATGGACAAATGTTTTAGAACAGCTAAAATTGGACAAACGTTTTAAAACTACTGAAATTAGCATAGCAAACAGTAAAATTAGCAATGTTTCCAAGTTTGGGATTTTACCTAGGTTCGTTAATCGAGATTGTAAGATCGAATCGGGGTGTTAAAATCTTAATATAATTGTTATTTTCTAATAAGCGTTGTAATATCATACAAATCTACAGTTTTTGTATATCATAAACAAAGTTATATGAATGTTTAATGAAATTGTTGACCTAAATTATAATTATAGAATGTTTAAGAGGATTAACTTTTTATTTTTAAATTTTGTAAAACTTAATTCATAAATTTGAATTTAGTTTATGGTTCGAGCAACTAAGATCGGATTGGATCGATATTTTACGATCATATGGTCAATATCGGGATCTAATTAAGATTCTACGCTTGCAAAGATCTTACGTAAGATCGAATCGTTTTTGCATTGTACTCCGTACTATCGTAAATCGTAATATCCTAAAATCATGATCAGGATCAGGATCTTAGCAATCATGAGATTTGGGATTGAGGGAGTATGTTAAGTGTAGCTACGTGAATAAATCCTGTTTAGCTTTAGTCATCTTTCTTTTAAGATTTCCGGTGAAAGGTTCATCACTACAATCAACTTGAGTAGTAGTGAACTCCTTGTCTTTGGTAGCTTGAGCTCCTTGTTCAATATCAGCTTGAGAGTCTCTTTTGAGGCTTATAAAAATGCGTGTAGTATATAATACTACAAATATATATAACTGGGAAAATTTGAAATGAGTATGAAAAATATAAGATCCAAAACAAACATGGACATGTCATATTGTCATCTGTAAGCCTGTGTGTTTTGAGCGTCTTGGCCCATGACAGTATAACACTAACACCAAAATGTTGGGTATTTTATTTGGGCCTTTGACCGCTGCATAATTTATTGAAATAGACATGTTCACTTTTTTAATTTGAATTGTTACAAAATAACTTTATATTTATAAATTCTATATACATCAATCGAAAGACTTCATAAATCTGGAAATGATATTCTATTGTTGCACATTGTGATGATAATTGAACATCTAATTTGAGACAAGAGACAAATGAAGCACATGAAGATAAATACTCTTGGGTTGATATTATGTGTATATGATGTACCACTACTCGTTACTAAGCAACAGTTCAACAATATTGAAGTGCATATCGGATATTAATTTAACATGAATTTTAATTCCTAACTCCTCGGCATTATACACTATTAATCTAATATCGGATACTTTACTGAAAAGAAGAAATAATCAATAAATTGTGATTGTAAAACCAGCGAACACATCTCTAATCCTGAATTTACATACTTGAGAGTTGAGACGAATATCAAAAGAACCTCAAGCTTATATATTTTTTGTACATATGTATGATACTTGTTAGATTATATTTAATCATTTAATAAATTAATTTGGAATTACATAGAATTGGAAGACAAACAAACAACAAGCTGCACCATTAGCAAAATTAGTTATATTAAATAACTAATGATTTTCGTACAACACAGACTGAAGATTAAAAATCTCTTATTAAGATGAGATTTTTAAAAAAGTATATAGTATGAGATTTTCAAAAAGTGAAAGTATAAAGTTAGAGCAATTGAAATTGGATCAATGAAAGTGTTCAATTTTGCCATGTAAGATGAATGAAGTCATCCCATTGGCTAATCGAAAGTCAAAACTTCAGCAATTTGGTCAAACTAATGAAATCCACCAAAAAAATATATGTATACAAAAATGTGTCAATTTTGTAAAAAAAATTAAAAAAAAAAAGAAAAAAAAAAAGGAGAGAGGGTAATTAATAAAACACTGGTTCTAAAATTTTAAATAAATTTTGTGGAATTAAGTAAATTAATAAGATTTTAAGTTTACTAATAACTTTATAAATTTAATTAATACCCCCTACACTTTATATCCTCTAGACTTATATATATATATATATATATATATATATATATATATATATATATATATATATATATATATATATATATATATATATATATATATATATATATATATATATGTATGTATGTATGTATGTATGTATGTATGTATGTATGTATGTATGTATATATATATATATATATATATATATATATATATATATGTATGTATGTATGTATACTACATAAAATGAAAAAATAGTCAATAAGTCAATATTGAAAAAGTGAAAAGTGAAATGTGAAATTGGTCAATAAGTATCTTTGTATGTATGTATTCCTTGCATGCTACCTTTGTAAACGCCAGCCCATTCAAATTGGAAAATCACGTATCTTTGTATTTCTTGCAAGTCAAAATCAACTCTAGCCAACTCATCTTTATTAATATTAATATATACTATTAGAAAGTAAAATATACTATTGCAATAGAAGAAACGTATCTTTAATATTCGAAAGTCAAAATTCATTCATTGAAACATTTCGCCAGCCCATTCATCTTTACTATGGCGGGAAAAATCAATTGAAACATTTCGTATTTCGCCTTGAAAAAAACTTAATCGCCGCTAAAATTTTGTCGAAACTAGACACCGCTAGCAGGCTATATATATATATATATATATATATATATATATATATATATATATATATATATATATATATATATATATATATATATATATATATATATATATATATATATATATATATAGATTGGATCATTTAAAAAGTTGATCTCAAGAGAAAAGTGAGAGAAGTGATCTCAACCATTAGATCTACCTTCCCTCCCTCTCTTTTTTTCCTCCTAACTCCAAGGGCCTATTCGTTACTTTTGTTATTTATTAAGGGGGATTTATGAAACTTTACCCTTTATCATATAAAATGTTTATTTTTCCTCATTTTTTTCTTTTCTCTGTTATCTAATTATACACATACGATCCAGATTTCTTTACTTTTACCATTTTTATTTTCTATCGAACATACACAATTTCCTTCCAATCAATACAATGAACACATAGTATTTTCAGATTCACTTAATTATCGCGTCGTAATTGCTCAATTCAGAGATAAAGTAAGTTTTATAACTGATTTTGATTATAATTTTGTTTGTGTTGCTATTTAAAATCAAATAAAAAGCTTGTATATGTGTTTGTTATTGTTAATATGTATCAATTCGTTTACATTTTGTATTAGTGTCGTGTTTTTTGTTTTCTTCAGAAATCGTGTTCAATGCATCAATTTTACGAGTTTTGTGATATCATGGACTATATTGATTAGTTACTGTAAGCAAGTTTGAACTGTAAGCAAGTTTGAATAGATAAATGCCTTAGAATCGTGTTTACAAAAATTGCACAAAAGGTGTTTGATAAAATGTCTTACTTAAATTTTATAAATGTGATGCACTAATTGTTCATTGTTTACTTGTATATGTGTTTTATATTGTTTATTAGCACCGATTCTTGTTCATTATGTGTTAAATTTCATTTTTTTAGATTTTTTTAGTAATCATGTTTGATGTATCGATTTTATGAGTTTTGTGATATGATGGACTATATTGATTAGTCACTTTAAGCAAATTTGAAGAAAAAAAAGATTGGAAAACGTGTTTACAAAAACTTCACACAAGGTGTTTGATAAAACTTGTAGATGATATTTTTATAATTGTGATGCATTAATTTCGAACTGTGATGCACTAATTTTTTATTATTTTCTTGTTGAAGGATTTTAATAAAACATTTTACTGATTTCTTAAGCTATATAGATATTTACTTTCTTGGTAACAAACTGATTCCTTAAATTAGTTAGTGTGATGCGTTTATATTTTACTCTGAATTAGTTAGGACTTGTATCTTATAAACACATGAGGTTGGAACATACAACAGACAAACAAAAATTAAAAACTTGTATTCAGATTACTTACAAGATTGGGGTTTTTTTATTGTTCAGGTAATGTTTCGCACTTTCACTACTTTGATCTGCTTGATTACATGTTGTGTATATGTGCTAGATAATATATGTAATTGTTCGTTTAACATGTGTGCAGAGTCTAATTATGTCATTGGTTCAAACTTTCCCCATTTCAACGTTTTAGGCACATTGATTTTCTAGCAGTTTTCCTTCTATTTAGATACATATATTTTCATATCTTCATATAAATATAGTTACTTTTGGGTGATTTTTCAAGGCTAATAATGGATTAGGAATTTTATTTTTTTGGTTTAGATGTGTTTGTTCTAGTAGTTTATGTACAACTGATTCACAATATATATATGCGTTTAAGAAAACTTCTTAAAGGAGCAAATGTTAGCAACTGACATATGCCGTGCCTTGTAATCATGCTAAACTACCCAAGTTGTTTGGTAAAAAGATAAAGTTTTGTGTAGGTCATCTGTGAAACATTGTAAAAGCCAGCAATGGCTCTTAGATATTGTTCATTTTATGTGTATTGTCTTATACAGTTTTAATGTGGTATTCAAATATCCCAGCGAATATTAAGTTTCACTCGCTATGAGTCAATTTTTACATGATATACCATTCATATTTTTCTCTTTTATGATATCAGAATAATTCACCTTATGAAAAGCTTGACATTATTTTGATCAGAACAATCCCTTATTGAGAGAGAGTAATCTCACACAAGATGTTAGATATCCAGCTTGATTAATAAGTATTTTATGGCACTCGACTAGATTTGGAAGCACATTAGCCAACAAATCTTCCCAACCTTCACTGGAATAGAGACCTACTTGCTCAGTTCGTGGAGCTGCTCAAATAGGTTATCCAGAAGGTTGATTTTTGTATATTTGATTTGAGACCTTTTTTATAACCGCGATGCACACCAAGTGTTTGATAAATGTCTGAATAGGATTTTATAATCGCGATGCACTAATTTTACACTGTGATGCCCTAATTTTTATGAATATATTGTAGTTACACTGTGACGCCCTAATTAGTTTAGGCAATAGGATTTTAGATTTGGATGTAAAGACTCGCTAAGACAATTACATCGACATGTTTGTCGCAACTGTATGTATCACCACATCATAATAACATGTGCTACGACGTTAGGTCACATGTTTTAACTACTATACACACACAATAACAAGAAGTTACCAATATTTGTTACATCCAAAGGTAAGTTTTGTTGTATGATGTGCGAGTAGGCACAAACCTAAAGTTGGATACATATCTTATATATGAACCTTGTTTTTCTTTTGTTTTTTTATGTATAGAAATGTTAAAATAGTTCAACGAATTTAAACCTAGTTGAGACTATAATTACTACTATAGGACATGATAGCGTGCAATGTTGACTCGAGATTATGCAAAGATTTTGATATATGCAGCTGGTGGTTCAACCCACTGGTCACTGCGTGTTAACCCTGATGATAATTAATTAGAGTTTTCTTTTGCTTTATGTATGAAATTCATTCACTTGACTAAACTGCATTAAACAGATGCACTAAATTGCTTGAAACAGATGCACTAAAGTTTTAGCTCAAAATGAACACATTCATTAATGCAAAGGATAAACAAAGGCAGTTGCTGAATTTAATGTATGTGTTAAAATCATGTTTAGAAGCCCTTGGATTGAACCCGTTTTGTTTATTAATTTTATATCCTTGATTTTTAATCTAGATTATTGATTATGTAAACCTACAAAACTCATATTTGTCATTCTAAATATATTTTTTTACTAGAAAATGAGATGTGCATGATCTCCTGATCTTGTTCGTTGTCGTTATTGTTAGATACGATCATTGGAGAAGATAAAGAAGACTACTAAGTATGCATACAAGTTTGCTTGGATTTCAAACGTTGAATCGGTCGTGGATGGCGTATACAAAGTTAGTTAACCATGTAAAAAAGAAATAGGTTCAGACTATACTAGAACGTAATTGTATTTTTCCGAAATCAATTGAGTGATTTTTTTTTACTTGTTATTATGTAAATTTCTTCATAATAATATATCAAATGATATTATTATTATTTCTTCACTTTCTAGTGTACTTTGCAATTACTTATTCATGTATATCCGCAATCTACCCATTTTGTTTTTTCAATCTTTATGTTGGAGTTGAGATGTATTTTGTATTCTAGTTCTTTTGTTTACATGTTTACTTTAAAGAGGTCGGATGAGATGCCCTTATATCATACAAACATGTGCCCTTAAATCATACAAACAGATGCCCTTTAAGAAACAGGTGCCCTTAAATCATACAAATAGTTAAGGAAGAGTATCACAATGATTCCGTGTGTTTCTTATATTGTTTCTCGTTAGTGAGAAATGTAGCAAATAAAATATATGTGTTATATAAATGACAATCATCATTATCGTTTCAAGATCAATCCACAATTTAAACAATATACATATTCTCCATTTACATACGTAGTAACTCAACAAGTCTACTCATATCTTGTGTACTGAGTATCAGAGTGCTGAAGTCTTAAGTACACGCTAGACGCTAGAAACGACGTATACATGAGATGGTAAAACAACCTAAAATATCAACACTGAAGTTCATACTGTGATTGTGTTATCTGTTATAATGACGGACATTCATTCTACTTGAACATGTTGAACGGGTAGCTCTTAAGTGTCTGCTAATTCCTTCCCATTAGTCTCAAATAGTAGCAACATAACAGCTATATTCCTGATAGAAGAATGGTAACCTCAAAATAGACTACTGGAAGCGTGTGGCAATTACTACCCATTCCAACTGCTATCAAGGGGCATACCATCCTCCGATTCTGCCTATCGTTGTAGCTATTATTCCAACTCTTGTTGCTCTTGAGTTCGTTGGATACACCTGAAATGTTGTAAAAACCAATGGTAATGATAAGATAATATCTTAGATTATTAGGTAAATCAAATGAACGAGTGCAATCCAGTAGACTTACATGAGAGAAACACTACCAAAATATGGATATCCCATAATAAGGAAGGGATCGTCTGCTACATCTATCTATAGTGATAAACCCACAAAGATATCTATGATATATGCATATGTTGAATTGAATTACACTACGTAAAGTGGACCTTTCGAGCTGGATTGACAATATCCTTATATTTGTTTTGTTTGTTGGTCTTAATCTGCTGCAATAAAGTCACCAAATTAGCAAATATTATGGAAAATTCTTTCAGAATAGGATTTTCCACGAGTGTGCAAAACTTATACTCATAACTGTAAAACTGATTCATTCATATGCCCTTAAACAAATAGATGCCCTTAAATCATACAAACAGATGCCTTTAAATCATAAAAATAGATGCCCTTAAACATACATATGCACATAAACAAACTCGAAAGGGTCATATCATGGTTTTTAAGTTAAGTACAATAATGTGACAACTAATCATAAAAGAGTTAAAACCCAAAAACAACAATACATGTGACAATTCGACCTGTTTTTATATGAATGGGTCGATTCAAGTTGTATTTTATCTAAATCCCACAAAACTTAAGTTAAAAGAGAAGGTCAATATCATGGTTTTTAGGTTAAGTAACCGAGTTTAGCTATTTTGACCCGCTGACCTTTAAACGGGTTGATTTGTGTTATGTACTTCCAATAACTCCAATGACCTATAAATAAATTGAATAACAACTTCATGGCAATCGCTAATATCTTTCAAGATATCATCCAAACACACATATTTACCCAACTCGATGGTCAAACACTCGCAGCAGCAAGCTTTACAACCTCACAGCTTCAATCCCTTTGCTTCGATCATAAACTATGGTTAAATATATGCACTTTATACTGACCTTCCATAAATGACCATCTAGTAACTAAAATCATCTCTAGCTTCATATCCAACCATAAGAGTCATATCAACCATTGATCTTAGATATCTTGATGAGTTGGTGTTTTTGAATGTTAAGTTAACTGATACTATTGCTAGTGATTGGTTTCAATCGCCACCATGATATTTTCTAGTGGAAATTGCTGTTTTTGACCTGTTGGCCTATAAATGGGTTGATTTGTGTTATTACCACTGATCTAACAGCTTGCAATGAACTCTGGTTCCTAATCACATGTTAGGTTGGGACGGTTTGCAATCAATGATGAGTCATTCAATGCTACACAACTTTATACCAATTTTTATTGCAGTTTATGATTATATCAGTACTGGTATGGAAGCTTTATACTAACTCAAAATTCAGGACTGTAAAAGTCTGCAATAATGCCAAACCCATAATAATAGACATACCTCGTTACAAAAAAATGTTAGGACTTTAGCCAAGCTGACACTTTTTTTCTCCTGGTGGCATGGGACATAAGTGAAGTTGATACCAGATTCTTAGTATTGCTACCGTAAAGATAAAGGCAAGCAGTGAATCCATAATAAGCATAAATAACAAAGAATCACAACTTCAAATTCAGTAACTAAAAAAAATATATACGATCAACAGTTTAAACAAAATGCTAACCTTTAAAACCGAGAATAGCTGCACCAGTAGCGAACCCATCAACTGAACCATTAACAAAGCCTCTCTTCATTCTATACTTATGCCTCAATTGCTCAAAACCAATGTAGACGCCACCAATAGCAGCAAACTTTGTGTTTACATTTGTGAATACCACCAACTTTATGTTTATATTTGTCATAAATTGATATCATAAAAAGATAAAAACAATAATAAATCAAAAATTGGTAAAGTAATTTGTAGGGTTTTGGCATTGAGTTTTGAAAGTAATTATCTGACAATAAGTAGTGTTTTAGAGATTTTGGGGAAACGGAAACTATAACTATTGACTAGTAATCATATTAGTTGCGACTTAGGGGGTGTTTGGGGCTACATATATGTTTAAATAATAAGTGTCATTAAGTGTATCGAATCTAAAACAAATATATAAACAATTTTATCCAAATACTCAAAACGGTTAGACTACTACCCAAAGGATGCCCTGCTATGACCAACGATGTACTAAACATATAAATGGATGCCCTAATATGACCAACAATGCACTAAACATACACACTGATGCATTAATATGTCTCACGATGTACTACACTAGTCATACACATTGATGCCCTAATGTATTTATCGATGCACTAAATATACAAATAGATGCTCAAGTAGTTCTAATGGTGCACTAAACATACAAATGGATGCCTTAATATGCCTGACAATGCACTTATCATACTCACTGATGCCCGAATATGTTCATCGATGCACTAAACATACAAAAAGTTGCCCAAGTAATTCCTGCGATGTACTAAACATAAAAATGGATGCCCTACTATGATCAAAGGTACACCAAACACACACAGAGATATACTAAACATACACACTGATTCCTTAGTATGTCTAACGATGAACTAATCATTATCACTGATGCCCTAATTATATTCACTTATTCTCTAATATGTTCAAAGAATATCAATAATATTATAATACAAATATTATGCAACAATCACAACCACAGATGCACTAATACTATCAATAATATTATATGATGACCTGACGTGTAATCTATGCTGCAAACATAAAAGTAGATGCTCTAAGATGTCATATTATTCAATATTAAACACATATACTTCAAATTAGTGTATCGCCTATATAAAAACTTATTCAGACATTTTATCAAACACCTAGTGAGCAATCTTAATAAACATATATATTTTATTTTTGCTGAAATTGTTTTATATGATGATAAACTTTCAACAAAACTTCGATAATCATTACATCAATGATTTTTAAAAACATGCCCAAAAATTATACATATTCACCTGGTGTTTGTATTTTCAGCGGGTTTTAATGTCAGTGATTTAACGGTTGTTGGTGGCGTCCAGTGGTTATTGATGATGGTGTTTCCCTGATGGTGGTGCCCACGGTGGTTGGAATGGTGGTTCCTGGCGATAAATGGCGGTGTAATGATGGTGGTGGTGCCGATGGTGCAGGTTCCTGGTGATAATGACGATCGGTGGTGGTTGTTCCTTGGTGGTTATAATGGTGGTTCTTGGTGATAATGACGTATAGTGGTTTAGATCTGTGTGGTGATGATTACCAGCTACTTGTTTTCTTTCTTTTAATTTTTACCCTGAAGTTTTAGATATTTGCAAAATCTACCCTATAACTATTTTTCTCACTTTTCTATCTAATTACACTTTTCCCTAGAACCGGTCCCTATATATATATATATATATATATATATATATATATATATATATATATATATATATATATATATATATATATATATATATATATATATATATATATATATATTGGATCATTTAAAAAGTTGATCTAAAAGTGAGAGAAGTAATCTCAACCATTAGATCACCTCCTTTTCCCCTCTTTTTTTACACACCAAACTACAGGGACCTAATTGTATTTTCTTTCATTCTTAAAGGGAAGTTTTTGTAAATTCGCACCTTTCATATATAATTCCTATTTTTTTCATTTTTTATTTTTCTTCTCTCTAAATCCACAACCTGTACTTCTTTTCTCTTAGTTCCAGATTCACGAAGAATCACGAAATCACGACCATGAAGATTGACGAAATCATCTCATCACGAAGTCATATCGTGTTATCATAATCAGTAAGGTATGTAACTGACTTCGTGTTATCAGATTCAATATCATATCGTGTTATCAGATTTAATATTATTTCATCATAATTTATCAAATTGAATATCAAAATAAGGTATGTAACTGAATTCGATTATAGTTTTGTTATATTTTATACTTAAAATCAATTGTAAAGTTGTTATATGTGATTTTTGTTGTTTTATCAGAATGAATTGTTGTTCATATGGAGTTAGGTTTTTTTTTATACAATTTGATTCGTTAATCATCATTTTTGTTTATAGATGTAAGGCTTTTCAGACTTTATTGACATTATTCATTGTATAGAATAGTTATTTTGAAACGAAATTGAGAAATAAATACATGGAAACATGTTTACAAAAGACTACACACCAAGTGTTTGATAAAATGTCTGAATGAGTTTTTATAACTGCGATGCACTAATTTTACACTGTGATGCCCTAATTCTTGTGAATAGATTCTAGCTACACTATGATGCCTTAATTAATTTAGGAAAGAGGATATAAGATTTGGATGAAAACACTCGCTAAGACAATTGTATCAACATCAAGTTTGTTGCTATTGTATGTATCACCACATCATCATACCATGTGCTACGACGTTAGGTTACAGGTTTTAGCTATTATATAGATACAATAGCAAGAAGTTACCAATTTTTGTTACATCCAAAGGTAAATTTTGTTGCATGACGTTTATAAATGGATGTAAATTTTTCAGAATTCACTTTATTAGAAACATTATATGTATCATGTTTGGTGATACGTCTGATCATTGTAACGTTTAATCTTATAGGCAAAAGATAACGATGGTGAAGGTCCGTATATTTAGCTAGTATACATGCATGTTTATAATAGTAATTTCTTTTCATGATAACTGATCTTTATATTTGAAAATTTTAAACCTAGCCTTTTCAATCAGAATTAGTGTCAGCTTCTTACGCGGTGTCCTATATTAACCTAAATTATTGTCAAATTTCAAGTGAAATAGGCTTCCTATTCACATTTGTTCTTGTGCAGGTGCTTGTTAATCAATTGAAAGGTGTTGCCCCAGCTATACATAATTCAATATCAGCGTTGAGTGAGGAAGTGAAATCTCCACCAATCTTCCTCAAGTGACAAATTACCATGGAAGATCTACCTCACTTGTATGACAAAGCACCAGAAGGACTATGGTAGTTGCGTTGTACCTTATTTGCTTTTTTTTTAATGATTATCAAATATTTTAAATGCTCGTTCAAGTACTAAACTGTAAATTTTATATATGAGTATCAGAAGTCAAATCAAGACACATCAGGTAGAGCTTCGTTTGATTTATAAATGAAATTCATTCACTTGACCAAACGGGTGCACTAAAGTGACTCAAACAGATGCACTTAAGTTCATCAAACAGATGCAGTAAAGTTACGTCATATTTTATCATGTTTCCATTTATGGATGCTTATTACAAATACATATAGTTTACTGATTTTTACTTGTATGTTTGACAGTGTCTGGAGTGGATGCTAAAGTGCATAACTTAATACAGAGCAACATGAAATGTTCATACATAAAAGTTAACCCACTTTTGAAACTAGCATAAAGGCATTGGTTTTGAATAAGTGCAATAGGATAAGTAGATAATACCATTTACATCTTGTGTTGTAAACTCCCTATAGTAAATAAGATATACAATTTGTATAGATCTTGTATATATTAGTATCGTGTTCAGAAATATGAATTTACTTCAGCTTCAAGATTTCATTATAATAAAGTTCTATATTCTATATTTATGGTTTTAATATAAATATGATTCTTTATCACATTCATTGCTTTGGAATGTTGTTATCAGTGGATGATGTAACATGTGGTATCTTTGTAGAGTCTTTCTTTAAAGGCTCGTCAACTTGAATCTTTTCTTGTTCGTTAACCATGTTTGTCTTATCATTGTTTGGAGCCTCCTTTTTTTCAATTTCACGAACCTAAGAGTATTTCACTTGTTTTACTTTTATGATACAAATGGATGCACAAAGTATATCAAAAAGATGCACTAAAGTTTCTCAAACAGATGCACTAAAGTGCCTCAAACATATGCACTAAAGTAATATATGAGAATGAACACATCCATTAATGTAAATGATAAACAAATGCATATATTGAATGTAATGGAGATGAACGGCTAAAGCTCTATATTAAAAAGAATATATTTTTTGTGTGATTGGGAGTAAAAAATATCAACCGACAAATATAGTTGAACAAAAAAATAGTAATAAACATACAAATACCTAGTCATGTTATGAATGAATTAAACTTATTATAAAATTCACTTGCCAATAAGAATACAAGAGATGCATTTTTGCATTGATGAGTGATGCTACAATAAAATACAACGTCTCCTAAGATATAGTAAGCTAAACAAAAATTGGCAAATAATATTTTTATAAGCTAAGCAATGACTATCTTCAAATTCTTGCAGAATCTGAAACATTCAAAGAAGCCTCTCAAATCGTTTACCTATCGATGCCTATAAAGTCGTCATCTTGTAACAAATCATCAGCGTTCAACCAAGAACAAATGTCATATTCTCGTCTGACAAAATCATCTTCGTTACTAAATTCATCCATTCCAGGAAGTTACAGATGGGGACATGTCAAACGTGTATTGCTAAATAGAACCTGAATTAGTTGAACAATCATTATGAGTTGAACAAGCACTATGTAATATTCCATACATATGTCTTATTCTTTTAATACATATGCCCTAAAATATACACAAATTGCCAAACACTGGTTAATAATCATCATGCAATATTTCATACAGATGGCTTATTTTTCTAATACGGATTCACTAAAAATGTATATAAATTATTATTTTGCCAAACACCCCCAATGTTTACTACACCGATGAATAATCCTTATGCAATATTAAACAATTGTAATGTATAATGTTGATGCACTAATGTATAACACAGATGCAATAAGATCTTACCCTTTTGCAGTCTTGACGTGAGTCCACCAATGCCCATTGTTAAATACTATAACGTCTGTGTAATTTGTTTTCTGAAGAGCTAAGTTACTTATCAATTCAAGCCACAAGGTCTCTTTTTTCATACCATTTTAGTCTTTGTCTTTCCATTCTAGAACCAGGAAAAGGTGCCACAAAGAACTCTATTGTGCTCTTATAATCTTACAAAATCATACCACGGATTAGTTACTTTTGACTAATCTAGTAAATTACAGAATAACCATTAAAAACGAGACTACTATACTTTGAATACAAAAACATAAGAAGGTTCTGATCTGAAAATTTTCTTTTATGAGGCAACTCTCTAGATTCATTTGTTTCTAACACATGGATTGCAGTAGCATAAGTTGGCATACCAGCATCAGATACAGGCAGCAACATTGGATCATTTATATCATCGGTCAAGAACTGCATTTTAGTTCCCTCTCCACCATATGATTCAACTTCGATTGGATTTGAATTAACATAATACAAATTAGTTACTTACAAAAATGATTAGTTATAGGAAACTAATTATTACTTACTAATTAATTGTGACATTTGTATTAATAATTAGTTACAATTAATTGCTTCAACTGAAATGTATTAGTTATATTTGATGATGAACTAATCATACTCACTAATGCCCAAATATGTCTATCGTTGCACTAAACATATAGAGGGATGTCCAAGTATCTCCAACGATGTACTAAACATACAAATGTATGCCCTACTATGACCAACGATGCACTAAACATACAAGCGGATACACTAAATATACACGTTGATACCTTAATATGTTTGACGATGCACTAATGATAATCATTGATGCCCTAATCAGTTTATCAATGCACTAAACATACAAACAGATGCTGAAGTATCTTCATCGATGCACTAAACATACAAATGAATGCTCTACTATGACCAACGATGCACTAAACATACAAGCGGATACACTAAGCACACATACTGATGTCTTAATGTATTTGATGATGCACTAATCATACTAACTAATGCTCTAATGTGCTCAATGATTCACTAAACATACAAACATTTTAACCTGATGCAACAACCACAAACATAGATGCACTAATATAATTTGATCCCCTAACTTGTAATTATGATAATGCAAATATACATGCAGATACCCTAAAAGGCTACATCATTCAATATTAAACACACATACTACAAATTAGTGCATCACAATTATAAAATCTTATACAGACATTTTATCAAACACATGGAGTGCAACTTTAATACACACATTTTTATGCTTTTTTACATCAGCTTTGTTCTAAATCTTGTAGAAAACATGATGATATGATGATAAACTTTCAACAAAACTTAAAAAAAACCATTACATCATAATTAAAAACCTACAGATTTTACACAGTTAAAAACTTACATAATTAAAAAGTTATTCCAGTGGCTGGAATTGATAATTATACATGATTGTAACATGTTTAAATCAACAATATGAACGGGAAGATCAATTTGTTAATAAAACTAACTAGATTGAGAAGTTATTGTATGATGTTTGTGGTGGAGGTATGGTGTGATGTTGTTGTGGTGTGGTGGTGATTGGCGATGGTGCGGTGGTTGTGTGGTGGTGGTGATGTAGATGATGAGTGGGAGGAAACTGGTATTGCGATGTAGATGGTTGTGTGTGTGTGTGTGTGTGTTATCTAATAAAATCACGCTTCTATTTACTTTTGTTATTTTTTTTTCATTTTCTACCATGAAGTTTCAGCTGTGTTCGCAATCTACCCTGTAACTTTTTTTCTCACTTTTCTCTCTAATTACACTTTTCTCTAGAACCGGACCCTATATATATATATATATATATATATATATATATATATATATATATATATATAAAGAAAAAACATATATGTTGTTGTTAGTTATGAATATTATTATCGCCATATATTAAATTAATGTATATGAACGGATTTATAAATATCAAAATGAAAGCATAAGTTACTATGATATGTAAATAAATATATGAGATTGTACATATATGAACAACTCATATTATTATTTCTTATCAAATTAAGTAAGAATGTCTGCAAAAATAATATTTTTTTAACTATCCACGTTCAATAACGACTCATGTTACTCATCTTTATAAGTTTAACCCGTGCATACACGGGTATAAAATATTAAATACGCATAAAATTATTATTAGCATGAATATTGTTAGGTCACCATATTGTAACACTAGCATCAATATGTTAGAAATAAGGAAGAGATGATCGGATGAACACTTGCACACAACATACACGAATAATATGGAAAGGTTTAGGCGTAGGATTTGAATGAAAGTGAACAACCAACCTTCAAATGAAGGTTTACAAAGGTATTTATAGGGGAAGGGAGCTAGGGCAACACTTCTAGTCCCTTCCTTCCTTATTAGATATGGGCCAAGGCTTATGGGCTTTCTACATAAGCCTTGCCTTTAATACTAATATGAAAGCCTAATTAAGCTAACTATTACATATTGATTACTAACACTTGAGAAGTAGTTTAGGAGTGATTCCAACAATCTCCCCCTAAGTGTTAGTAATTGATGTCTTCTGTAATCTTGAACAGTTGTTGGTGCAGATGTAATAGTAGCTTTGACGTCTTCTGACATTCTTCTTTCTTGTGAGAAGAAGTGCCTTGATTCCAATAATCTCCCCAGTGTAGGGATCTTGTTTCTTTTGAAGTATTCTGTTTTGACGTCTTTGATTTCTTTGTTCTTTAATTCTTTGTTCTTTGTGGTGGTTGTGATAGTATGTTGTTGTCAGCTACAGGTCAGCTTCGATGCTCCAGCGTCTCCACGTCTTTCTCCAACATGCTCACACGCTCATTCGACAGTGAATTCCAGATGTGAAGTAGTTCTCGAGTCTTTATAACTTTGATTTGATGAAGAATCATTTTGACTTTGTGTTGCTTTTGATATTGAGAGAACTTGTTTTGTGATGTTGTTGGTATGAGCATGTGAAGAATCAACACGATCTCTTCCTCCCGCAAGCATCCATCAGCAGCAGCATCTCCGGTACAGTCACGAACACCAATTGATCATTGTAACCTTTTCATAAAGAATTGATTACTACAATTGTTCTACTGATGAATGTCTTGATTCCATTCACCTTGGTCGGGCGAATCAGCCGTCCGAATCCCCGTAAGGGACAGTTGGCATTACATTGAACAAGTCCAAGTAATGACTCACATATTCAGGACTCGATTCTTGAAAGGAATCTCCTTAGCGGGATTTCCAGCACTTACAAGTTCAAACTTCGAAAGCGTCAACAGCATAATGTGAAGACACATCTCTAATTCTAGCAAAGGCTGTTCCTGAAACCGGATGCCCTCAAGAAGGCTGGTATGTGCTAAAACACATACCATTTCTTTACCAAAATAGACCCAAAATAACCAAGAAAGAGCCGTTTATGCCTAATATTTGTTGGTTTCTTGAGTTTATGCATGTGCAGGTACGGATATGACAAAACAGATAAAAGAAATCCAAAACAGAAGAAAACCAAGCACGAGAAAGAAAAGAGAGTAGAAGCCGATGCCGGGAATTAGTTTTATGGATCTTGAATACTTAAAGTTACATTTTACGGATCTCGGGACATGTTCGGGAAGTTTTCACATTTTAACCTTCACTTTCCTAAATTTATACAAATTACCCTAAAACTTTCCATATTTACACTTTCCACCCCTCATTTAAAAAAATTACCAAATTAACCCTTAACTTACCCACATTTACCACTTTACCCTTTACACCCTTTCAGTTATCCAATTATCCTAAATCACTCTCACCTTTTCAATGAATCACACTTTTGGTCCTTACTGATTACTACAAAATATCATGTATGGTCCTTGTTTTACAAACGGATATCAAATACAAAATTTCAAGTCTAAAACACAAATACCAGGTCCAAGGGCCCAAGCCCAATCTTTCTCTTAACCCGTCCTACCTTCGTTGACTTGTCAACTCTCACACACAATTAATAAGTCTTACTGTTCTTCTTCAACCCCCATTTTTAGCCAGCTGCTTTCACCCTCTGACATCTTAATTTAACCCCAATCTTAATACAAAGCATATCAGGGACACGTGGCAATCGGTCAAACCAAAAATTGGAGGCCAAGGTGAATCTATGGACGAGATGAAGAGAAAGATGGTGGGAAACATCCAACGGTTCAAGCTCGAGCATCCAGGACCTTCAATGAAGACTGAAACCCTAGCTATTTGGCTATAAATTCCGACCTCCTCACAAGATACAAATTGTCCAATTTTCATGTATTAGGAAGCTTAGGCCATTTTACTTTCCCGTTATTAATTTCTGTTTTAGTATGTAGTCAGATTGTAATCTCAAATATTATTAATGCAAAGTTACTTTTAAAAGTTTAAATTCCTTATCCAATCAATTCTTCTGTTTCATAAGCTATTTTTCTGTTCCAAATTCAAGTTTCTTAAAGCTTTCATTAGTTTATTGATGTTTAAATTCATGTCTGGTCAGTTTTCTACAAAAGTCAACAAAAGTCAATAATGGGTCAAAGTTCTAAGTCAAAACCGTTTTTGATGAATTTTCAATTTCAATGTGTTAGATAATGGTGTTTAAAGTTAATATGTTCAATTTCATAAAAGTCATTCAAAGAATCTCTTGTTTTCCAAAGGTAATCTGCATTTTTCAAGTTTTAAGGGGGTGTTTGGTTTAGGGTGGCATTTATGCATTAAATCAGTTTTAGGTGTTAGCATCTAGTCATTTAGTCTTAGAATCTGTATTTAGAACCTTAACAAGCATAGTTTTTAAGTTTCAAAGTCTGATTTGGTATCTAAATTGTTTTTTTGCAAAACTATTTTCAGTTTTCAAATGTGATTTTTCAAAATTTTCACAAGCAGTTTAGTTAGTTTTTAGTTGTCGCAAAAATTAGTAAAAATTAAAAATCACAATTTCAATTGATGTTTTCACTTTTCCCAAAAGGAAAAAATTGGAAAAATCTTTTTAGCATGTTTCTCTGAGCTCAAAGTTGGATGGTTTGGAGTTGTGTTTCCCTGCACCACTGTGATCTATCAGTGACTTGAGCTTATTGTTGCACTTTAGCATCCCTAAGTAGTTAGTAGTAATAGGTCATAATTTTTAAGATTATATATCTCACTTAAGAGCTTTTTAGAATTGCTTATCTAGCCTGCTAGCTTAAATCTGTTACTGCACATTAGTTTACTAGTATCCCAAATAGCCTTTAGTTTTGATTTTTAGTTTCTTCGCCTTAAGTCATTATTAGCTGATATTTTGGACTCTAGGTATTTGGTTGGTGGTTGTTTAGCAGGTATTTTTAGTTTATTTTTGTGATTTTTCTAAGCCACTTGAATTAGAGCTCAAAGTACCCCCTGTAGGGCCGTTTGGCATAAGATAGTAGAATCTGATTTAGTGCTTATTTGTACTATTCTTGTGCCTTATTGATCCATTTCAGTTGCAGTAGGCTTAACTCAAGTGTTTTAGGTTAGTTTTAGGCTAGGGTAGCTTATGGTAGCTTATTGAGGCCTTTAGCTTAATTTCAAGTGCTCATTTCATTAATTGTTTGCCCAAATCATATCTCCACTACTCCAAAGTTGTTTCTGTTAATTTTCCATATTTCTCAGTATTATTTTATATTTTTCTGGAAGTTTTCATATTTTTCCATGTTCTTTTGATATTTTTCTGCATTTAAATTGAGTTTTAAGCATTTTTAATTAGCATTTAATACAAATAAATCAGAAAAAGTTCCAAAAAATATGTTTTCACTTTTCCTAGATTAAGAAAAATATAAAAAGCCAAAAAAATATTTTTGCATAATTTTCCTAGTTTAAATAGTATTTGTTTAGCAATTTAATTAGTTTTAAATAGTTTTAAATTCATAATACTTATATAAAAAGCCAAAAAAATGTGATTCCAGTTCTGAAAATTCTTTTTAGTTAAATTTGATTTTTTTAAAATAGTTTTATAATTTTCTTGCATGTTTTCCTAATTTTTAGAATTTTAGCTCTATTTTAAATGTTTAAAATTAGTTTTAATTCAAAATAAATCAAGAAAAACCAAAAAAATTAGTTTTAAATTTCAAATAATTTTAAAATATCATTTTTACCTGTAGAAAAATAGTAGTTCATTTTCATGGGTTAAAATAAATTAGTTTGCATTTTTAGTCGCGTTTTATTAATTACTTAATTTGCGTTTTTAGTTATAATTTTGCGTTTTTAGTTATAATTTCTCATTTGCATCATAGATCCAGTAGTTTTTATTGCTTTCCTTTATTTGCTTGCCTTGTATATTAGAAATCCCCAAATTTCCTTTTTACCTATTCGAATCCCGAATCACGCGACGTGAGTTGTTTACTCCATTCATCCCTCGTTGGGAAAACGACCTGGGAAATACATACCTTTGTATTTCTTCGGAAAAAATATCTTGTGTACGAAAATGAGCAAATCAAAATGGCGCCGCTGCCGGGGAGGGCATGTAGTGAGTTTCCGATTCCGTTTCGATTCGCGTGTATTTGAAGATCCTTCCCCGAGTGAAGTTATCGTCTTGTTTTTGTAAATATTTCTTTTATAAAAACCCAAAAATATTTTTCTTTTTAAAAATTTGTTTTCCTTTTATGTTTGATTTTATCAAAAACCCAAAAATATTCTTCTTTACCCTCTGATTTGATAATTCTTTCATCTTATCCCTCTTTTATGATTAAGTCTCATGGAGTCTCAAAATTTCTTTCAACCTTATTGCTTTAATTGTAGAGATGTGTTAAAAGATGATTCCCTTTGTGAACGTTGTTTTTGCAAAGGGTGTGGATTTTATCGCGATCTTTGTGTGTGTTGCCCTTTGGAAGAACCCACCGGGGGTGTCGAGGACGTTTCCATCGATTTTGAAGAAAGATTTGAGCAACATCAAAACAACATTGAAAGTATGTGTAGAACTCTCTTAAGTCTGATTCAAGCTCGACAATGTGTTAATGAAGAACCCGTCCAAGTTATGGAAGATGATCACACCATTTCGGAGCTACCCGAAGAACCCACCGAGGGTTACGGAGACGATTTCTTTGAACGTCGTGCTTTTATTAACAACATTGAGAAACTTGAAGCATTATCAAATTTTTTGAAATATAAGCTTGATGAACCCTCGATTCCTACTCCCTCTCCGGTGAGGGAGATGGAACATATTTCTGAGCCCGAGGTGATTCCCGTTTGTACTCTCGACTTTAATCCGAATAATTCTAGAATCGATCCTTATCTTTCACGATTCGCCGTTACGAGTTTGTCGAGTTACAACAAAACAGAACGAAATTATGAGCTTAAAATGAACACTAAACAGAAAGAACCGGAGACCACAACGGAAGTGGTGGAAATTGCTAGCTCTAAGAGCACACCACTTGTCCCACCTCCGGAATCTTCAAAATACGATCCCTCTTTCATCTCTGAGCCTTTCATTTCCAACTCTTCCCCTTCCCTCACGCCGGTTGAACGAAGTGACGTCCTTTTGGAAGAGGTCGATGATTATATTTCTTCGAACATTGTTGAACCCGTTGACTCTCTCATAATGGGGGATGAGCATCTTAGTACTATTCCGGAAACGAAATCGTCTAGTGTTGAGGTCCTTATTCCAATCCCAAGTGAGTCCGACGAGGTTGTTGATGATATTTGTGATGAGCCGTCTCTTGATATTTCGAGAGATCATGTTGAGGTGTTCTCCGATTCTGACGATGATTCTTATGGAGACATCGATTTCGTCGACGGTTTGCCTTCTGAGCCCGTCTACATAGAAGAAGCAAACGATCTTGAGCCAGAAGATGGAGAGATTGAGCCCAATGATATTCAGATCGAAGAAGCATTACATGAAACATTGTTGAATGTTCATCTTCTCATTTCTAAGATCGAAGCCTTAAACGATAATTCAAGTTCGCTTCCTATCTCCGTTAAAGATAGTGATTTCTCTCCCGAGCTTGAGACTTTCCGATTTGATGAAGAGATTAGTGGCAATCCCACTATCATAGATGTTTATCCTCCGATTCTTGAGCGATTTTACTTCGATGATGTTGATAAGAGTAAAGTTTTGAATGAGATTTCCGATACTCCAGCTGATGACCCGATCATTGAGGATGCTATTGATGACCCAATACCACCGGGTATTGAGGATGTTGTGAATGACCCGAGGGGGATATGGTTGTTCTTGATGGTTTTCGACTCTACTTTCTCGATGAGTCGACCATCACGTATCCCGTTGAGCCGACATGTGAAGACAAAATCTTTAAACCCGGGATATGCATTGATGAGTTCTTCGTTGAAAAAGTTTTATGTGATAAGGATCCTCCGTTGGATGCCTCCAGTATTGAGTGTTGGAATCACTCCTAAACCTAAATCAAGTGTTAGTGATTCATATGTAATAGTTAGCTTAATATGGCCTTTATGTTTGTTATTAGCCTTAGGCTTATGTAGAAGGCTCATAAGCCTAGGCCTAGCCCAATAAGGAAAAGGATGGGAACTAGGAGTGTTGCCCTAGCTTCCCTCCTATAAATAGTCTTGTAAACCCTCACTTGAGGGTTGGTTGTTCAATTTATCTCTCATTCACACTCTACGCCTAACCATTCACCATTTATACGTGTGTGTATGTGTGATATTGTTCATCCGCCTCTCTTCTCCTCTCTACTCTTTCTATTGATGCTTGTGTTGTAAAACTAGTGACCTAACAGTGGTATCAATCGCCAAATAGTTGGGTGAACGTATTGTTCTTGAAGTGGGGTTTTTGGTCCTACCAGAAACATACGGTTCAGGTTAATACTTTGGTTTGCTTAAAAACGCATTTTTTTCACTTTTTAATCCAAGATTCTTGTACTTTCAATGTTTTAAGGTGTTAAAATAACTGTTTTTGGGAAAAAAGTTTAAACCTTTACGCGTGGATCATAGTTTTTAAGCTTGTTTTTGAATTAGGGTTTCATTCTACGCATAACTATTTTTGACGCTTTGGATCATCAAG
>OU343225.1:152361960-152431803 GCA_910596185.1 Chrysanthemum makinoi
CCATTCTCTCTAACCTTTCTAACTCGTTTCATATCATATTAGTGATCTCTTTTGTAGCAAAGAAGATCAAGTCACATTCAAGCTTCAAAAGAAGTTGGAAGTCTTGTTTGTTTAGTGTTGTATGATCTAGTGTTGATTCATACTTCATTGTTGTATTAAACCATCATAATCTTGTGAGTGTGAGTGGTTAGTATTTTAGTCCTCAAAATACATTGTGTGTGGGAGTGGTGTACCCTTGGAAAGAACTCGACATTTAGCTTAGTGTCGGAAATAGTGTGTTTAAGTGTAAAGGTTTTCTCCACGGTGAAAGGAGCTTGTTGACTAGTGAAGTTAAACTCTCGAGTGTGAGACTCGGGAGTGGAGTAGGCAAGGAAAAGAGTCCTTGTAGACCGAACCACTATAAACAACTTGTTGTGGTTTGATCATTTCTTTCCTTATTTACTCTTTACATATTGCTTGCATATTTCATTAACATATCTAAGATCAATATCAATTGATCTTTCAATAAGTTTCAAAACAAAGTTTTAATTGGTAAACTATTCAACCCCTTCTAGTTTTCTACAATTGGTACCGAGCCTCGTTGCTCAAGAATTTCTAAAATAACTTGTATTTTATAAACTTGAAACGATCCATGGATTCTCAAAACTTTAAAGAAGGGCAATCTATGCAAAGACCACCACTCTTTGAAACCAATGGATTTATCTATTGGAAAACCGTTTTGAAACATATGTAAAATCAAAAGATATAGATCTTTGGTTTATTATTGTTAAAGGATTTTAGTTCTACAAAAAAGATATTTTTTGATGAACAAAAGAAATTAGTTGCTAAAAATAACGAAGCTAAAATGATGCTTTATAATGCTTTACCTATAAAAGAATATGAAAGAATTTTATGTGTGAAACCGCCAAAGATATTTGGGAATCTTTAATTGTTACACATCAAGGTAATTCACAAGTCAAGGATAACAAAATTGATCTTCTTGTTCAACAATATGAACAATTTGTTATCCCTGAAGATGAAACCATTGATTGTGGCTTTGCTCGCTTTAATACTATTATTACATCACTTAAAGCACTTGATGAATCTTTTCGTAGTAAGAACTTTGTCGGAAATTTCTTAGAGCACTCCATCCCAAATGGAGAGCTAAAGTGACCGCTATTGAAGAATCAAAAGATCTCAAAAATGTCACTAGACGAGCTAATCGGTAACCTCAAAGTACACGAAATGGTGATGGAGAAAGATTCGAGATCATCAAAGGAAGAAGGAGAAGATCAAACCGTTGCTCTAAAAGCAAAGGCGGAATCAAGTGATGATGACGAATCTTGCCCGGTAGTGAAGATGAGGAATATGCCATGGCCGTTAGAGAATTTAAGAAGTTCTTTAGAAGAAGAGGAAAGTTCGTAAGACAACCTCGAGAAGAAAAGAAGCCATTCCGAAAAGATCGGGATGACAAAAAGGGTAAAGGTGAAAGAAAGTGTTTTAGATGTGGTGATGCAAATCATCTCATAGGAGAATGTCCCAAGCCACCTAAAAGCAAAACTCAACGAGCTTTTGTAAGTGGTGCTTGGAGTGATAGTGAAGACGATGAAGAATCAAGCAAGGAAGAGATCGCTCTAATGGCACATGAGTCAAATGAGGTACTTTCGACTCTTCTTATTCTTCTATTGATGATGACACTTTGCAAAAACAATATAATCAATTGTGTGAGCTAAGTCTAAAAATCATAACTAAAAATAAATTTTTAAACCAAAAAGGAATTTTTGGAAAATGAAGTTTATGAGTTAAAAGAAAAAGCAAAACGACTTGAAAAAGGAAAAGCAAATGACGATGATTGTAAATCATGTCAAGAGCTTAATCTTGAAATAGAAAAACTAAAGCTCACACAAGATGTTTTAATCAAAATAATTCTAAATTTAAAAGGTTTAACAAAAACATCGCTCTTGCCGATGAAATAGTTAAAATTCATAAAACACCGTGGAGACATGAATGGGCTAGGTTTTAATGAAGTATTAATTCCAAAAAGTCAAAACAAAACGCCCGAAGGACGAACAATTGCAAAACTGCTGCAAAGATAAAGACGGACTGACGGAACCAAAATAAGGGTTCGTCCTTGAAAAAAATGGTGTCGTGGGTACTTCACAGACATAATGTTCGTAATACGGACCGCATCAATTTGTTAAAGTAACAAAGAAAACCAATGATAGTGTTAAACTAAAACCAAATTACATCAGGAGTAGGACTTGCTAAAAATGAATTTAGATCAAAAACTACTCAACAACGATATAAAACACCTTTTGCCAAACGCCCCTTCCTAAGAGCAACCACAACATTACAACCCAACTACCAACACAATGGTTGGAATCAAAACTTCCCTAGACCATATCAAACTCCGATTACATGTCATGGAACTTTACCCATCATTTCCATACATGAATCAAATAAATGGTATGTTTAACCCAAACGGACCCATGAGATATTGGGGACCAAATGCTTGAGTTATTTGCTTCTTAGGTATGCTTGAAAGTTGGATTGGAACCTCGATGAATGGATAAAAGATAGTGGATGCTCACGCACATGACGGCAACAAAGTCTCTTCTCATCATACCAAGAGTATGACGGAGGTAATGTCACTTTTGGTAGCAATCTCAAAAGCAAAATCATTGGCAAAGGTACGATCGCTCATAACTCCCTAACTATTGAAAATGTTGCTCATGTGGATAGGTTAGGATTTAATCTACTTAGTATTAGCCAATTATGTGATAAAAAGTATAAAGTACTATTTGATGAAAATGGTAGTAAAATACTAAAAGATGGTATCACCATAGCTAAAGGAGTTAGGAAAAATAACATATACGTCATGAAAATAGATAAAACATATAATGACAAACTTTGCCTAACAACATTAGATGATAGCTCATCTCTTTGGCATAGACGCTTAGGTCACGCTAATATGAGACTTATACAAAACCTATCTTCAAAAGAGCTAGTTAGGAATTTACCAAAACTAAAATATGACCAACACTTTTGCGACGCTTGCAAAATTGGTAAACAAACCCATAGTAGTCATAAATCTAAAAATATGGTGTCCACATCTAAGTGTCTAGAATTATTGCATATGGACTTGTTTGGTCCATCCGCTATAAGAAGCTATGGAGGCAACTTATACACTTTGGTCATAGTAGATGATTACTCAAGGTTTACTTGGACGTTGTTTTTGAAAACCAAAATGAAGCTTTTGATAAATTTGAAATTCTTAGCAAGAAAATTCAAAATCAACTAGGTGTTAAAATTGTGTCGATCAAACGGATCATGGTCGGAATTTGACAACGAAACTCAATTTGGAAACTTTTGTGATACAAATGGTTTAACACATAACTTTTCCGCCTCCACACCTCAATCAAATGGAGTAGTAGAACGTAAAAATAGAACAATTCAAGAAATGAGTAGAACAATGCTTAATGAACAAAACATTCCTCAAAAGTTTTGGTGTAACATCGTTGACACTTCTACATATATTTTGAATAGAGTCTTAATACGTCCTTTCTTAAACAAAACACCATATGAGCTTTATAAAGGTAAAAAGCCAACGTTAGGATATTTTAGAGTCTTTGGTTGTAAATGCTTTATTCTTAATACTAAGGATTATCTCACCAAGTTTGACCCAAAGTCTTATGAAGGTGTATTTCTTGGTTATTCTCAAACTAGTAAAGCTTATATTGTCCTAAACAAAGAAACAATGATAGTCGAGGAATCGTTGAACATAACATTTGACGAAAGTCCACCTCCCTCTAAGACATCACCTTTGGTAGATGATGACTTAGTTGAAAGTCAAATGATAGAAAGTCAAGAAATAATTAATAATAACAAGGAAGATGAACCATTAAATAAAGAAATTGTCAACATCAAAGAATCTAAAAGTCATCCTTTAGAAAAGGTCATAGGACAACTTAATCAAAGAACCTTAAGGTCACAAGCCCAAAATCAAAGTAATTATTTTTGTTTTGTATCCACCATTGAACGAAAAACATAAATGAAGCAATAAAAGATGAATCATGGGTAATTGCCATGCAAGAAGAATTAAACCAATTAGAAATGATGTTTGGAAATTAGTTCCAAAACCTAAAGATCAAACTATAATTGGAACAAAATGGGTTTTTCAAATAAAATGGATGAAAATGGTATAGTATCTAGAAACAAAGCTAGGCTTGTTGCACAAGGTTATAATCAACAGAAGGGATTGATTATGATGAAACTTATGCACCGGTAGCTAGACTGAATCTATTAGAATATTACTTGCTTATGCATGTGCTATGACTTTAAATTATTTCAAATGGATGTTAAAAGTGCTTTTCTTAATGGGTTTAACGAAGAAGTGTATGTTGCTCAACCTCCCGGTTTCACCGACTTTGAGAAACCACATCATGTCTTCAAACTCAAGAAAGCATTGGATGGTCTTAAGCAAGCTTGAAAAGCTTTACGACCACTTAAGACTTTTCTTATTGATAACAAATACACTATGGGATTAGTAGATAATACTCTTTTTACCAAGAAAAGGAATCACATATTATCATTGTTCAAATATACGTTGATGACATTATATTCGATCAACTTGTCAAGAGCTATGTGATGATTTCTCTAAAATCATGCACGACGAGTTTGAAATGAGTATGATGGGTGAGTTAAATTCTTTCTAGGACTTCAAATTAAACAACTAGAAGATGGCATATTTTTAACCAATCTAAATATATAAAAGACATGCTTAAGAAATTTGGTCTTGAAGATTCCAAACCAACTAAAACACCCATGTCCTCGGACACTAAACTCACCAAGGATAAGAAGGTGAATCCGTAGATAACACTAAATATAGAGGAATGATTGGTAGCCTACTCTATCTTACGGCTAGTACCCGACATTATGTTTAGTGTTTGTCTATGTGCTCGCTTTCAAGAAAACCCAAAGGCATCACACTTAGAAGCCTTAAAAAGGATTTTTAGATACATTAAGGGAACAACGTGTTTAGGATTATGGTATCCCAAAGGAACGGGTGTAGAAATCATAGTGTATGCCGACCGGATCATGCCGATTATGTCGATAGAAAAAGTACAAGTGGTATTTGCACTTTTGTTGACATTGTCTCACCTCATGGTTTGCAAAGAAGCAAACGGCTTTAGCCATCTCTCAACTACCGGGTTTAGCACGCCTCACCGAAAAGCATGTCAACAAGCTCGATGAAGCAAGCTCGTAGATTACGGAATTCATCTCAACGACATTGTGATACTTTGCACAACAAAGGAGCCATAATCTCAGCAAGAATCCCGCTCAACATGCTCGCACAAAGCATATTGAAATGGCATCATTTCTTCGCGACAATGTTCAAAAAGGAAACATTTCAATCGAGAAAGTATCCTCCGAAGACAACATTGCCGACATCTTAACTAAGCCTCTTAAACGAGAACCTTTTAATCTTCTTAGACTTGGTTTAGGGTTAATGGAACCAAACATGTAGGATAAACATAGCCCAAAACATTAGAATAGTCAAAACAAAAAAATTTTGTCTTGTATCTCTGCATCAGAGCCACGCACCAACGACAACACGGACGAACCAAAAATTTGGTACCGTCGGTCCGTGGTGTCTACGTACAAAACGCTACCTACAAACATCTTCTTCCTCAAAACCCACTTTACCAAAACGTGTAAACATTAAACCAAGCTCATTATTGTCACCTTCCCACTCACTAATCAATGAAGATAACATCATTGTAAGTATCCTAACTACATTTTATCTCTTAATTCGAGTCTAGGATTCTTATTTATGCACAAAACTATCACAAATCATTACATGGGGTTTTATGTATGCTTTTATACCAAATATGAATTCAATTGGCAAATGCATAACTAGTCATTGAAATTAGGTACTACATTATCATATTGCATAAACAAATCATGCTTCCCACTAATTGATAGATAATGAATATAAGGCCTTATTCAAATAACCAAACACCCCATGTCAAAATTTTGAAAAGCTTCTCACTTGTAGGAAAACAATTTTTTCATTGTTAATACAAATAGAAACGTTAAATTTTCATCACTTGCATGCTCTTGAATACTAAAGGTATTGCAAAACTAATATGCATTCCGGTATATTCAAATGAAGCCACATTGAATTAGGAGCATTTGGGTTATCTCATGGTATTTGCCAAACACCCCACTAAAACCATTTTTGTGCATAAAATGAGTCGAGATAACCGCAACTCCAAATTGTTTTCATATAGGCACACACTAGAACCAAAACGTTAAAGTTTATTCTCATTTTTAACATATTAATTTTGTCCTTAGGAATAACCATGGTAGCCGCAAGATTCTATGATCACAAAGACACCCTTAACTACATTCCCAAACATCACAAAACCAAAGGACTTTCCAAGGAACAAGTAGAAATATTTAGGGGTCTAGAATCAAGGTATTTCCATGAGGGTAGAACCATTCACTCATCCTTCCTTGAAAATACCAATCTCCGTGAAGAACTAGCCATTCAATTCGATTGTCTTTTGACATCGATGAACCAATTTGTCCTAGGTTTGTGTAGAATTCTATGCTAGTGTGTGACTTTTAGTGATGAAGATGATGATGAATTTTGTCTTAGGTTTAGAATCAATCAAAACGACTACACCATCACCTTAGCCAACTTTGCTCAAGTGCTAGGAATTCCCAACCGAGGACTTGTGTCTACTCGGATAAATGGTCACTCACCGCTCTTGATGCAATCAATGACCGCACTCCTCCCTACCAAACCCGTTTTACCGATAAGGATGTCATCCGTGAACACCTATTTAACCCAAGGTGATACAACCCGAGTTACCCGAAGGAAAGGAGGTAAACCGAGATCCATATGGAATGGAGCTAAATGAACTTAAGCCCGAATTTAAGAAATGGGAGGAGCTACTTAGAGCCAACGCATTAGCACCATAGGAAATAGGGACATCAACGCTTGCTTTGTCACATGCTCTACAACTTGTCCACCCGTCAACCATTCAATTTAGCTACTACATCGCTAGGAGAATGATTGATATTCCAACTCAAGGATCGGTTGCTCTTCCATACGGGATGCTTCTCACCCGTCTCTATAGAAACTTTGCACCAATTCCACCAAGTCCAAAAGGATGCACCTTCACTATGAGCTCATCCCTCACATCTTTGTACCTTTGAGTGATGCACGAGTTGCTAAGACAAAAGGCAAGAGAAAAACCTCCAACTCCATCATCATCATCATCAAATAGCTCCGAGGATGGTCTTCCAAGCTCTCATCTTCCACCTCATGAGTATTATGCCTCTTCCCGAGATAGAGAATGAATCGCGGAATTCAAGCAAACTAAGGGAATGTTCAAGTGCCTTGGTAGGATGATGAACAAGATCTACAAGAAGTTGGACAAATAAGGGTCCATTAAGGAGTGTTTGGAACAATACATTATCATTAATGTTTGATACTATTTAGTTGTTTTATTATGTAGGATGATAATATAACTTAAAACAATGGTGTATGCTAACAATCTTATGCAGGGGGATAGCACAAGTATGCTATCAATTTTACCCATTTTCACTATAATGTGAAAATCAAAAGCCTTGCTCAAAATCTATGCTCCACTATGTTTATACATGTTATTTACTTTTCCTAACTAGAAATGTTTAGTGTCACATGTTTTGAGAAAAATTTCGTGTTTCGAAAGTCCCCGACACCTAAAAACGCATCTCGGAAGTTTTCTCGATACGGACGGATCGACGGCACCAACAATTTGGTACCGTCCGTTATGTGAAATGGTACCGCCGCATTCGTGATAAAGGGACCGACGGCACCCTTTTTAGGGTCCGTCTGTAAATTTTGGTGCCGTGGATCCTGGTAACTTTCTCAATTTCGACTCTTTTCGTGATTCCAAATTACCATCCATTGCTTATAAATCAATCTTAACTAGTTTATACACTTATTAGAACTAGTATAATTCACTTAGGTATATAAGAAATCCATTTCCCACCAAAATTCAAAAATTTGAAAAATCCACCCAAGGAGCCCTTTGCATAAAGGAAGGAACCAAATTTTGGTACCTTCAAACTGGGTAACTGAATATTAGGAAATTCCACTCATTAGAACACATTTATTGCAAATCTTTTCTTCTTCACCATCTCTCTTGAATGGCTTGACTTGGGTGATATGACTAGCATTCAACCCACTTCCAAATCATTAGGAACCTCATCTCTTCAATGGTTTAACATCAAATCAAACATTTTCCATAATTTTTCACTCTATAAATTGAGAGGTTTTACCATGATCATCCTCACACCTTCTTCATTCTTACCTATTATCTAGCAAAGAAAAACCAAAGTCAAAAATGACAAAATCATCTCCAAAACCTTGCAAGAAAACGCTAGAATTAGTGAGGCCTTGTTGCTTCGTTAACCTTAGCTCCTCATCCGAGTCTTCCACTCACAATCTCATCTCCCATCCGAGATGATACAAGCCTTACCTTGGCCACACCTACTCAATCACACATTGTGATCACCACTCCACCACCTACAAAAAACCAACTTCACCTCCACCGCACCCATCCAAACATCCAAAACACCCTCACCACCTTCACCACCAAGGTCTCCAACTCTCATTCCTATGGAGTTATTTTCACTCCACCAACTTCCCCAAATCCTTTCTTGGAGGACTTGGATGACTTGCCTCCTAGGCCAAATCATCCACCACCATTGCCATCCTTTGGCACAATTGAGCGGATTGCTCATGAGTCACCTCGGTCATCTTTGACCCAAACGCCCCATTAGGGCCTAAACCTCTTCTCTTCCACCCCATCACAAAGACATTCATGGTCCTTTGTATGGGGATCATTCACTCCCCACATCAATGTCCCTCATCTTGAGGACATTGAGGAGTGCATGTGGGATAATCCCACTAGAGAGGAGATTCAAGCCGAACTCCACAACCTCCACCAATTCAAAGGCATGGTGGATTCTCACTTAAGTGAGACAATGCAAATGCAAAATGCTTTGCTTGCATCCATCATGACCACCCCAAACATTCCCACCAACAACACCAACACATCTACCATTCCACCACCACAACCTCCCCAAACATACTACCCCCTAGGCATGGTTGCTCAACTTGTGAGCAAACGCCCAAACCGTTGATAGGACCCGGGTTATGGTCCATGACTTTCAAGAAGAAATGAGGTTCATCCTCAATCACATCCTGAGCGCCTCAACGCTCTTTCTCATCCACCATCTCATTAGGATGGTCATAGATTAGCATCTTTTAGTTTCTTTTTTAGGATTAATTTTTTCTTGTACTAAAACACATCATTGTGTTCTCCTTTCATGATTTTACTCATGAAAAATTTTAACTAATGAATGGTGTTTTCTATATTGTTGGTGCTTTTACATAGTGTTTGAAAATGCTTGTGTATGATCATTATTACTAACATTTTTTTTTGTAGCTTTATTTCACAATCCATGTATCTTCCCATTAAGCACCCAATTTAGGGGGAGCTTTGATCAAGGGGAGATAATGGCTCGGGCTCATTACATTCCGCAAGATCTCTTCTTTTGTTGAGACAAAAAGGGGAGAAAATATAGAACTTGTTTACATTTGTTATATTTGACTTTTCTCAAAAGTCAACCGCATACTTTGACTTTCTAAAAAGTCAACATCATGATCAACTAGTGAATACTTTGACTTTCATAAAAAGTCAAACATCATACACTTGCATTATCATTTCTTTTTCAAGTTCTAAAACTAATATTTTTATAACTCTTGCACAAACTTTGTATCTTTTATAAAAATAAAATTTATATTTTGTCCTCAACAAAAAGGGGGAGATTGTTAATACAAATATCGTCATTAAACGTTATTTATATTTTTGATCTTTACCTAAGTTTTGTTAACGACAAAAGTAAATTTATTTTGTATAAAAGCTTAAAGCTTGTCAAGTTTAATAGATATTAAAACAAGCTTTTTCAAACAATATATTCATCATTCAAGCATTTACATTTATGATTAGTGATATCTTCATATGACTCTAATCATTATGTATGATAGTAGTTTTTAGAATGTGTTAGGTTCTTAATACCAAACACTACTTAAGTACTTGCATATTTCTAAAAATAGAAATACAACATATGACATCATGTGATGCATCATGGAAATCATTGGAAGATTTCATTAGATATTTTGTGTGGATTTGTACTCTTTATATCTTACACAATCTACTTAGATATGGTTGACTTTGGCAAAGATTTGATATCTTGGTGTCGACGGCGTACCAAAATTATAACGGGCGGAACCCTTTTAGGGGTCCGCGTCCGGATGTTGCCGATGGTTTTGGCTATAAATAGCAAAGCCAAACCAAGTAGTTTTTCATCCCTTTCTATCATACTCTCATACATATCTTCTCTAACCTTTCTAACTCAGTTTCATATCATATTAGTGATCTCTTTGTAGCAAAGAAGATCAAGTCACATTCAAGCTTCAAACGAGAAGTTGGAAGTCTTGTTTGTTTAGTGTTGTATGATCTAGTGTTGATTCATACTTCATTGTTGTATTAAACCATCATAATCTTGTGAGTGTGAGTGGTTAGTATTTTAGTCCTCAAAATACATTGTGTGTGGGAGTAGTTGTACCCTTGGAAAGAACTCGACATCTAGCTTAGTGTCGAAATAGTGTGTTTAAGTGTAAAGGTTTTCTCCCAGGTGAAAGGAGCTTGTTGACTAGTGAAGTTAAACTCTCGAGTGTGAGACTCGGGAGTGGAGTAGGCAAGGAAAAAGAGTCCTTGTAGACCGAACCACTATAAACAACTTGTTGTGGTTTGATCATTTCTTTCCTTATTTACTCTTACATATTGCTTGCATATTTCATTAACATATCTAAGATCAATATCAATTGATCTTTCAATAAGTTTCAAAACAAAGTTTTTAATTGGTAAACTATTCAACCCCCCTTCTAGTTTTCTACAGAAAGGTTTAGGCGTAGGATTTGAATGAAAGTGAACAACCAACCCTTCAAAATGAAGGTTTACAAAGGTATTTATAGGGAAAGAGAGCTAGGGCAACACTTCTAAATTCCTTCCTTCCTTATTGGATATGGGCCAAGGCTTATGGGCTTTTTACATAAGCCTTGCCTTTAATACTAATATAAAAGTCTAATTAAGCTAACTATTACATATTGATTACTAACACTTGAGAAGTAGTTTAGGAGTGATTCCAACAAATATAAATATCAAAATGAAGGCACGACCAAGACGGGTTACTGTGAGATAAAAACATATATACATAATCAATCACACATGTAATTACTATTTAAAGTTTAAATAAAGATATCTAGAAAAAATAATTTTTTTTGGTCATCACGTGCTATTAAACACGCATAAGGTATAAAATATAATATCAATAATTAATTTAAAGGATATTAACCCTACCATACCAGTTACACAAAGTCAAAATTTTCGTCCAACAAAAATTATGCATAATATTAATCGATATTAATACATAATAAAAAATTTATGTTAAAAAACTCGCATGTACACGAATATTATAACTATATAAGTATAAAAGATATTATATGATGTTATAGAAAAATCTTATTTAATAACTCCATATACGTATCTGGACAGACTTTGCTACAGTAAAATAAAAATTACTAGATAAAAATTTACGTTCTAACTAATTGTATTATTAAAAACAGATAATATACAATATGCACCAATAATTAAAATTTTGATTTATTGTGGCTTTTATCAAAATACACTAAGCAAAATTTATGGGAAACTTTCGTGCGTGCGCGGGGTATATAACTACTATTAAAATTAAAAGAGAAACATCATAAATGAATTATTGGATGGCTTTTTTTTGGAATCGAATATCTAGAAAAATTGGGTAAAATAAAAAAATTATTTAACAAATCAAGAATTTGAATTCAAAGTTTCCACTTAATTCAATGATCAGAGGACCACATCAAATACATCATAATCAAAGTAACAAGATCTAAAACCCTTATTAATTATGGAATAATGGCATTGCACGCCTAATGGTCCCCCTTAAACCACTCTCTCCTTAAAATTTTGCATACGTTGATTATTCTTCTATGTATCCAAATAATCGGCGACTTTATTTCGTGATACCAAAACTCGCGATACTGTGATAAATCCATACCTTTCATCTACTTTGCAATCTAACGCGTGATTAATCTAAAAATTTCATTATGTCTAAACCTAAGTCTTATGCTTTTTTCTTTCGTTTCTTTTCTTTTCTTTTTTATCTTCTTATTTATTTTCTCATTATTTAGTATTTTTTAAATCACTTTTTTAATTTCATTTTTTCGCTTTCGGCTGGCTTTTCATAATGCTTTTGTCCTCGCTTTTTTTCCTATACGCTTTCGCCTCTTTTAATATGTTTTCGGCCCTCGCTTTCTACACGCTCACGCCCTCGCTTTCTTTAATGCTGCTTGTTTTCTTACGCTGGCTCGTTTACGCTTTCGCCCCGCTTTAATACGCTGGCCCGTTTTGTTTACGCTTTCATCTTTGTCTTGTTACGCCGCTCTGCTTTCTTATGTTTTGTCCGGCTACACGCTGTCCGCTATTAATAATGCTGGCCCCGCTTACGCTTTCATATGCTTTCACCGCTTTTCATCCGCTTTCTTACGCTTAAGGCCGCTTCATACGCTCGCTTTCTACATTTTCGGCCCGCTTTCACGCTTTTTGTCCGCTTTACGCTGCTCGCTTACATTTTCGCCTGCTTTCTTACATTTTCTTCTTTTCTACGCTGGCCCCGCTTTCTACACGTTGGCCCATTTTCATACGCTTTTGTCCGCTTACATTTTTGTCCGTTTTCATACGCTGGCCCTGCTTTACGCTTTCGCTTTTGCATTTCGCCCGCTTTCCTATGTTTGTTTTCTTACGCTGGGTCCGCTTTTTGTCCGCCATTCCTTTCGCCGCTTTCGTCCGCTTTAATATGTTTCACCGATTTCTTACGCTTTTGTCCGCTTACTTACGCTTTCATCGGTTTCATAGGTTTATACGCTGGGTTAATTTTCATCCTGCTTTTATATTACTCGTCAAGCTTTTCGCACGCTTTTTCCTTTTTCATACGCTTTATAATGCCATTCGCTTTTTATATGTTTTGTTATAAAAAAAAGTTAATGTCTAATGTCACTTATGATATTTCATAAACAAACAAGTATGTTTTTTAACCTTTAATATCACCTAAGATATTTCATTGCTCTGTAGTTTTTATATATTATCACCTATGTGTTTTCTAACATTTTTATAATTTTCACATAAGATGGTTTTTTGTGCCTTTTAATTGTAAATTGACAAACGATATTTTTTAATGCAACCAATGTTATCTATCACTTGTGATATTATACTCTTTGTAGAAATAAAAGGGTTAAGTCTCTTTTTAGGTGAATTCTTATTTTGTTAAAAAAAAATGCTAATTTAATGCAACACTTGTTTGATTTTTTGAGAATATGTCAAGCTCCTATTTTCATAGTTTGCTTCCTTTTATTCATTTTGATATTTTTAAGTGACACTTATTTATCTCTTGTGATATAACATCAGAAGAGTATGAAGAGTATTACACTCTTCATCATATATGTGTTATCGCCAGATACTCAACTAAGAATGTGAAATATTAAAGTCAAAATTAAAATGTGATAAGAATTTAGTATTTTACCAAGTATATATGAAAGAAATGATAATAAAACACCACTCTATTATACATCAAGGATGACTTCACATTTTTATTTGTGTTTTTGAAAATATTTAGAAATTTTTGTGTTTTATGATAATATGCAATATTGTGCTGTGCTTTAACCGAAAACAAAAAAAGTTATGAAACTTTTTGTTAGATTTTGTGGTGGAATTTTTCTATTTGATAGTATAGCTGATAGGTTTTATAGCGAATTTTGTATTATCTACGTGTTGAATTAGCAAACTGTTAGTTACGTTGAATAAAAACACACATAGTTTATAAATTAAACCGAAGCAGTTCTCAAACACGCTGATATCACATTATTATATACCGTGATATCATTCCTCAATTGTGATATCATTGGTGATATCACAAGTGATATAAACTATGATATTTCTCCACACATGCTATCACCTAATATCACACATGATATCAATCGCAGTTATCATACATGATATCAATGATGATATCATTAAGTGAGGTGATATCACATGATATCACAAGTGTTTGAGCTTTCTCACTGCTTATAAAGATGTGTGCTATCTTCAACCATAATATTTAGTTTACTGACTAACCATAGATATTTTCAAATCCCACTATAAAAACCTATCAAACATGCACAATGTATCCATTAAATAGAAATATCCACCACAAGTCTAACAAAAGTATCATAACATCTCTTGTTTTCAATTGAACAACTTTTCTAATATTTGATAATATCATAAAACACAAAAATCTTCCTAAATATTTTCAAAAACACAACCATCACATTCTTAGTTAAGTATCACAATTGATAACACATACATGATGAAGAATGTAATAATTTTCATCTTCCTTACAAAGGTTATATCACAAGAGACAAAAACATATAAATCAAATGAACGTCTGAAAATGAAAACGTTTTATACGATATTTTCGACAAAAGTATATCGCTTTCATAGATATTTTCAAAGGTTATATAAAATCGATAAAATCAAGATAATATCCACCCAAGTATATAATGATGTTATATTTGATATTTTCAGTGTTATATAAAATCGTATAAAATCGTATAATATCCACCAGTCACTTACAAATATCCACCAGTGTTATACGTTACAGATATGACAAAGCCACGCTGCCTTCAGATAAAATCGTGATAATATCCAATTAAGTTATATGAAGAATGTCACTTAACAAATATCAAAAATGAAAAACGCCTCGAAACGGATAAAACGAGGCAACCAAAATGCAAAACGATAAATCATAAGGAAACGGACAAAAACATCTCAAAATGGACAAAACGATAATAACATAAAAATGTATAAAATGGATTAAAACGTATGAAAACGAAGAAAACGATAAAAATAGATGAAAACGCTCAAAACGTAAATAAAACGTGCCTAAAAATAGATGAAACGTAAAACAACTGGATGGAAACGCTCGACAACGGATCTAAAACGAGTAAAATGGGATGAAAATAAATGAAAACGTGAAAAATACGTATCAAACGCCTAAAACGGACGAAAATACATGAAAACCTAAAAAATGTAATAAAATGGCGAAAATGGCCTAAAAACGTAAGAAACAGGACGAACGTACTCTAAAACCGTGAAAAACATCACTAAAATGCGAAAATAATCTAAAACGAAAGAAAACGCACTAAAATGAAATGAAACGAAGAAAATTGACACAAAAACCTATGAAAACAAACGAAAACGAAGAAACATATGAAACGTGAAGAAAACAGACAAAAACGATAAAATGGACGAAAACATTCAAAACGTAATTAAAATGTCTAAAATGGACGAAAAACGAAACGTGACAAAAACGCTTCTTATAAACAGAATTTAAATTATATAAACGCATATAAACGCATAAAACGTGATGAAAAACGATCTAAAACGCCGTAAAACGGATGTAAACATACGAAATCGGATGAAAACACACGAAAACGTATAAAAAAAGACGAAAACATATGAACACGAATAAAAACGTATAAATACAGATGAAAACGTATGAAAACGAAAAAAAACTTGAATAATAAAATGTGAATTTAAAATAAAAAAAATAATAAAAAAAACGTGAACTAAAAAAAAAAAAAATGTTAATAAATAAGAAAGAAAAAGGGAAAAAAAAAAAAAAACATGGACTTAGGTTTCAATATTAAATCTGCGCTGGTCCTTCACCATGTGATCAAACTAAATAAATAGTGAGAATTTGTCCCTTGATAAACACCAAAATAAGAGTAAGCATTAGAAAATTCCTGTAATCATAATATACAAAAAGTCCTAAATAACCTTCAATTATCTCATACGGACAAATACAAATCTAACTCAGGTTTGTGACTTGAGATCTACTTGTTATTTTACGAGTTTTAGATTACCTAAAAAAGATTCACATAAAAATATTCATATTATGAAATAACCTTATGTATATTATTACAACTCGACTATATTTATAAAGATTTTGCTAACTTGTCTCTATGGGCGCATGTTAAAAATGGTCTCACAGTATGGGTGTCACATTTTTAATGGCCAGTAGTTAATAAGTGGTTACGACGCTGAAGGATAATAGGACCAATCATACAATGGGTCATTTAGATAATGATACCAAGATCAGAATACCATTTTAACATATGCCCCTGAAACACAAAATAGAAAAACTTTATTTATAATACTAAAAACTAGAGTAAGTTGCAACTTACAACCTTATCATATATTGTATGATCATAATTTGATCATGTATATATCATATATTCCAAAACTTAAAAAAATTATCAAAAAAATTCATCTGATAATAAGACACCTCGTATATTCAATGTAAAATATCAACGGTTCAGTTTGAACCCGGTCAGAACGTTTGGGTTATGGTGAGAAAACGAGTTGGGTTCTTCATTGTGTATTTAATAATAATCTGTCATATTTTACTACAGCTGGATTCAATGCATTTTATATGAAAAAGTTGGAATCCATTCCAACTTGCAAATTTATATCTACAATCTAAGCATGTCACGTAACATCATATATACACATAATTGGGATTTAGAGTAAAAAGAATATGAAACCTCCAAGGCTACGCAATGGGATTGACTTCAAAGAACTTATTTTGTAGCGACACTTAAACTTTAGAGACTAATTTTGCCAAGTTGCTATAGTTAGCAATTAATTCTACAGGACTTACCTTGCAACGCCCCTTAAATTTTAGGGACTATTTTTGCCAGATTGCTATAGTTAGTACCATGATGCAGACTTATTTCAAGAAATACCACTGAACCTCGAGACTATTTCTGCCAAGTTGGGAAAGTTTGCATTTAATGCGTGCTTGTTACTGTTTTCTTCCCCGATGTTTAGTATATATATATAATTTGCATATGATAATGCTTGTTGCATTGTTAAAAAGCTGAAGATTGTAAGAGTATTTTCTCATAACGTTGGAATTTTGTTGCAACAACCAACATATAATCTTTTGACTGCATGTAAATTAAGTAATATGTATTAAATGCATTTTTTAAGTTAAAAGAAAAGTTCGAGTTTAGTTAATAACATTTAATCAAGAAAAGACTACAAGCGCATGCTTACACTCTACAATGTAATGTTATGCAACCATACTTTTATTAAACAATTAAATTACAAATAACAATAACTTTAGTTAATCGCAGTAAATAATTCATCTCCTCCGTTAACCTAAAACTACCACAAACAAAAATCTTGATTCTTCCTTCAAAGACAATCATCCTTGTCAATTTGGAGTCAATCAACCTGCTCGACCCTCCTCATGTTGTAATGGTGGCGACTTCGTCGGGCGCGAAGAAATGATCGAACCAAATTAATCGACCACTCACGGGCGTTCTAATGGTTTATTTTTAAATGCTTGGCTTAGAAATTGATTAGATTGCATATCGTGGTTAAAATGGTCAGATATTTTGAAGTGAAGGGATAAATTAAATGGTGATTAATCAGATGCTATTAATAGTGTTTTGTTGTATTTGTGCTTCAAATAGATATCATAAGTTTATAAATTATACTTTTTATCAAATAGGTGTTTTAAATACTTATTACATTAATTACAAATGTTGATCAGTCAATATGTGTAGGTATTTATGCATAAAGTAATTGTACATATAGCTTAAGTAGTTGTATTTGATTAAAATCTTTATATGAAAATCTTAAAAAATTTGAATAGAGAAAGGGTCATCCCTCAATTATAAGTAGTATAGATAACTAGTGCCTTATGAGCACCCATTAGACAAACTCATATGCAATATTACTAGATTAAATACGTTATTAAACAAGATGGTTGGAATCTATTCCTTGCTTGTTTATAAATTTGTAAAAATCCAGTTTTTATAAAGAATGTTAAAATACCAGTATTTTCATAAAGTTTCTAAAGATCTAGATTAGAAAATCGATTTTTTTTTTTTTTTTTATAAAATTTATATTAATCCAAATTAATTTATAAAAATAAAGAGTTTTATAAAGTTTATAAATAAAAATATAAGAGAAACAAAAAATGACATTTTAATAGAAACAATAAAAGTAACAAGTGTGCCTTTAAATATGAGAGAATAAAGTAAAATTTTGAAAGTTTACTGTATTGAAAAAAAAATAAAAGGTCAAATAAAAAGAAAATAATGTATAAACCATAAGACCATGCCAAATATAATCTAGAGATACACAAATGTTCATCGGTTAAACTAAAATATTTGTAAAACCCATGACATAATTCACTAATTCCCACCAAGTAAGTTTCCATAAAAGGACCATAAAAGGAATGGATCAGTGAAGTGGTACAACTAAAGGGAACAACTAGGAAAGGTGTCTCAAGCCACACACTACTTGAATATATAATTCAATTATTCGATTTCCATATTTTCGATTTGCATATTTTTTATTCTAGGGCTTTCTTTATATAATCGAATTATTTTATTTGTATACTTTTGTTCTAGGGCTTTCTTTGGCTCTAGTGATGACCACATTTATTTTCGTCAACTTAATATCACATTAGCTTTTTAGTTCATCATCAACATCATCATTAAAAAAGTGTAATAAGATCATCAACTTGATTACACAAACAAAAAATATACCTCACAATATACTCATATACACAAGACATTTTTTTTTTTCTTTTCACAACATGGTCGTGCACATAACCAAGTCGTGCAAAGATTGAGATGACAACATGATACCAGGGGAAGTGTAGTGATAACATGGTCAGGGGGAGTTGTCCAACCCCTCATTATACATGGTCTTAAGTGTGGCACGTGAGACATGTTAGAAAGATACAATGTTAATTAAATTAATAATCATATAATATGATATTGTAATTATAAATATATATCATAGAGCGTGTAAAATGCAACCGTTTGGCTACTAACTGTGATTAAAAATTCAGCCAGATTAAAAAATTGATAAAATTTTGGGCTCTCTCAAGTCCAACCTCAGAATAAGAGGTATTGATGCATGCTTTATGACCGTGCCTTAATATTTATAATGCTCTCAAGATACCTATGGTTCACTTAGTGCACTAACGCAAAGGTAAATTCTACGTGTGTAGTGTAGTAATCGGTAAAGCCGGTGGTCGCCCAAAAGCTATGTGTGTTGGATTATTACTAAGTCTAGGTGTCAATGCAATAATGGTTTTGAAAGATTTAATTAATTAAACTAATAATGCGTAATAAAACGAATAAAAGCAAATAGATGATAAAGGGAAATTAATAGAGGAGAGGGTGCATCAAGAATCCTCCTAGCTGGGCTACATGCCGCCTACTTACTCCAATTACTCAGGTCAAAGTCGAGGACAAGATTTGGGCATTACCCTAACCTATCAAAAAGATGCCACCACAAGAGAAGTCATCATGTGTCCCCTTATAAGTCCCTGTTGTTTCTGGCCCCTAAGCCAAGTCATTAAGATCACATGCTAGATTTATAATAGTGAATGCCCTACCGTAGGAACTTAGACACGCACCCCTTAATTCTAAGTTCATCCAAACGACATAGGTGATCAGTTGTCAAATCGCACAAGTAGAAAGGGTCGCTTGGCATATCTTACCTTTCCTGCCTCACCGCCACCTAGGTCAGTTGATCATATCTCCTAGGCAATTGGCCTCTACGCCATTCAAAACTACCAACCAAGGGTGGCTACCAATAAATTATGCATGCATACATTTAGAAATAATTGTAATGAAGTAAAGTAAACGCAAAACAAAACAATTATGAATTATAACAGCCAACACCAAGAGGTGCTTAGCCGCTCATATTAATCATGCAAACCAATTCAATATTCAAAGGTACTAAATACATGAATTGAAAGTAAAAGAAATATAAAACGCTAATGCTTATCGAGGGAGTGATTCCCTTGGAGACACCAGATGCCCTCTAGACCTCGCCTTGAGCTTTTCCCACGCTTCTGAAAGTGTTTTGTGTGGAAATGGAATGAATAGAAATTCGAATTCGCGGGGTATTTATAGAAATGATCCGGGTTACGGAGTAACTAAATAAGAGTTACGCCAACCTTCTATTTCCTCGTGATTTTGCACTAGATCTGCCGGGTTACGGCGCATAACCTGAGTGGTTACGCCAGAGTCTTCAATAAACTCCTGTTATCGTATTGATGCAAGAGTTACTGCAAGTATCGTGGAACCTCATTTGACCTAATATAGTTACGCTATACCTTTGGGAAGAGTTACGCCAGAACCTTCGATAAGTTGGTTTTCTCGAGTCACGCAATAGTTATGGCGCATGTGAGAGACGAGTTACGCCAGAACTTCTTCAAAGTAGCATACCGTGGATAAATATTTAGATATTTCTAGTTCCCGCCTTTAGCCTTAATGCTCGTAATTTACCCGAAAAGTGGAAAACAATGGAAAACAAGCGTAAATCCATATAAATGATATAAATTACAAGCATTATCGGGGAAATTGACATTTAATATTCGTGGACTATTTGATGTTATCAAATATCCCCCACTTGAACTCTACTTGCCCTCAAGTAGACCTTATTAGAAAGATTCATAAAAGATATCTCCCATAACCTGAAAATATAAGTTTATAAATCCCTTTATGCTAGAATAAAACAAAGTTTAACACCTCACGAAAGGGAACAAAACACTCAAATTTCTCAACTATTCTAAGTGTCAATTTCGGGGTGATCACTCAATCGCACAGTCATAACATGTATTCTATCATGTTTACGGTTACACAAATCTCCACCACTAGAGTTAAGGGCTAAAACAATTCTCGAAGGCAATATGGGTAGACACGACAAAGGTTAGAGGGTGACTCGTCATTACTAACATGTCAATGCAGCGAAAATAAAATCAATGATACATGACCAAATCCATGGCCAAGACACCAAAGATTGCTCGCCGCATCACCTAGACATGCTTCATGACTAAAGGTAGGATAGCATGGGATATATAATTGGTGTAAATAAAATCAAGGTGTAGTCTAAACCTATAACCAAGTCATCACTACTTACCATCCTTCCAAAGTTCAAGCTTTGAAGTCAAGAAACCGATCATGAAATATAATGTAGATGTCATTAGAGGATGTCGGATGGGCACACTACCTTTTCAACTGCTAAGTATAACTACCAACCCAATCTTCAAATGTGACCGAGGTGGCCTCCTCGATACTAATTCTATAAAGCTCATATTACAGTGCTTATAACATCGCAATTTACAATAACATAACAACCTTTTTTTTTCAACATAACAATAAATAACATAATATCCCCCCACTTGAGATGAACAATGGGAATTCGGGGGGTCTTCAATGATCTTCATATTTGTTGTCGATGAAAGCTGATTCTAACCTTTCCACTGAACCATGAACTTAGGCAAATGATGACTTCCCAATCACAAATAAAGACTACAGGGAAGGCTAAGGTGTATAGTGTATCAAACAATATATCGGGTTAACAAAATGAAAGGAATGGCTTTGAAGGGTGTATCTGGGGTATTCTTGCACTAAAGGTGAGTGCAAAAAATGGTTTCACATGGGGTTGAGAAGTCGAGGTGACTAATCGACATACACACAATGGTAGGATGTTTGGGTGATAACTTAATATTGCCTTCTAAAACTCGAAAAGTCCAGAATACATCGAGCTAACTCAACATACCTCATATATGGTCTCGAAATGATGTAAAGGCCAAGTTCTAAAGTTTACAAGCTACCGTCACACTCATAATTTGGTGGATTTGGGGTAAAATATTGGAAACGGATAAAGCTAATCTCACCATATAATATCAAGGGTTGTATGTGCTCGGCTAAGGTCTAATCAAGTTAGGTTAAGAAAAACATGTCAAAATTTTAAAAATGACATAATTTTTCAAAATAATTTTTCAAGAGACAATTCTACTCCCGTCCCCCCACTTGAATTGTACAAAGTCCCTTTTGTACTAAGCATTAAATAAAGGTGAAGAAAAAAGTAGAATTAGAACGAGATGTAACACCCTCAAAATTATCGTAGCGGAAGATTGTGTCTCTGGGGTATTACTTCATAGTTCACAAAGACAAGTTACAGAAAACGACTCTAAATGAGACTTTTTGAAATGAATTATCATTCGATTAAAATATCGAGCTACAAAACCGTCCCACAAGTTTGTATTAATATAAAAAGTACAACATAAAAGTTGTAATGTTTTCAACGATAATATATATGCATTGTCTTCAAAATGTTTTTCCATGCTACCACATGCTATCCAAATTTTCTAACCCGAGATAAACATGCTAAAAAGTGTCAAATACAAAGGTTGATGAGTTCATAGGTTTGTAGCAAAACAATTTGATCACAAGATATCAAGTTTATGAAAGTAGTGGGCTACGTTGTTATATCGCCATAGTGCGCTTGATTGCCTAACCGGTCAATACAAACGATAGAAACCGCATTGGTTTGAAAATAGTAGTGGACAATATAGTTTGTAGTATAATTGCAATGTGTACAATCATCTTCTTGATATTTATTATTGCTCTAAGCTCATGGCACTCATGACTGACTGTTGTATATATATCACCGGACGATATACATATATATAAATAACTTGCCCCGGGTAGGTATTTTATTTGCCCCTAGATAATCTTAAATATAGGGCTTCTTTGTTATTTCCGATAACATAGACGGGTTCACAATCTGATAGGCCTATCCACATATTTGCGCCACTCCTAGTGATTAGTGGTCCATGATGTTGGGGACTTTAAGCAAAAACAACTTAGGCATGCAATAATACGGTCAAGGCATTCAACTTGGCAAGTAATTGTCCGTAATAAAGCATTTTAGCATGTAGTAAAAGCAAGAGTATGTATCTCCCCAAAAGAGTTTATAAAACAGCTTAAACAAAAGTCGGGCTATGAAACTCAATCAGAGGATCGAAATGAGTGTAACGATATAATGTTTATCAACTAGAGTATGACAAGATCACGATCTTGACGATTACCTACGAAAGCATAGTAATCGCGCTTTTAGTATAAGTGTAATATATAAGTGTACAAGTACATGTAACTTGTTGGCTTATGATTTGATATTGTACATGAATCCTTAAGTTAAAGTATCCCTTAAGTGTTGTTTCAGCCTATAGCCCTTATATAAATAACATCTATCCATCGCTCGCTATCAAAATCAAGAGGTCGTGGTAGTGAACGTATGAGGAGCCGGACACTTTAAATCAGAATCCACAACTCGCCCATAATGACACCAAAGAGGCTCTCTTATGATAATGAAATTCCTTACTATCATTGTAATTTGTCATTTATATAAAGATTTGACGAGACAAATGTTGTATAAAACATGTAAATGGTTTCACAAAGACTATTGTTGAAGTTGTGTGATAGTGTTATGGTTTTGTGTCGTGAAGTAGTTTAACATGGCATATGGTCATTTACTTAGTTTGTCAAAGTCTAACCCAATGAACCAAGTTTTAAACAAGTTTGGTCATTAAGCCCAACTAGCCGTATGCTAAGTTATGGTTAAGCAACTTGAGACAATAATAAGGCCATACCGAATAGCTATTTTTAAGTCAAAATACCTTGAGACATTAGCCTTGACTTAACCTTGGCTTTGTTTTGGCCTCAAAGAATCAAAATACACTAAGGTTTCTTAGCCATGGTTGTTTTCCGGTATACAAAAGGTCCGATTAGTTTTTGTAGTTCTTAGGATTTTTCTTTCACTTTCTGCTTATGTGCACCCGAGTTTTTGTAGAAAATGTCATTATGACCAACTTTCGTGTTTTACACTTTTGCTGATTCGGACCAGAAAAGGGTCAAAACCTCATTTAAAATCGTTTCAACTTTTTGTTCCAAAGACTATATTCACCTCTAGTCATCCTCATTTGGCCATAATTTTTAACCATAAGTCCTTTTTAAGTGATTCAAAAGCCCAAGTTTTAGTTTTTACTTCCTCTAACAGCTTCTCAAACTTAATCAAGTCCAAAGTCTAAAGTTTACTTATATCAATAGTCTAATTACAAGTAATTACTTATATTTCATTGCAGAAGTTTTGTCTGACATTCAGCCCTGCCAAAACGACCATAAGTTAAGTTCTACAACTTGTTTTGACACGCGGATTTGGCAAAACTTCAAGTTTATGTCTTAGCTACATTTCATAAAACTGAATTGACTTCCAGAAATGAACAGAACCATGGGCTTTTCCCAAATGAAATCTGGTGTGCATATTTTGACATGTTTTGCCATTTTGGCTCTCATTTACTCATCGAGAGGAGTTATGAGGTGCGCCACCCGGAGAAACGACCATAAGACATAGCTCTACAAGCCTGTCTTGCTTAATTAACCTCAAAGTTTACTGAGATGATCAGTTTAATCAATCTTTGTGAATGTTGTAAATTTCAGGTTCGTAAAAGCTGCCTAAGGCTTGTTCTAGCTTCTTTTCATGTTACAAACTTCATGTACAACATCAATCATGCCATATTACATATACTAATTATATCAAATTACATCCAATAAATATAAATTATTACAACCATATTGAATGAATATGAAAATATACTCAAACCTTACAAAGGATAGGATGAAAAGTTACTAATAATCAAGCCTAACTTCTTTTAATCTTCAATCCTTGTCTTCAACCTTTTAACCAAACTTCACTAATCTCTTTACCCTTGTAATAGCTCCTTTTATTCAGCCCCTAATACCTTGTGTATCCTAATTCACCCTTGTAAACATCAAAACAACCCTAGTACCATGTAGAGATCACCTAGGTCTTCATCTTTGGTGTGTAGCTTGTAGCCTAAATCCAAAGTGAAATGGTGCTTTTGCTTGCTTAAAATTACGACCAAGGAGTAGTAGGAGAGAAGATTAGGTGATTTTTATCTCTACTTGCATGTAAAGAATGAGTAGTTTTGGTTTGTACCTATTTAGCCATAACATATGGCATAGTAATGAGTTAGTATATTGTAAAGGTGACATGTGTATGTCTAGACACATACATGTACGCCACCTCATGGGTAGAGGTGGTCAAAAGATGTGTATTTTGTGATAAGTATTAATTTACGGGGTGTAGTTTGGTCCCGGTAATTACTAATGTTAAGCCCTTAAGTCACAAAACTTAAACCGGTAACATAAAAATATAATACTTAGAAAATATCCAAAATTATCAATATACTCCAATTAGGTATATTAAAGGTGATAAGTCTATTAGGTATGCCTATGTTGTTAAAACCTAATAACGAGGTTTGAGCACGCGATACGTGAAGAGTAAAAATATTTACATAAAAATAACAAAGTGCTAATAGTTCATATAAAATATGACTATTGGTGAAAGAGTATTTTGAACACCTAGACTTATCGTAGTCTGTGTTGACCGCGAGGAAAGTTTATACGATTTAACTTTCATAATTAATAAAGTAACAACTTAAATATTATTTATAGCCATTGGTGAACAAAATGTTCAGAGTGTAATAATTCAAACAGAAAGTGAATTATTTAACTTGAGAAATTACCTATACTACTACATGAGATTTGCTTTTACGCTACAAGAAAAGTCAAATAGTCAAAAGTCAAAGTCAAAGGGCAAATTAGTCATTTTTCCATATGAAAAATTTACGAAAGGCTACAGCCTCCACAGTTACGGAATCATGTCCTCATGATTTAGTTCGTGTTATGAGTTAATGATGTTCCCGAGAAGAGGTGAGGGTACTTCTGTAATGGAACTTCGTCACAAAGTTCAGTGAGTGTTATCTACTAACAGTATATTTGAGTTGTTAGGAATTAGAAATTCTATTGTGAAGCATCGGTCACCCCAAGTATAATCTAGCTTAAGTTATCTCGTAGAAATATCGTTTATTATGTTAGTTGTTAGTCGCTTATTAGCATAGTTTAGTCTAGTGCAACAACCGGAGGAAGGACGGTCTTTACCCATTGTATGCCCTGATCCACGCCCGTTGGAGGGCTTATTACTGAAATAGCCCTCTCCCCATAGGAGAGGGTGGGATGTTCATTTGAATCTAACCTTCCATGAGTTTCTTTAGAATATCCCCTCTCTCAAAACCATATACCTTATACCTATATTTGTGATTGTTGTGTGTTTGAAATCCAATATGTTACAAATGGTATCAAGAGACATGGTTTGATCATCTCTCTTACATATCCTTGGATTTCTAGTGGTTTAGATGGTTTTTGAGTTTGAGAAAGTTTAGTGGTTTTGCATCATTTGGATCATTTCTTGTGTTAAAGTTTGAATTTGAGTGTACTTTTGTGTTTAGAATCATTGTGTGCTTGGGTTTTAATTTGGAAAGCTTGAATCACCTGGTTGGCTTGTTTTGGATTGAAAAGTGTGGTTTGAAGTTTTTCATGGTAGCTTACTTGAGTCTCGGAGTTAAATTTTCGAGCTTAACTTGCTTCAGAATTTTTAGTGAGTTACGCAGTTAGTCGTAGCGATTTGATCGTAGCTACTTGTCTATTGAGACAAGTCAAAACAAAGACAAGTTAGTGGATTCTCCACTTGCTAGCGACTTGAGGGTAGCTTACTTGCTTTCATTATTTCTAGCGACTTGTACTTTTAGTTCTTAGCGAGTTGTTCCTTAGCAACTTGACTGGTTAGCGATTTGGTACCATAGCGATTTGTGTTCAATGACTTGGGCTTATTTAATTTGATTCATGTAGTTGAGGTTTAGCGAGTTGCTACCTAGCCTTGGGATTAGCGACTTGGTTCTAAATTTTCTAGCGACTTGGTTTTATTGTTCTTGGCGAAGTTGTTCTATTAGCGACTTGTCTTTATAGCAATTTGGTGAATTGATGCAAGTTACTCATATCTAATATTCATCAACACAATGTCTTACATCATCACCCTTTAATCTCCAAAGTGCTTGAACTTTATGATACCTCACAGAACAATGAACCGTTGCTATTCGAATGTTCTACCTTGATTGATTCAAAGAATTTATGATCAAAACACTTCACAATCTGAGTCAAAATTTAAAGAGTCACACTTGTTAATGACACATGATGCAAGGCAAATGGAATGCAACATGAGCCCTTTCAACTACTTCATCAAGACTCAAACAACTGTTATCCATAGCTATGGATCGTACATGCGAAGCCTCTCTGCCGATCTACCCACTTTAACAAGAACGCTATTGAACTTAGAGCAACTAAGGCTTCAAATTACTAAAAAGAATGTATCAACTGATGATTCTAATGCAGCTCTTCAAGTAATCTTCAATCAATTTTAGCCATTTATCAAGGGAATATTCCTCGATTTTGATCATGACTTGACTGAATTTCATTCAAGAAACATACGGAATGGAAATTCATGAGTTCATAAACACATTTATTCAACTTATGGTAATATGGAAACATACATTAGGAAGTCTGCTCAAGAGAATAATAGTTTGAATGAGTTGAATGGTGTCAATTTGTTAAGTGAAAGTTGTGATATGTTGGCAATGGATCACTTGAAAGAATGGATGATGCCGAATGAATTTCGTTGCAACAAAGGATGATGAACCGACTGTATGAACACAAAGGCTCTGAGTCGAAAAGCTTGAAACAAATTTACATGACAACTCCCTATATATGTGAATACTGATGACATATCTGCAAATGAACAGGTTTCATACGATGAGGTACCCTTAACAGATCAACATAATGCATGTGCCAATGTACCCGATCAATTTGTTCCTAACTCTAAACATGATATTGTTAAATATGTCATGGTTGAACCTGAATCTAAAATTGTTGAAACTAATGACATGATTGAAAAGGGGTTTATGATGAACTTTCAAACAAATACTCAATTTGAAAAACATTGTATTTCCTTGGAAATTGCAATACAACAAAAGAAGAAAGTTTTCTGCTGCAAAACCTTGCATTAATCGGAATCCCATAATTTGAGAATTTTTGAAATTAACCACTTAAAAACCCAGATTCAGGACAAAGATTCAAACATATGCAATCCAAATTACAACTCTCAGATGTGCATAAGAATGATTATCATGGGATGAACAATCCTAATCATGAGATGAGTGGTACGCTTAAATCTAGGAATGATGAATTGGCTCTATGTGTGTCCAACCTAGTAAGGGAAAATGAGTCATTAAGAATGAACTTAGTAGAGAACAACTCCAAGTTGATAGATCAAACTAACTCCTTGTTAAGACATTGATGCCCTCAAAGCTCCAAGTGATAAGAGCTTCACTATTGTTGCATTAAAAATGAGCTTAGGAAATCTATTAGAAATAGGGTGAACACTAAGTTTGCAAAACCATCAACCTTGGGAAAGCCAATTGTTCGAACAACTCAAAACATACCGTGAGTTAGGCAGCCCAATGCTTTTAGAATTGAAAGATTTAAACCATCGAAATCTAGGCTTGCCTCCCAAGTTGATGAATAATGTTTTGTCAAAACCACCACTTCACTATTTCATTCTCGATGATGAATAACAAACCCCGTTTAATGTTCAAAGTCCTAAGATCATGAATACTAGGAGTTCATGTAGTTTTCATAAGAAGCATCAAATGGCTGATCAATCCCCTGAAGCAAACTAATTACAAAAGGACCAATATTCAAAATGGAAAGTGCCTACATCCAAATCTACTAGCAAATTGTTTCAAATGGATTCCCACTGGTAGGTTATTTAAGTTTTAGGATCCAAACGACTTACATACCTAGATCTTGCCTTAAGTGGATGCCCACAGAAAAACTCTTCAAGAATATTGAACCTAAAGGGATTTCTATTAATGACACTCCTAGATCAAACTGCAACATCTAGTAGTGAGGTTACTCATGTCACTAACTCATCTATCTCAATACTACATGTGTTACTAGTGGAAAGTGTCCTCGCCTTTTAGTACAATGCTCAATTCAATCATGAACATCATGACTTGGTTTCCATCGAAAAATGAAGATTGCTCACTGTGAATTGTATACTGAATTGATGTACCTCGTACTTTGACTCCCGTTCAACCTGAATCAGGACTCGTTCTCTTAAATTAGTGTACAAATTAGTTTTCTATTAAAAAAAATCAATCAAAAAATCAAAATTTTCTTAATTAATTAAATCATTTTTTATCTTTTCCCTCAATCTAATAAAAGGTGTATCTCTTGTAATCGATAACATCTACGGTTCTAGAAATGTCATTCAATAATGACATGGGTCCATAGATGAAGTTCGAACAAAAGATATTATCTAGTTTTATAACGAGGGGTTAGAATTCAATCAATGTTCATTGGTGACATTGATGAGGGGAGAATATTTCAAGTTATCTCATATTCTATTTCTCTCTGCACCATTGTTTGATATGTATTGTGTGCTGATGCATGTTTAAGTCTAGCTTCGTTATGTCCTTTGTGCTAGATTGCCTATCTATGATATATCACTTTTGGGTACTTGTCATATTATTCTACATGTTTTTAGAAACTGTATTTGCATGCTATCTGATAACTTCAAGGACTGAAAGTGTTAACAGTACAAAATTTGATAGATAGCGACTTGCGTCAATCAGGGTTAGCGACTTGGGTTTTCTAAGTGGTAGCGACTTGTCCTTCATCTTTACTAGCGAGTTGCTTACTTTGCACAAGTACAGGGACTGAATGTGTTAACTTGGTAAACCTGAAAAATCAGTTCTTATCCCCTAGCGACTTGTCTCTCACTTACGTATTTTTCAAAAACTCTCAAAAGATTTTTTCTCTCTCTCGTGACTTCTTGCTAGCGATTTGTTTGTGGTAAAGTTTATGTTAATCATTCTTGTCTCAAATCATGTGAATTATATGCATCCCCTAACTCAGTTTCCTTAACAGATTCCACTGTACACTTGATCCTCGACATTTGCTCCCCTCGTCTAGGTTTGTTAATGGACTCGTTGAATGAAACACTTGATATATATGTTAATGGATTAAGGTGTTGTTTGGGTTCACTAGGATAGATGTAATCTTGCATATTTGTATGTATTAATGGGTTTGTGAGCGACTTGTTGTATCATTTGTATGTGGTTCGATTTGGGTTGTGTTTCTGAAATTGATTGTGTTTGTGGATTGATTGTACGCGTTCATTATAGCGGTTTGATTGTGTGTCTATATTGATTGGATTATGGTAAAATGCGTATGATAAGCTGTGTTCTTGGTAGCGACTTACCAGTGTTCTTCATAGCGAGTTGGTTCATAGATTCAGTATAGCGTTCTTGCTAGCGACTTAGTGATTTAATGTGTAGCGACTTGGCCTTGTTTCTTTTGATAGCAACTTGTCCTTACAAGTTAGCGACTTAGTGATTTCATTTGTAGCGACTTGGTCTTGTTTCTATTGATGGCGACTTGTCTTTACAAGTTAGCGACATACTTAAATGTTTTCATTAAGGCGACTTGCTATGTATTTTTATTATAGCGACTTGTTTTGACAAGTTAGCGACTTGCCATGGCGACTTGTTAATAATTTTCATGTAGCAACTTGATTTTGTCAAAATGTGTACATCGACTTGCTGTAAGTATTTCATGCTAGCGACTTGGTTCAGGATTACTTGTAGCGATTTGTATTGACAAATTGCTCTTAGCGACTTGCTATAACATTATTGTTTAAGCAATTTATATCTGGTTACTCTTGCAGCAACATGAATTAACAACTTATTTAAGAAATCTGTTATAACACTTCCGTAATAGCAACTTGTCTCATGAAATCCTATTATAGCAACTTTGCTCTTCACATTTTTGACTCAAATCAACTTGTGTCTTGAAAAAACTTTGTCATCATGATTTGTTACTTTGAAAATTACAAAAGTTACTTAATCTACTTCCTATGCAAGTCAATATACTTATCTGTAATCTATCATGGGTGCTACTCATAGTGTTTTGTCATGAAATTGCCTTAAAAATTGCTTTATCTAACCACATCTAAACTAACATGCTATCAATCATTGTTATTGTATGTATGTATCTTTAGATCATCAATGGCAAACACTACCTCATCTGAGAACCTTGCTACCTCTGCTCCACCCACAGTTCTTACTGACAATGAAATTCTTCCAGTAGACAAATGGGTAGAGATTGGGAAAAGTAACTGTTATGTGGACATGGAAAAGATTCAACAAAATCCAATCTTCAAGGTGGCTATTGATATTCTTAAAAACACTAATTTCTTCAGTGCCATGACCAAGCAATGCACTATCCCTTCCATTTACCTACAACAATTTTGGAACACCATCACATGGGACAAGATCACTGCCACTTATTCCTGCACGCTTGATGATAAGGAATTTGAAATCACATCTGACATTCTCAGCAAGGCCCTAGGAATCACACCCTATGACCCCACCATACGATCTGCCCCTCCACCTAGTGCGGAAGAGCTAATAGTCTTTCTAATTGGTTTGGGTTATCAAGTTGGCATATCAAGGGCTTCAGATATCATCACTGGACACATGTATCAACCCTAGAGAGCCATAACTACCATTCTCAACCTATGCTTATCTGGAAAAACCTCAGGGTTCCATAAAGAAAGGATACCTATTCTGAAAATCCTATGGGGTCTCGTCAATGGGGTGAACATTAATGTCTCGGAACGTATTTGGGAAGAATTCTCGTTGTCAATGAACACATTTATCACCGATAGAACAAACGTTCAGAATCAAGCTCAAGGAAGAAAGAAAGTACACAAACTTGTGATTCCTAGCATCAGATTCTCGAAGCTTGTTATCCAAAACATGCAACAGACTCATAACTTCAATCCTAGGAGTGAATCAACCCTCCATAATGCTAAAGATAAATTTGTTCTGGGTAATCTCAAATACATTGCCAAAGGTGTCAATAAGGAAATCTTTGGATTGCCCATTCCTGATATTCTTCTCACAGACGATATTAAGAAGACTGACCACTTCAAATTATACAAGAAAAGGGCATCCAGATCCAATGTTGAAGACTCTCCCATTCCATCTTAATCCAAAGCTACAAAGTCCACTTCCAGTACAAAGACCTCATATGTTGCCCTTCCCAAGAAGAGACGTGACAGATCACAACCTACTGACACTTCAGTACAGAAGTAGAAAAGGAAGAAGAAAGAAGTTGGTAAGGGGAACGTTGAAGAAACTGAGGCTTCAAGGGGAGATACGAATTTGATTGATGAAGACATGGCTGCTTTGCAACTGGGAATTAAACAAAGCCTTGAAAGCCAGAACATGAGACCACCAGTGGGAGGAGTGACAATAAGAGAACATGAGCCTGCGCCACGACAAACATCTCCTTTCACTCAAGACAAAGGAAAAGGGATTGCCGGAGCAGATGCTGAAGAAGCTTCTCAAATGCTATTGAACATCTCTTCTCCGTCTCCTAAAACCACTACCCAATTTGAGCTAAGGAAAAGAAGTGTTGAACCATCTTCAGCCCAAGAACAAATTGGAGTGGAAAAGGAGGTATCCGAAACACATGAAGAAACTCCAGCATCAAGTGATACCCAATCTGATCAGAATGATGATGAAGAGTTTCTGAAAGACTCACAGGAGAACCTTGAGTCAAGATCTGATGAAACCAGGCATATGGAGGAACCTAACTTGTCTACGGGTTCTCTTTCCTCTCTTAAGAATCTAGATGCTGATTTTTCATTCGGTGATCAGTTTTTGAATGACAAACCTTCAGACACCGAGACTCATAAGCCTAATGATGAGAAAGAGGAAGCTGAGTCCATGTACACGGTCAGCATCCAGCAAGACACATCAACCATCCCACCGATGTCTGCACCTGCTCTTACAACCGAACATCCACCACCTGATCCTGCTAAAGATCTATCACTTGAACCAGTGGTTACAGTGACTGACACGGACACTCCACCGGCTTCACCACCTCAAATTCTAACATCTGATCAATTGCTCGACAAAGCAGTGAAAAGAATTGAAGCTCTTGAAAGACAACTGCCTAAATATGTCGATGTCCTCTAGGATCGTATCTACAGGCTGGAACATCTTAACTTCGATGAAGGGGTAGTAGATTCCATTGAAGGCGAAGTTAAGGATGCTGTAGAATGGGCAATGCAAGCTCCTCTGCTTCAACGGTTTAAAGACCTACCTATTTCAGATATGAGAGCTGTCCTTTCAGACAAGATGTATGAAGCTAACGAGCATAAGCATGAGGTTCATAAGAAGCTATTCGAGGCTCTCGAAGAATCAATTAAGCACGATAATCATCTATAGTTTTTAGAGGACACTGGAGAAGTAAAGGCTAAGAAGAAAAGGAGGAATGTGGTATTGGATACATTGTGTAAAGGTTATAATCCTCCTCCTCCTCCTTTTCTGCCAACTGGAGGAGCTGGAACTTCTGGTGCAGGGGGATCATCTGGCACAACCACTACACCTTCACCACAACCACCAACATCTCCTCCAAAACCGACAAATCAATCCAGCTCATCCGGTGATCAGGGTACTCAAAAGAAATCTGCAGCATGGACCACGGTTGATTCTAGGTTTACACCCACCTTCTCCAGTATCCCAGAAGACCAGGTGCTACACGAAGTGTCTTATGTCACGGCAGAGTCAGAATCTAATGATGATGATGCATCCACAAAACATATTCCCAAGCCATTTGAAGATGATTGGTTTGACGCATATGTTTCGGGTAAACGCTCTAAAACCACTAGAGTTGCACCCTCTAAAGACATGACTCAAAGCTGGCTCACTAAAGAGAGACCACAAACTCCAGAACCTTCATGGTTCATCCCAGAGTCTGAAACGATGATTCCTGACAACAACTGGGCCTCAACAATTACTACCAACTGTGAAGCCCCAGCTGAAGACTCACTTCTTCACATCACAGGAGATATGGGCAGCTTTATGAAGTGATTTTGTGAACAGAAGGGAATCTCGTCCATCACTCCAAAGGATCTTGAAGGACAAGCATTTGAAATTGTCAAAGTCTTTCACTCAGATGCCAATCAGCTTCAATACCAGATGGAAGAATGTCATAAGATGCTGAGTGATCAAGTCAGTGAGCAGATTAGCCGTTTCAATGTAAACATGCCTCTTCCTCTCGGTAGTGAACCTGGACAAATGACCATTCTGTCTGAGTTCTTCTTCAACCATGACCTGGACTATCTATGTGCTCGTTCATCTCAAAGAAGACCAGCTTTATCAATTTCAAAGATGAAAGCTGCTACCTACACAGATCCGGGTCTTGAGCAGATGGTACCTGATCAATTCTGGTCTGACAAAGAACATGTGTATGACATCGAGGCTTCATATGGTATTTCTCATTGGTGGTTCAAAAAGAAGAAATTCTACATTGAAAGACATGGAGCTGATAAAAGACGCAAAGCTGTTAGATCCAAGCTGAGGATTATAAGTGTTGTCAATATAGAAATCTTCCCAATCTATGGTTATGATTATCTGAAGAAGATTGTTCTTCGAAGAGCTGACTTGAAAGATCACGTGATAGAAGAAAACGACTTCAAACATCTGCTGCCAAATGACTTTGAAGATCTCTATCTTCTGAACCTTCAAGGACACCTTAACCATCTACCTGTTCGTGAGAAGAAAGCTCTCTCTGCAGCTGTCAATCTCTGGATCAGAGGCTTGGTCATTCGAAAAAGAGTTGAGGATTTTCAGCTAGGTATGGAAAGCTACCAGACCCGCGTCAACCTTACAAGACCACAATGGGAAGCCTCAGGACATGAATTTCATCACGAATATAAAGTGATTGACACTCCTAGAGCCATCATCTTTACCGACAGATACGGGTCAAGAATGCTAATGAGGCTATGCGAGCTATACAAGTTTAGTGATGGTACACTCAGGATGGTTGAACAAGAATTGAACTCAAGAGTAAAGGAAATCAAAATTGACATGAAGCCGTAGAATAAAACAAAGTTTTGGTCAGAACAGGATTTAAAGATGTGTGAAGAGTTTGTGGCTGCAATTGGTAGAAGACTTAAGACTAGAATGATTTTTCGCAGCCTTGAAAGTTTTGTGGGTGGCAGACTTCGTGAAGGTCACTACAAGCTGCTTCAAAGAACTGAATAAAGACATCTCCTGGAAGTAGCTTCTGTCTTGTATTTTTGTTATGTAAAATGTGGTGTATGTAATATGAACAACTATAATGTATGTATTAGTGATAGGTTATGTATTGTGGATTTCCTTTTATCTAAAAGGGAACTTTATTGTAGTCCACTTCAGATCATATAAAACCGGACACATTTTTCTCCTACAAAGTTTTATTTCATACATATTTAAATCACTTGAGATCCAAAATCTCAAAGGATTTGAAATTTTTGATCGGGGGAGAAAATGTGATATAAATATGAAAGATGATAAAAGGTGACCATTTCTGTCTCAAAGTGCATACTGTTCTCTAATATATGCTAAACTCTTTTCGAATCTCGAAGCATATATTGAGGGGTAGCATTTAAAAAAAATTAAAAACCTTCAAGGTAAAAAAACTTCTATGTTTTAACATAATGTACCTTGATTGTGTGTTGAATGGTTTCTAAATGTTGGTAATTGTGGGTGTACTTCAAAAGATCTCTTTCCTCTATGTGATAAAATATTTTCAAATATCCTACGCGCATATTGAGGGGGAGAATTTACCAAGAAAATCAAATGGCTTTTTCTAAGGAATTGTGATCAAGAAATTAATTCAAATAACTCTTACCTCCATGTGCTAAACAATTTCAAGATCATATGCACATGTTGAGGGGGAGCATTTCTAAAATGATCAAAACTATTAAGGTACAAAATGCTTTGATCTCGTATCACAAGTACCTTGATTGTTTTTTCCAAATGATTTTTAATTGGTTTCGAGAAGGAAAGAACTGTACCAAAGGACCGACCCGTTTACTTTATGCATTGGAGTTATAAGTGATGGATCTGGACATTCACCTTGTGTCAATGATATTTTGTATAATATTATTAAGCACGCGAAATTTACTTAGTAATACTTAGAAGACGGATTGTATGATGTATTGCAAGTAAACACAGATTAAACACAAAGCTTAAGCTCCAATATTATTGATGAATAATACGAGTGATCTTGATTGTCACTAGGGTTACACCTTGAAGCTGTAAGTACGTAGATAATTAACTAAGTACCTAAGACAATGACCTAGGACCTCCTTTTATAGCACAAGGAGTCCTTTACAAGATAATAATAAACATATCAATATAGAATATACACACAATCTATTCTATACTTATTATTATACGAATATTAAACTATTATCCAATAGCAGTGGTAATATTTGTACTGGCAGTGGTAATACATTTCCACTGCTAGTGTAATTCAAAGCAGTGTAAACCACAACTATCCGTGGTAACAGATTATTCCCAACAATCCTCCCCTAAACTTATGATTTCTCTACAAATCAATAAGTTTCTTTAATCTGCATCATCTTCAAGGATTTGGGAAATTCAACCAAACACTTTACTTCTTCCTTAGCTTCTGAATAGCTCTTAAACATTGATCTTGAAGCCTATGTAACAATGCTCTTACTTTCTCATTGTCTTCATGAACTCTTATAGTGGTACACAGCATCACAGTGAGAGTTCCAGCTCTGAGTGGATATTCTTTCTCAGCAAGCATGAATTCATCTACTCCATTTGTCAGAAACATGATGAACTTCACATGAAGCATAGTAATACCATTTAGTACCAGGACATGTACATGAGAATTTCTAGAAATCATCATTAACATCTGGTTCATAGAGCCTTCTAAGATTAATCCATAACTGCATCTCCTTCATGTCTTTGAGATCTTGAGCATCAAACCTTTCTTGAACTAACTTCCATAATTTGTCAAGGTCATCTCTGTCAAAAGCTTTGATGAGATCTTCAAATTGAATAAATGATGAAGTTTCACCACCTAGCCTTATGATCTTCCAAGTTGGAGCAAAATTTCTAGCAGTGTAAACTTCCCAATCAATGATAGGATGTCTAACTTGTAGTGGTTCTGGATAAAAATCTTCTTCTACTATCACAATCATTCCAGTCAGTTGTTCTTTAGTGAATTTCTCAGTAGGAATTTCTTGTTCTTTAGCAACCCTAGTCTTCTTAACAGTCTGAGAATCACTTTCTTTGGCCTTTCTCTTCAATCCAGGAAATCTTCTTGCTTCTTCTTCAGAGCCCATTGAAATAAAATCTTTATCATGTTTTTGAACTCAATAGTAGATACCTTCAACTTGATTATCAGGCATTCCTTTGAATTGATGCTTTTTCCAACCACCAACATGACAACAATAAGTCTTCATGTATGATAGAATTTGTGCCTTGGTTGGTTGTCTTTGTTTCTTTTGACCCTTTCTGACTGTACTAATCACATCTTGAAGTGCTTGATTGTTCTTCATTTGTATAAAATCCTTCAACTGAGCAGTTCTTTGATCTTCAGTTAAGGACATATCAGCAAGTAGGTCAATTGCCTTCTTCTTGACTGTTGGATTATTAGCAATCAAGAACTCAATATCTTCTTCAGTAGGAACATAACTAAACTCTGGAGTCTTCTCTCTAAGTATTGTAGGTTGAATAGTGGAAATTGGATTTTCCAACCTATCCAGCCTTTTAGCCTCCAAAAAGCTTACAACTTCCAATTCTTCAAGCTTTTTCCTTTCAGCAACTTGTTCTTCATTAATCTTTTTAGCAATTTCTCTATCAAGAGCAATCTGTGCAATCTGTGCTTGTTCTTTCTTAGAAATCTTCCTTCCAGGTTGCTCTTCAGTTTCCATAACTGCTTTACCTTTATCTTTCTTTTGTTTATCAATTTCTTCACTTGCAGTGGCTACATCATGGTCATCAGTGGCTCTGCAGTGGAAATTGAATCAGTGGTAAAATCAGTTGCAGTACAGAAAACATCTTGCTCTAGTTGCTCTTCTTGAGTATCAGCTTCCTCTACACCTTTACTAGAAACACCTTCATCTTCAAAATCAATTTTCCTCCCCTGAGTTTCAGCATCTGTTTTCCTCCCCTTTTTGGGAGAATTACCCAAATCTTGATCAAAACTAGCTGAATCACCATCATTAGGTGAGGATGAAGATGAGATCACCAACTTTGCAGTTTTCATGTACTTTTTCAACCCCTGCAACTCATCCTTCAAGGTTTGAATCTCTTCTTTTAAGTATTTAATATCCATGGCATGCTGCTTCTTGACATGTGCCAGGTCGTTCTGTAGAGATTCAACCTTCTTGACTAATTTGGTACACAAAACCATCAATTCCATTTGTTGCCCACTGCCCTCATCACTTCCAACTGTGTTACCTGTTGGGAGAGGTGAATCATGGGGCATTGGCTCAGATTCCTCCCTAGTTAGACTAGGTTGAAGTCTAGAACCACCACTGCTTGTTCCTAGATCAAAAGGTTCAGAAACATGTTGTGTTGTCATGAAAGAAGGTGGTTGTTTGCTCCTCCTCTCATAGGTGTGAGAAACAGGTGGAGTATAATCAATGTGTGGAATAGAGATTATAGGTGTGTTTTGTTCAGTTGTAATCTTTGCAAGCATTTGAGGAAGGAGAGGTGTAAAAATCATGTTGCCATCTTTGTTCATGTTTTGAAAAACTTTAGGCTTAAGGCAACTGATTTTATAAACATTAGTATGGGGTTGCAGTTGAAACTCATTTAGCACTGCTTGCACAAACCTTGGATACATTAAAAAATTTGTTGAACTCATTACATTGCCAGTCATACTTGTAAAAATATATTTTGACCAGTTAAAAATCTTATCAGTGGCTAGACAAACCAAAGGGTAACCCATGGTTGAACTAAATTGCTCATAAGATGTTTTCTTTGGACTGAGACAATGTAAAAGAGTATGTATCAAAAATATCCATTGGGGACAAAAACCACTCTTTTTGAAAGTAGCCTTTTTATCAGTGGTATCATACCCCATGGATGATAAAGTATCATGGATTTCGGGCATAGGTATTGTGATGATACCATTGATATCATCCAATTGGAGAACTCTCCTCAAGGATGTCTCAGTAACATCAATAGTTACCCCATCCACAGTGGCTCTTAGAGCATCCACTGTTTCATGTGTATCTCCATTCTCAAGTGTTATGGACTGAGCAGAAGTACAAAACTGTTTGATTTGAGAGATATAGATTGTGGGTTTTAAAAGCAAAGCATACCTTATATGGGTAGTATTGAGAAAGTCCACAATCTGATGAAAAACAGGGCCACTCTTCTCATTTGACTTTTGTAGGTAAGCCACTTGGTTGTGCTCATCTGCAAATTTTAATGGTGCCATAGAAACTTTTGATGAAAAACAATATTATGTCAGTAATAATTGAAGGAACAATTAGCCAATTGAGAGAGAAAGATATACAGGGTTAGGGGTTTAAGATTACTGTGCAAGAAAAACTATCTTTAGAAAGTATTTATCTTAAGCGGATAAATAACAATATGGAAAGTAGATAATCTCCTTAAAATTTTAACCCCATATATATGGAAATCAGTGGTTACTTTCAATGGCTAGTAAAAAATAAGTTACTGACACAATCAGTTGTAACGGCTAGAAAAACAGTGGTAAAATAACACTGTCAGTGGAAACTGTGAACTAGCAGTGGTAATTTTTCACAAAATTTTCAAAGAGCAGTGGTAAATAAAATCATATAAAAACTAGACTGCTCTTATCATAGTTTTTAGGAAACTACCAGCTATCAACGGATTTGATACGTCTTTACCATGAGCCGTTTGCTATGGACTAGCCAACTATTAATCATAAAGAATATGGTGAGTTGATAACCATATAGTTTTTGGTAAACTATCAACCATAAACGGATTTGTCAAGTCTTTACCAGTAGCCGTTTGCTTTGGACTAGTTGATTCTTATGTGGATTAGACATGGTGAATCAATAACCATTTGTTGTGTATCTTAGATATACACCTTTTAAGATCAACTCCCATCTATGCTTGGTTATGTATCTGTTTGTGATAGGAATAATCAACTTGTTCTTAACCAAAGTTACTTTTAACCAAACCATTACCCAAGAAGAATATCTTTCAAAGTCAACCCGATAATATCTATATTTACTCCTTAACCTACCAAAATAGGAAAAAGTAAATATACTCATTAATTAACCCTGGTAACCGACTTTGTCTATATAAAGAGACTTGGCGTTTTGTAATCTTCATCAAAACACATTCAAACACACAAAAACCCCTAACTATAATCATGAGCAATCCTTCCAACACCATTACCATCTCCTCTGATTCAGAAAAATAATATGTGATTGAGTCAGAGACTTTCTCAGAGGCATCAGGATGGGCTAGATACTTTCCATCATGGGCTGGAAGCACTTCATCCAAGAGGTACACTAAAGAGACAGCCAAGCGTGTACCTGCTACAAAACCTGCACCATCTCTTGAGTTTTACTCTAGCTCATCAGATGATGAGACGAATGATGAGACCTATTCCATGGCCAAAGAATTGCCAAGAGCTCTTACAAAAGCACTGGAAACCGCTATCTCCAACATGAAGCAGATATCCATACCAACGAAGCCTGCAATGCTACCAAAGCCTCCTCCACAAGTTCTTGGTCTTCCTTGTCCAAGAATACAATCCACCTTTGAGAACAAAAGGAAGAGAGCACAGAAAAACAAGCATGACTATGTGGGCAAAGGCAAGAAGCCAATGGAGTAGCTGATGTAGGATTTAGGAATGTAGGAAGTTGTCTTTTGTGTTTTGATTGTGGTTGTTGACCTTCTCTTTTGGATGTAATGACTTTTGCGTACGAATTGAAAAAATCTCTGTTTTCCCTTTTTCCAATTTGAGAATAACATATTTCCACTGCTTGCATTATACTTTCCACTGTTAGATTTAATTTATGCATAGAAGTTAGTGGACAACTAAAAAGACGAACACTAAAGAACAACCACTTCAATGTAATCAAAGAGTCCTTCAAATCTTCATGTCACAAACAGAAATCATACACTGATAAAGTGTATAAAGTATCAGTGGTTAGAGAATTGCAAAGAGTGAGTCCATAAGCAGTGGCTAAATTCCAAGTTAATTTTGGTCAACATCTAGTCACTAATCCGGCCACCAAAGTCAAAGACTTCATTTACTTCTCAACAACTTATACCTTCCCTTCATTAACTAACAGATTCCAACTTAAACTTGTATTTAAGAACCAAGTACCCACAACCTTCTATTACGCCAACACTTCTCTCTCCTAAAATCTGTCAAAAGCAACTTTACCAAAAATTACCATGAGCAACCCAAACCCAATCAACATCTCTTCTGACAGTTCAATTTCACACAGCTTTTGGGATGAAGAGGCTTGGCATTATGTGCTCAAAAATACAGGTAAGAAGAAGAAAGAGGTGTTTGAAGCAGTTTCATCAAGAAAAAGAACTCATGCAGATGCTTATACAACCCCTGTTGCTGCTGGTCCTTCTTCAACTCATCCAATACCATAAGAAGCTGTCTTTATTGAAGATAACTCAGACTCCAATGCAAGCTACATATCCCCATGTACAAACACAAATGATGATACTAAGTCAAGGGTTTTGGATGTGCCTGCTCTTGCAAGAATCCTTCCATCAGGAGAACTGCAAATGCCTCCTTTTCCACCACTGTTGACAGTACCAACACAAGAGGGACCTTCATCATCCTCCCCACCTGTTAGAAAAGTGGTGATGGGACTAGCAAGCCCTAAGGTATATGACTGGATAGATATGCGTAATGCACCTAAGGTGATGCCAACTTGGGCCATTCCAAAGAAGCCAGAGGTGGTAGATGGTGGTTAATTAGAGTATGGTTGTGGTAGGTTGTGAAGCTTTTGTGTGGAGTAGGTTGTTGTCTGTTGTTTTCAGTTGATGTAATGATGCTTGTAGTCTGTATTCCATGGATGTATCTACTGCACTCAGTGTGCAATTTTGTGAAATAATAATAATGATCCATGTTTCTCTTTAACTTTAGAGTCCTTGCATCATACATGTTGTTCCATTAACTTTGCACTTAACTCCACTACCAAAGCTGACGTACTGTCCATTATAATGTTCAAAATCTGTAAGGTAGGACTTTTTGCCAGTCATGTGCCTTGAACACCCACTATCTGTATATCCTTGATATGATCTTTTTGTCCTTGGATGTTCCTGCACATAAAAGAAAGAGTTAGTTTCTTTTGGGGACCCCAGCCATGATTGACTTGGATCTGCCTCGTGTATCAATATAGTTAAATCTGTCAAAGGTCATTGATACACCATTAGGATTGGTTGTAGAGGTAGTTCCTTTAGGTTTCCATTCCCAACATGCTGAGGCCTTCACAGCATTGCCCATGTCCCCCCTTTTCTTGTTTACAACCCTTGCAGTGGTAACTTTTGAATGAGCAGTGGAAAATGCTGGTTTGGTTTTAGGTACCCACTGTTGATTATAATGAACCTTTTTAGTTTGAAAAGTTCCTTTCCCTGTTTGTGCAGATTTTTCAAAAGTTTTTTTGGACTTTGCACTTTTAATAGGTGACTTAGGGTGATCAGTGTTAACAGTTTTTGAAGTGGCAAAAGTTTTGAGGCCACTTCTTAGTTGAACTGCTCTTGGGACCATTTTGCAATGAGAATTAGGGTGTACAATATTTTGAAACCTGTTAGATTCCACCCTTTTATTCCCATGGACTTCCTTTCTCCCATTATGATAGTCATAATAAGCATGTAAATGATCAAAACTACCACAGATATAACATGCCTTATTGTACACCACAAAATCACTATCTAGTTGTTGAGATTTAACATGATTCCAACTCATCTGGTTACCCCTAGGAGCTGTAGGCTTGTTCCTATACATCTCAGCATACCTTACAGTTGGTCTAGGTTTATTAACTGGTTTCCTAGGTTCCTTTGTAACAGTATTAACAACTTTTGGGATAGAAGCCTCTACATTCTTTTTAACATTCTTATTAACAACAGATGAGTCACCAACACTCTTAAAAACATCATTATCATGCTTAACCTCATCCTTACATTTCACAGTTGTGTCCTTTAAAGGACCATATTCACGTTCCAGATCCTGAAACTCTTCTAAGCATGTATGAGCTAAATCTATACCTGGAGGTGATGGAACACCTTTTAGTGGTGGAGGCACTGTATTATAACCCATACCAGACTTAACTTTACTTTGTATTTGAGCATTCCAAATTTTATCAATTGACTTAGACAGATGGTAACATGTATCTAAAGTTAAATTGACATTTTCATTTTTCTTTTGAAGTTTTTCAAACTCCTTTTGGTATGCTTTGTTCACAGCTGTTGTATGTTCTACCTCTCTTCTAAGAAGAATCATATCATCATTATATTTTGACTCATTTTCTTGATAGTGCTTTAGTTGGTTTTCCAATACAACTATAACTCTCCTAAGGTTAGACACAGTATAATTAGCAGTATACAACTCTTGTCTTTCATTTGAATATAAATCATTAAGCCTTTCAACTTCTCTAGCAGCCCTACATGTTTTAGAGCAACTTTCAAAGTTTTGTACCTCAGAGTCAGAGAAAGCCATGAGAGCAAATTCAGTAGAAATAAGAGCAACATCTGAATGTTCTTCTTCTTGATCATCAGCCATGAAACTCCAATCATAGCTCACACCATCAATAGCCAACATTGCCTTTGGTTCTTCCATAGTTGGTTCCTTCTTTTGCTTGTACCAAGTAGACCTGGTGTCCTTGGTCTTTGGTTTTCTACATTCTCTAGCAAAGTGTCCCAAATTGTGGCAGTTAAAGCACTCCACTTTCTTCTTATTAAAGCCTGCAGTTTCATCACCATTGATGTGAATAGGCTTGCCAGTCTTCTTGTGGAATTTCTTAGCTCTCATGCTAAGCAGAGCTATTTTCCATTTTATGTCCATCTCCTCCAAGTCATCTTCATCAATTTGCTCTATGTCTTCATGAGTTAAAATAGAGCCATTGACTTGAGTGGAGATAAAATCATAAAAGGTAGGATCTCCAATACCAGCAACCTTCTTCTTTGAACCTGCAATGGTAACATTAACATTACCAGTGGTAACTGTAGAACCAGCAGTGGCAATATCATCATCACTGTCATCTTCAGAGTCATCACTTTCAACAGAGGTTGACATCAAAGCTAAGCTGCTTGAGCTTGTACTAAGTTTCCCAGCCTTCTTCAGTCTTTGTTCAATGAGTTTAAAGTTGTTGTAAAGATCATTGAGCTTCATTGTTTCAATATCTGCTTTGTTTTCCCAGACAGTAACATTAGTTTGGAACTCTGAAGGCAAACTTCTTAGAAACTTCAAATTGAGGTCTTCCTTTTCTACCTCAATGCCAAACACAGTCAGTTGTGTAACAATCTTTTGAAGTTTGGTGAAGATGCTATCAAGTGAGTCATTGCTCGAAGCAGAGAAATGTTCATAACTTTGCTTCAACAATGTCTTTTGCGTCTTCTTTGTAGCATCATTACCACCAAACACTGAGCAGATCTGTTCAAACAGTTCTTTAGCAGTCTTGAACTTGCTAAATGCTATGATCTGGTCTCTAGGAAGAGTCATCAGCAACAAACTTCTAGCCTTAAGATCATTCTTCCTTAGTGCTTTTTCAATACTAGATTCAGGCACATAAACTTTCACAACTTCTGTGTCACCAACCTTCTGAGTATTAGTCACAGGCTTGAAAGAATCACCAATTTGAATGATCTCCCATAGAGCATAGTCCTGAATGAGGAAGTATTGCTCAATCAGTATCCTCCACATCTCAAACTCATTAAGTTTGAGCTTAGGTAGCCTTGGTGTAGAAGAGTTGGACTGATTGTTTTCCATCTCCATTGAATTGAGTGAGTAGGTTAAGCTAATTCCTTGGATGTTCTAAAACAAAATATCAGAACCTTTGCTCTGATAGCACTTGATGGATCTGGACACACACCTTGTGTCAATGATATTTTGTATAATATTATTAAGCACGCGGAATTTACTTAGTAATACTTAGAAGACGGATTGTATGATGTATTGCAAGTAAACACAGATTAAACACAAAGCTTAAGCTCCAATATTATTGATGAATAATACGAGTGATCTTGATTATCACTAGGGTTACACCTTGAAGCTGTAAGTACATAGATAATTAACTAAGTACCTAAGACAATGACCTAGGACCTCCTTTTATAGCACAAGGAGTCCTTTACAAGATAGGAATAAACCTATCAATATAGAATATACACACAATCTATTCTATACTTATCATTATACGAATATTAAACTATTATCCAATAGCAGTGGTAATATTTGTACTGGTAGTGGTAATACGTTTCCACTGCTAGTGTAATTCAAAGCAGTGTAAACCACAACTATCCGTGGTAATAGATTATTCCCAACAATAAGGATGGTAAGGTTAGGTATTAATTCCCATGATCCGCCAGAGCCGGAGGGATCTTCCCAGGGACAATCCACTAGATAGTGTAGAGACCTTAGGAATATTAAAAAAAGGAGAAAAATGAGAAAATGGGAAGATTGCGGACTGAGACAGAGCTAGTACTGGAATAAACCCAACATGGTTCTAGTTATGAAGTCTCGGTAAGCACTGAAGGGGTTGAAGAATGAAAAAGAATTAAATGAGAAAAGGGTGAAAATAAATAGCCCTCCAATAATTCAACCTTAGGGCAGAAACTGGGTTCAATTCATATGCTACTAGTGGTAACACTGGTATTGAAGACAAGACGTCATGGACCCAGTGACGCACTGCACTAAAATTCCCAATCTACTCAAGTTCCTCTTAAAAGGGCTTGTTTCATTCTCATGGGGAACCAACATAATATATCGACTTTCTCTTAGAGATCGTTGATATTGAAGAAGGAGACCCTCTCCCTAGTCTCTGGCATAGGATCCAAATGTGCACTATTGAGTCTAGAGCCACGAGATCATCAAATAAATCTCTTTAGGACACTGTCATTGAATACTCTCTGTTTCACACAATGTGGAAAGAGAGATTATATCTTATGAGTCCTACGCATTATCCTTGTGGTATTGCCAGAACATCTGAGTGATATGCACACATATTCACAATGAAGATGGAAAGCCTTCTGGAGCCAACATCAAACAAGCTCCTGGTGGGTGGCATGTGAGATCTATCCAATAGATCAACCATGTGACAATTGAACAGAAACAATAAGGCGAGTCATAATTATGATTCAGTCCTGGTTCAGGTTATGGATTGACGGATACCTTTGAAAAACCGGTCGTTGTGCTTAAAAATCTTTTCTCTAACACATCGACTGTGTATTAATGTTTCAAAAATGAAAAGGTGCTTATGATTGATAATTGATTTTTCCTAAAACCTTCGTTGTATTGCAAAAACACTTTATTGAGCAGTACACGATTGTTTTTCAAATCTCTTTTCATCAATCAGTGAATCTCATATTCGCTGGTTCACTCACTCCGTGCTGTCTCATTTGAGACATTCCGGTTTGAGAATAGCTAGAGCAGTTGCGAAACCCTGTCAAGGAAATTCTTCAGAATTATACCTGATCACAGGCAGTACTTGTACTGACCAACGGGGAACCGTGAGCCATGTACCTCAATTCAATAAAAGTGATCAAAGACACTGTCGTGCGCTTTATTGCTAACTGTTGTATGCAGGTACGCCTGACGTTTGCAGCTGATCAGAATGAAGCGGTCAATCCATAGCCGCATGCTCACACATCACATTCATTTCAAAAGAAATCATGATTAGTGCATCAATGACTCTGATATTCTCATTCCATGCTTCTGCTACGCTACTACCAATATCATTAATCTACGAAAGCCTCCGCTACTCTGATGAGAAGAAATCATGATCCAAAATGTGAGCATGTCGGTCCAAAAGTCACAACATCACATAATACCAACACCACAAAGGATGAGTCAGAGATTTACTGTGGCTGATGATCTCTATTAAAGCTCAAAGGTCATCAATGTGGATCAGTTCAATAACCTCCACGAAACATACATTGTTGTTGAACAATGATGAAATCACCACTGAAGCACAAAGTTTGAATACTCTGATGTTTTGATGTCTGCGAGCTCAAGATTAAAGATTAAATAGAATGCTAGGATTCACAATGTAAATCATGGGGTGACCTCCCTTAGGGGGAGATTGTTAGGAATTGGAAATTCTATTGTGAAGCATCGGTCACCCCAAGTATAATCTAGCTTAAGTTAGCTCGTAGACATATCATTTATTATGTTAGTTGTTAGTCAGTTATTAGCATAGTTTAGTCTTGTCCAACACCGTGGAGGAAGGACGGGTCTTTACCCATTGTATGCCTGATCCACAGCCCGTTGGAGGGCGTATTACTTTGTATAAATAGCCCTCTCCCCACAAGGGAGAGGGTTGGATGTTCATTTTCAATCTAACCTTCCATGAGTTTCTCTTACTAGAATATCCCAGTTTCTCTCTCTAAAAACCATATACCTATACGCCTATATTTGTGATTGCTTATGTGTTTGAGAAAACCAATATGTTACATGAGTTCATCTTCACGTTCCTACGTGAATTCAAACCTCTTCCAGAGTTCCATTGAGTGTTGATAATAGGAATGCAACTTTTCTTAAGTCATTTGACCTCATGGTCCGTGATCTCAGTAGATTTCTGATAAGCTCAAACGTTAATCAATCAGGATCTCTTCCAGAGAAGTAGTAAGTGTTTTATCAAAAGACACTTCTTTAAAGTGTTCAAATGAAAGGCATTGTGTATTCTACTAAGTTCGAGTGATAGCTCAAGTCTGAAAGCTACTAGGCTAATTCTTGCTAATATCATATAAAGTCCAATATATCTTAAGTTTGGTTTTTCTAATTTCCCCAAACGAATCATACCTTACAGCAATAAGGCTTTCAACAAAACCTTAATTCTAGCATGAATTTTTGAAAGTTAAGTCTTAAATCTTTGTAACCTTTCTTGTGATAATGTGTGGCCTAATATTGCGGGGTGATGGAGGTTTTACTGACCAGGTATTAATATTTATAGTGTCTCGCTATACCTATGGTCTACCCTAGTGCACTAACGGACAGTGTACCCGGTCGCGTGTAGTGTAGTAAATGGTAAAGCCGAGGTCGTCCCAAGAGCTATGTGTGTTGGATTATTACTAAGTCTAATTGTCACAGAATAAAAATGGTTTTGATAGGGATTTAATTAATTAAACTACTAATGTAGAATAAAATAAAAGTAGATAAATGGGTAAAGGGAAATCAATAGAGGAATAGTGGAGCTAACCTAGTCAATCTTCCTAGCTAGTTATGTCTACGTCTACCTACTTCCAATTACTTCAGGTGGGGTCAAATTCGAGAGGACAATATTTGGTCAATTCGCCCTAACCTATCAGCAAAGATGCCACCACAAGAGAAATCAGGCGCACCGTCATAAGTCCTGTTGTTCCTGGTCCCCTAAGCCAAGTCATTAAGTACCGCTACATGCTAGATTCAAAATAGTGAGAGCCCGACCGTTAGGAACTTAGACACTACACCCCCCAATTCTTAAGTTCATCCAAACGATAGGTGATCAGTTTGTCAAATCGCACAAGTAGAAAGGGTCGTCAGTTGGTCATATCTTACCCTTCCCGTCTCAGTCCGCTCACCTAGGGTCAATTGGTCATATCTCCTAGGCAATTCGCCTCTACCGCCATTCAAAACTACCGAATCAAGGGTGACTACCAAAGAACTATGCATGCATACACTTAGAAATAATTGTACGGAAGTAAAGGTAAACGCAAACAAAACAATTAAGGAATCATAACTAGGCTAGCACCAAAGGGTGCTTAGCCGCTCATATTAATCATGCAAATCAATTCAATATTCAAAGGAACGTAATACATGAATTGAAAGTAAAAGAAATATAAAATGCTAAAGCTTATCTTAATGGAGTGACTTCTCCGTTGGAAACAGCTCCGTATGCTCCCTTAGACCTGCCTTGAGCTTTTTCCTACGTTCTCAGAGTGTTGTGTGTGGAATGGGATGATTAGAAATGCTGGAATTCGTGGGGTATTTATAGGCCAGGTCTGGGTTACGGCGTAACCAATATACGAGTTACGCCGTAACCTTCTATTTCTTCGTAAATGCACTAGATCTGTTAGTTACGACGTAACCTTATAAGTGGTTACGTCGTAGTCTTCAATAAACTCGGTTACGTCGTAAGTGATGCAGCAGTTACGAAGTAAGTATCAGCGGCGTGGAACCTCTTTTGACCTAATGGAGTTACGTCGTAACCTTTGGGAAGAGTTACGCTGTAACCTCTTGATAAGTTGGTATTCTGGGTCACGCAATAGTTACGGCGTAATGTGAGAGAGGAGTTACGCCGTAACTTCTTCAAAATAGGCATACTGTGATAAATCTTTAGTAATGTTTCCATTTCCGTGTCTCTTTAGCTCCAATGCTCGTAATTTACCTGAAAGTGGAAAACAATGGAAAACAAGCGTAAATCCATATAAATGATATAAATAACGAGAATTATCGGGGGAAATTGACACTTAATATTCAGGACTATTTGATGTTATCAAATATCCCCCACTTAAACTCTACTTGCCCTCAAGTAGACCTTGTTAGATAGATTCCTAAAAAGATATCTCCCAAAACCTGGAAAATATGAGTTTACAAATCCCTTATGCTAGAATAAAACAAAGCCGAACACCTCACGAAAGGGGAACAAACACTCAAATCTCTCAACTATTCTAAGTGTCAATTTGGGGTGATCACTCAATCGCACAGTCATAGCATGTATTCTATCATAAGCTTGGCGGTTACACAAATCTCCACCACTAGAGTTAAGGGCTAAACAATTCTCGAAGGCAATATGGGTAGACACGACAAAGGTTAAGGGGTGACTCGTCATTACTAACATGTCACGACGAAGTGGACAAAATCAATGATACATGACTAAATCCATGGCCAAGACAGCAAAGATTGCTCGCTGCATCACCTAGACACGCTTCATGACTACAGGGTAGGAGAAGACATGGGATATATAATTGGTGTAAAATGAAAAACAAGCAGGTAGTCTAAATCTATAACCAAGTCATCACCACTTACCGTCTGCCCAAAGTTCAAGCTTAGAAGTCTAGAAACCGGATCATGAAATGCAATATAGATGTGTCATTAGAGGTCGTCGTGATGGGCACACTACCTTTTCTTCTTCTGTTGGCATAATTACCAACTCCAATCTTCAAATGTGACCGAGGTGGACTCCTCGATACAAATCAATAAAGCTCATACGATAGTGCTTATAACATCGCACTTTACAATATCATAACTCAATCAATTTTTTTTTTTTTTTTTTTTTTTTTTTTCGAATCATCATTTTTTTTCAACATAACATCCCCCCACTTGAGATGAACAATGGGAATTCGGGGGGTCTTCAATGATCTTCATAAATGTTGTCGATGAAAGCGTGATTTTCAAACCTTTCCACTCGAACCTTGAACTTAGGCAAATGATGACTTCCCAATCACAAATAAAGACTACAGGGTAGGCTAAGGTGTATAGGTGTATCGTAACAAAATATTGGGTTGAAAAAATGAAAGAAATGGCTCAGAAGAGTGTATCTAGCAGTATCTTGCACTAAAGGTGAGTGCAACAAAAGGGTTTCACATGGGGGTCGAAAAGTCGAGGTGACTAATCGATAGACTCACAATGGTAGGCTGTTTGGGTGATAATCCTATAATATTGCCTTCTAAAACTGAAAAGTCCAAATACATCGAGCTAACTCAACATACCTCGTCTATGGTCTCGAAATGATGCAAAGGCCAAGTTCTAAAGTTTACAAGCTACCGGCACACTCATAATTTGGTAGATTTGGGGTAAAATATTGGAAACGGATAAGGCTAATCTCACCATGTAATGTCAAGGGTTGTATGTGCTCGGCTAAGGTCTAATCTAGTTAGGTTCGGAAAAACATGTCAAAATTTTAAAAATGGCATAATTTTTCAAAATAAACTAGAAAAATGAGGGCGAAATAAAGTTCTAGAGATAATTCTACTCCCGTCCCCCCACTTGAATTGTACAAAGTCCCTTTTGTACTAGGCATTAAAATAAAGGTGAAGAGAAAGGTAGAATTAGAGGGAGAAGTTCCCTGAAATTTGCTCCAAAAAGAATAAGGCCTACGAAAAAGAACCGTGCCTTCGTTTAAGCGTCATGAACAAACTTCAATCCCTGAAATCACAATACCGACAAGCATAATTCTAAAAAGAAAAAATAAAATGAAAAACAATACCGACAAGCATAATTCTAACTCACTTTCGTAGGAATCACGGTTTCATTTAGCGAATGCAACAAGCCTTTTAAACCACTTGGTGTCCCAAGTGGACGAGTGAAGTCTCGTGAGGGTTTACAGGGAAAACACCCACAAAGTTCATTTAAAAACTAATACAAGGTTACTGTGTTCTAAAATGAAAGAATTAAAGCAGAGGAAAGTTACGTCGTAACTACAATGAGAGAGTTACGCCGTAACTGGCAAAACCTGGTATGAGTTGTCAAGCGAGTAGTTACGGCGTAACCACTGAGATGGTATTACGCCGTAATTGGTAATGCGTCAAGAATTATGCTGCTAAAATGTTGGTTGCGGTGTTATCACCAAGATGAGTTACGCCGTAACTCTGTTCAGATCAGCAACTACAGCAGCAATTAGTTCCTCGTTGCCTGCAAAAATGGTTAGAAAACACAAAACCCAACAGAAAGGAAATAAAAACAAAAGAAAGGGATAATTCGAGTTGTCTCCCGAAAGAGCACTTTTCTTTATTAACGAGTCTTTAAGTTAGACTCAGAGCCGTGGGGGTTCTATGGGGGCCTTTCGGCTTGCCCCACTTCCATCATTCGTTGGTATACATTCATCCAATTATCAAGCCTTTTTTTCCTTGTAGAATTATTGAGTCCAATTGTTCCCAACTTATGTGAAAGCCATTTATCACATGATTTTCCTCGGTCATCATCTTCAGTAATAATACTATCAGTAATGCTGATGCTGGATCTTGTACCGCCTATGGTGTCAGTGAGATGATTGCACCTATACTGCCTAACCAGTCCCTTAATGAATTTTGAGCTCCCAAATTCTAAGTTGTACCAATCTTCCAATGCTAAATCAACATCATGTTTCTCTCCCTTATGAGGGTATATCCATTCATCCGCTTTTCTTTCACATTTTTGAGGACGAGTAAACGGTGGCCATACTGATTCGCTTTCTTTGGTTGACATCGAGTTGCAAAAATGTTTGTTTGGATTCAGAGTTTCCTCAATACTTTGGACAATTTCATCCTGTTTCTGCTTACAATTATCAATATTCTCTCTACGATCACTAGTAATAGGTTTAGAGTGTAGAGTGGGATTCAGTGATTGAACATTAACAACATCATTTGAAATTTCAGTTTTTGGCTTTAAATGCTCTTTCATACTAAAAGTTATTCGTTCATTTTCAGTTCCCAAGGAAATTTGTTTTTCAAAAACCTTAATCTGAGCCCTACAAGTGGCCAGAAAAGGTCTTCCAACAATCAAGTTGTAAGCCTCCCGCTTTCCTACGTCAATAACCACAAATCGTAGGGAAGAAAAATTTTCCAATTTTTAAAAGCACATTGTTCACAATTCCCCTCGGTACAACCTTAGAGGAATCAGCCATTTCAATCATAATAGTTGTTTCTTTTAAATTGGTAAGTTTGATTTTTTCAAATAAAGTGGTAGAGATAAGGTTTGCCCCGGCCCCTAAATCAGCTAATGCGGGAATCTTAATGTTACCAATAGTGCATGGGAGAAGAAAACTTTCCTGGTATTGCAGCTTTTCAGGAAGTTGGCTTGGCAGAAACTCGTCGTCTTCTGCTTTATCATCCTCTCTTAGGTAGTTAATCCCGGAAAGATCATTAGTGATAGAGGATGTGCACTGCTCCTTTTTTGCTTTATCTTGCACAAATATGGCCTTGCAGGAAGTGGCTTTAGCATTACTTGTTTCAAGGTTCTTAGCCAATTGCCCAATTTGTGTTTCGAGGTTCTTAATTGCAGCATCTTGGTTATGTGGGTTCATATTGGTGTCCTCCTTTATTTTGACCATCCATTCCTTGAGTCTATCTCCCTTTTTTGCAGATTCTTCGATGTGCCGGTGCATTATTTCTTCAAGGCTAGGTTTAGGAGGATTATTGTTGATTCTTGTGTAGAACCCAGGGGATTTTTCACGATACCTAGGTCCGTAATTATTGTTGCTGTTGTAAGGGAATTCTTTTCCATAGTTAACTTCTCCGATCCTTTTAACTTCTTCAATGGAGGAACATTCTTTAGAAGGACGAGTCCCATCTCGCTCAACTTGAATGGAATGCACATTTTCCTTGAGCTTCTTCATTTCTCTTCCAAGGCTTTCTAATTTATTGTTTATCGCTACAAGGCCCTCAATATCATCATTCTTACTTCGGTTGCTTCCTCCATTGTGCCATTTGTGAGAGTGGTCTGCCATTTTTTGAATAGTTTCCAAAGCCATAGTGGGTGTCATACTAGGAATCGGCCCTTGAGAATCAATCATTTGTCTTGAAGAGATGTTCAGTCCCTTGTAGAAGACGTTCACTTTTTGTTGGCTATTGAGATCATGAGTAGGGCACTTGTATAACAATTCGTTGAATCTTTCCCAAGCTTGGTATAACGTTTCATCACCCTCTTGCTTGAAGTTATGAATTTCTTCCAATTTCTTAGCCGTCTTCGATGGAGGACAATATCTCGAATGAAATGTTTTTAAGATAGGCCAAGTGTTGACAGTCCCTGCAGGTAATCGATCGACCCATCTTTTTGCAGCTCCCGTAAGAGAAATAGGGAATACTCGTAGCATTATAGCATCGTGTGAGAGTCTGGGAATTTTGAATAGGCTGAAAATGTATTCGACATTGTTTACATGTTCATAGGCATCATCGGTGATGCTTCCAGAGAAGGGATTTGCACGTAATTCCCTCATGAATTGAGGTTTGATTTCGAATTGAGCATCTCCTGCAATGGCTGGCCTAACAATCCCTGGCCCTTGTTCTTCTCTTGTCAACGCCAAATATTCCTCAAGAGTGAGGTCATCGATGTTAACAACTTCCATGGTACCTGAAAACTTGAAATATGGTCGTGAGAAAAGTTTAAAAATGAAATGAAAGACTTAATATCAGTCCTAATATAACTCCCCAGCAGCGGCGCCAAAAACTTGATGCAGGTTTTACTGACCAGGTCTTAATATTTATAGTGTCTCACTATACCTATGGTCTACCCTAGTGCACTAACGGGCAGTGTACCCGGTCACGTGTAGTGTAGTAAATGGTAAAGCCGAGGTCGTCCCAAGAGCTATGTGTGTTCGATTAATACTTAGTCTGATTGTAGCAGAATAAAAATGCTTTTGATAGGGATTTAATTAATTAAAATACTAATGCAGAATAAAATAAAAGCAGATAAATGGGTAAAGGGAAATCAATAGAGGAATAGTGGTGCTAACCTAGTCAATCTTCCTAGCTAGTTATGTCTACGTCTACCTACTTCCAATTACATCAGGTGGGGTCAAATTTGAGAGGACAGCATTTGGTCAATTTGCCCTAACCTATCAGCAAAGATGCCACCACAGGAGAAATCAGGCGCACCATCATAAGTCCTGTTGTTCCTGGTCCCTAAGCCAAGTCATTAAGTACCGCTACATGCTAGATTCAAAATAGTGAGTGCCCGGCCATTAGGAACTTAGACACTACACCCCCAATTCTTAAGTTCATCCAAACGATAGTGATCATTGGTCAAATCACACAAGTAGAAAGGGTCGTTAGTTAGTCATATCTTACCCTTCCCGTCTCAGTCCGCTCACCTAGGGTCAGTTGGTCATATCTCCTAGGCAATTGGCCTCTACCGCCATTCAAAACTACCGAATCAAGGGTGACTACCAAAGAACTATGCATGCATACACTTAGAAATAATTGTACGAAAGTAAAGGTAAACGCAAACAAAACAATTAAGGAATCATAACTAGGCTAGCACCAAAGGGTGCTTAGCCGCTCATATTAATCATGAAAATCAATTCAATATTCAAAGGAACGAAATACATGAATTAAAAGTAAAAGAAATATAAAACGCTAAAGCTTATCGTAATGGATGACTCTCCCTTGGAAACAGCTCCGTATGCTCCCCTAGACCTGCCTTGAGCTTTTTCCCACGTTCTCAGAGTGTTTTGTGTGGAATGGGATGATTAGAAATGCTGGAATTCGTGGGGTATTTATAGGCCAGGTCTGGGTTACGGCGTAACCAATATAGGAGTTACGCCTTAACCTTCTATTTCTTCTTGTAAATGCACTAGATCTGCTAGTTACGGCGTAACCTTATAAGTGGTTACGCCATAGTATTCAATAAACTCGGTTACGTCGTAAGTGATGCAGTAGTTACGGAGTAAGTATCAGCGGCGTGGAACCTCTTTTGACCTAATGGAGTTACGTCGTAACCTTTGAGAAGAGTTACGTCGTAACCTCTTGATAAGTTGGTATTCTAGGTCACGCAATAGTTACGGCTTAATGTGAGAGAGGAGTTACGCCGTAACTTCTTCAAAATATGCATACTGTGATAAATATTTAGTAATGTTTCCATTTCCGCGTCTCTTTAGCTCCAATGCTCGTAATTTACCTGAAAGTGGAAAATAATGGAAAACAAGCGTAAATCCGTATAAATGATATAAATAACGAGCATTATCGAGGGAAATTGACTCTTAATATTCAGGACTATTTGATGTTATCACGGGGCCAGGAAGTGAATCTTGTACTAGATTCCTTACAATGATTTCATGAACGGCAAGCTCATAAATTCTAATCAGCAATTGTGCTAAATATTGGAAAGTCAAATATGCCACAAGCATGCTTCTAGACAATGCTTTGTCAAGGTAAAATGTTATTGCTCAATCTATTAGTATTGAGAATACTCACTAGATTTCTTGGACTAAGTTAAAGAAATTATAATTCAAGAAGTATTGCCCTTGGAATGAAGTGCAAGAAATGGAGGTGAAGTTTCCTTGTTGTCAGTGGTGTTGATATCACAACTTATATTTGTCGCTTTCAAGAGTTGGCAATAGTTTGCCCAGTGGTGGTCTCAACCAATGAGAAGATATGAGAAAAGTTCATCTAAGAACTTCCATTCAGTATTCCAGAGAACGTAACTTCGTTTGATCACTCACACTAGATGAAACAATTCAGAAAAAGTGAGGACATTTCGAGAAATAATGTTCCCAAATAATGGCCAACCAATAGGAGAAGCTCGTGGGAGAGCTTATGTGATGGATGATGGGATATCGTACCCAGTTTGTTAGTTCGAGACTGAACTAAGTCCATTATCTCAAGAGTGTAACAAGTTCGTTAGCTCAATAATATGGAATACTTTGACTTATGCGACTCGTGCATAATCAAATCTGTGGCAACCGAATTCTGTTCTTGAAACATCTGATTCTATCAGGTCGGGTTTCAATTGAGTTTAACCAATTTTGTTAGCTCAATAAATGGTTCATGTTTGTAAGGATTTGTAACAGCAAAAGTGATAACTTAAGAATGAAATTAGTTGCTCAAATGAGGTCTTAAGATTTTTGCTGAGTGGTAAAACACTATCGTGTTTTCTAGATCTTTTCAAAGAATACTTGTGATTCTCGAGTTCGAGTTCATACTCATGTCATATCAGATACAAATAAGCCCACTCATTTATAATTTATTACTTACATAAAGAAGTGTCCCAATCTATGTAAGTAAGAAATTATAAACTTATGGTTCGGCGATTTACAATTTCTTTATTTAAATGAAAAGGCGTCCCAGTCCATTTAAATAACGATATTCCAAATCATCCTACTTAAGAATTTCCGACACAACACTCATACTTAATCGATGAGTTACAAGGTGGTGTATTACGAGAGGACGTAGGTGTTCCAAGAGTATGGAATGAATGTTCACACTCATCTTCGAAGACGATGAGGAGTAAAATAATCAGAGAAAATCGACATAGCGTTCAAGAGAGTCGATGAGTTCATAGTTATGAAATAGTTTTCTCCCAATGTTTGAGAAATACCAGTGAGACCATTGTGCAACACACAATGTCTGAGAAATAGATAAAACTATTGTGTATCTCCTATTGTCTGAGATATATTTAGGCCAATTGTGTATCTCACGATGTTTGAGATATAAGGAAGACCATTGCATACTTACAATGTCTTAATAATAATGAGACCATTGTATCAACTACTATGTCTGAGAAAGTTTCGTAGATCACAAAAATGTATATAACCAGGGATATCTGGTTGTGCCATAATGCATTTGAATAGGTATATGCAGTTATGTTTAGTCAATCGTTTATATAAACGTTCATTATATAAATAACATAGTATTGTGTTAAGGAGCAGGCATGGCGCACGGAATGATGAAGACAGCAATGAGTGATACGAGTTTAATGTAAGATGTAGTTATAGCCTAGGTTCATATGCAACCTGGTTCTCTATAACTGAAGCTCTGATACCAATCTGTAACACCCCCAAAATTATCGCAGCGGAAGATTGTGTCTCTGGGGTGTTACTTCATAGTTCACACAGACAATTTACAAAAACGACTCTAAATGAGACGTTTTGAAATGAATTATCATTCGATTAAAATATTAGAGTTTACAAACCGGTCCCACAAGTTTGTACAATCATAAAAAGTACAAGATAAAAGTTGTAATGTTTTTCGAATGATAATATATGCATTGTCTTCAAAATGTTTTTCCGTGCGCCTTCACATGCCATGCCAGCTAATTCCTTTCGAACCTGAGATAACATGCTAAAAAGTGTCAACACAAAGGTTGAGTGAGTTCATAGGTTTGTAAGCAAAACAGTTGATCACAAGATATCAAGTTTGATTGCCTAACCGGTCAATACAAACGATAGAAACCGCATTGGTTTGAAAATAGTAGTCGACAATATAGTTTGTTGTATAATTGCAACATGTACAATTATCTTCTTGATAGTTATTATTGCTCTAAGCTCATGGCACTCACGACTGACTGTTGTATATATATCACCGGATGATATATATATATATATATATATATATATATATATATATATATATATATATATATATATATATATATATATATATATATGAATAACTTACTGCCGCCGGTAGGTATTTTGCCCTATACCTAGATAATCTCAAATATAGTGCGCCTTGTTATTTCCGATAACATAGACGGGTTCGTCAATTTCGATAGGCCTATCCACAATATTTGCGCTCACTCCCAGTGATTAGTGGTCCATGATGTTGGAGACTTTTGGCAAAAACAACTTAGGCATGCAATAAAGTCAACCAAGGCACTCAGTTGCAAGTAATTGTCCATAATAAAGCATTTTAGCATGTAGTAAAAGCATTAGCATGTATCTCCCCCAAAAGAGTTTATAAAACAGTTAAACAAAAGCTGGGGCTATGAAACTCACTGTAGTGATCAGCAGCAGAGTGTAACGATATAATGGTTATCAACGGTAGAGTATGACAAGATCACGATTGTTAATGATTACCTACGAAATCATAGTAATCGCGTTTTAGTATAGTGTACGATATAAGTGTACAAGTACATGTAACTTGTTGGCTTCTGATTTGATGTTGTACATGAATCCTTAAGTTAAAGTATCCCTTAAGTGTTGTTTGGCCTATAGCCCTTATATAAATAACATCGTACCATCGTTCGGGCTATCAAAATCAAGAGGTCGTGTAGTGAACATATGAGGAGCCAGGACACTTTAGATCGTAAATCCACAACTCTCGCATCACACCCCGAAGAGGCCTCTTATGATAATGAAATTCCTTACTATCATTGTACTTGTCATTTATAAGTAAAGTATTTTGAAGACAAATGTTGTATAAAACATGTGTCGTGTTTCGTCAAAGACTATTGTTGAACTTGTGTGATAGTGTTATGAGTTGTGTGTCGTGAAGTAGTTTAACATGGCATATGGTCATTTACTTAGTTTGTCAAAGTCTAGCAAAGGCTAACCCAATGAACCAAGTTTTAACACAAGTTTCGGGTCATTAAGCCCAAACTAGCCGTGCGGCTAAGTTATGGTTAAGCAACTTGAGACAACAATAAGGCCATACGGAATGGCTATTTTTAAGTCAAAATACTTTGAGACATCAGCCTTGGCTTAACCTTGGCTTTGTTTTGGCCTCAAAGAATCAAAATACACTAAGGTTTCTTAGCCATGGTTGTTTTTCGGTATACAACAGGTCCGGTTAGTTTTTGTAGTTTTTAGGATTTGTAGTTCACTTTCTGCTTATGTGCTCCCGAGTTTTTGTAGAAAACGTCATTCTGAGCAACTTTCGTGTTTTACACTTTTGCTGATTCGGACTAGAAAAGGGTCAAAACCTTGTTTTAAAATCGTTTCAGCAACTTTTTGTTCCAGCACTATATTCACCTCTAGTCATCTTCATTTGGCCATAACTTTTTAACCATAAGTCCTTTTTAAGTGATTCAAAAGCCCAAGTTTTAGTTTTTACTTCCTCTAACAGCTTCTCAAACTTAATCAAGTCCAAAGTCTAAAGTTTACTTATATCAATAGTCTAATTACAAGTAATTATTTATATTTCATTGCAGAAAGTTTGCGCCATTCAGCCCTGCCAAAACGACCATTAGTTGAGTTCTACAACTTTTTTTGATACGCGGTTTTCGCCAAACTTCAAGTTTATGTCTTAGCTACATTTCATAAAACTGACTCGACTTCCATAAATGAACAGAACCATGGGCTTTTCAAAAAATGAAATCTGGTGTGCATATTTTGACATGTTTTTCCATTTGGGCTCTCATTTACTCATCGAGATGAGTTATGAGGTGCGCCACCCGGTGAAACGACCATAAGACATAGCTATACAAGCCTATATTATTGAATTAACCTCAAAGTTTACTGAGATGATCAATTTAATCAATCTTTATGACTGTTGTAAATTTCAGGTTCATAAAAGCTACCTAAGGCTTGTTCTAGCTTCTTTTCATGTTACAAACTTCATGTACAACATCAATCATGCCATATTACATATACTAATTATATCAAATTACATCAAATAAATATAAATATTACAACCATATTGAATGAATATGAAAATATACTCAAACCTTACAAAGGATAGGATGAAAAGTTACTAATAATCAAGCCTAACTTCTTTCAATCTTCAATCTTTGTCTTCAACCTTTTAACCAAACTTCACTAATCTCTTTACCCTTGTAATAGCTCCTTTTATTCAGCCCCTAATACCTTGTGTAGCTCCTAATTCACCCTTGTAAACATCAAAACAACCCTAGTACCATGTAGAGATCACATAGGTCTTCATCTTTGGTGTGTAACTTGTAGCCTAAAATCAAAGTGAAATGGTGCTTTTGCTTGCTTAAACTCACGACCAAGGAGTAGTAGGAGAGAAGATTAGGTGATTTTTATCTCTACTTGCATGTAAAGAATGAGTAGTTTTTGGTTTGTACCTATTTAGCCATAACATATGGCATAGTAATGAGTTAGTATATTGTAAAGGTGACATGGGTAGAGGTGATTAGTATGTGTATTTTGTGATAAGTATCAATTTACGGGGTGTAGTTTGGTCCCGGTAATTACTAATGTTAAGCCCTTAAGTTACAAAACTTAAAACCGGGTAACATAAAAATATAATACTTATGAAAATGTCCAAACTTATCAATATACTCCAGCTAGGTATATTAAAGGTGTGATAAGTCTATTAGGGTGCGTCTATGTTGTTAAAACCTAATAACGTAGGTTTGAGCACGCGTCTTACGTAAAGAGTAAAATATTTACATAAAAATAACAAAGTGCTAATAGTTCATATAAAATATGACTATTGGTGAAATTAGAGTATTTTGAAGACCTAGACTTATCGTAGTCTTGTGTTGACCGCGAGAAAAGTTTATACGATTTAACTTTCATAATTAATAAAGTAACAACTTTAAATAATTATTTATAGCCATTGGTGAAAAAAAATGTTCAGAGTGTAATAATTCAAAACAGAGTGAATTATTTAACTTGAGAAATTACCGGTTACTACCAGTTACAACATTTGCTTTTACGTTACAGTAAAAGTCAAATAGTCAAAAGTTAAAGTCAAAGGGCAAATTAGTCATTTTGCCATATGAAAATTTACGAGTTGCTACACGAGAACTTCCCTGAAATTTGCTCCATAAAGAAGGAAGGTCGTGCCTTCGTATAAGCATCATGAACAAACTTCAATCCCTGAAATCACACTACCGACAAGCATAATTCTAAAAAGAAAAAATGAAAAATGAAAAACAAACCTAACTCACTTTCGTAGGAATCACGGTTACATTTAGCGAATGCAACAAGCCTTTTAAACCACTTGGTGTCCCAAGTGGACGAGTGAAGTCTCGTGAGGGTTTACAGGGAACACACCCACAAAGTTCATTTAAAATACTAATATGAAGTTATTATGTTTTAAAATGAAAGAATTAAAGCATAGGAAGGTTACGTCGTAACTCTTTTGAGGGAGTTACGCCGTAACTGGCAAAACCTGACATGAGCTGCAAAGAGAGTGGTTACAGTGTAACCACTGAGATGGTATTACGCCGTAATTGGTAATGCGTCAAGAATTCTGCTGCTAAAAGGTTGGTTACGGCGTAATCATATACATGAGTTACGCCGTAATTCTCGTCAGATCAGCAACTACAGCAGTAATTACTTCCTCGTTTCCTGCAAAAAAGGTTAGAAAACACAAAACCCAACAGAAATGGAAACAAAACAAAAGAAAGGGATAATTCGGGTTGTCTCCCGAAAGAGCATTTTTCTTTATTTTACGAGTCTTTAAGTTAGACTCAGAGCCGCGGGGATTCTATGGGGGCCTTTGGACTTCCCCGACTTCCTCCATGTCTTTCATTAAGTTATGCCTAACCCAACCGACATTTGTGGCAGTGCGGAGATATTCTTTGGTTTCAATTTTCCGAATCTTGCAAAATTTTTCTTCAGGTCCCAAATGGTATCGCGTAAATTCATATTTTTCGTCTATAATAGGTGGTGGCCTCTTAAACGGGATGCCAAGAAGTTTGCATCTTCTTTTCTCATGTACTTCATCATCTGGGTCAATGAAACCGTCTTCGCCTTGTAACTCGAGATAATCGAAATCATCGTCGTCGAAATCGGTATCTTCAAGTTGGTCATTGTTTTCTACGAGTATTTGCTTGCATTCTTCTTTTTCTACCTTAGACGAGTTCTTGGTGTCATCTTTTGATTTTTCATTAGGAATATCGTCGTTAGGTTGATCTTTACTCATACATCCATTCCAGATTTTCTCTTTAGTTAACGCGTCAATTTTTCCGTATTTGATTCTGACCCAATCGTTGAAACCGAGATCATCAGGCCAAGGCAATTCTGTTCTTTCAGAATCATTAGTTGAAGTCCATAGGAACTCGTCTTCCCCAGCTCTCTCAATGCTGCTTCCCCCATCACATTCATACTCAAAAGGGTTGCAGGAAGCCCAAACGTTTCCGTCACTGGTCTTAATTTATTCACACCAATGATTTTGAGTTCCTTCGTCATTGTCATCTTCAGAAGGAATATCATCGAGGGGCTTAATGGTTTTTCCTCAAAGAATATGTTTTTCATATTTGAGTTCCAGATTTCTAAACAAAGCCGAATTAATTATCGCGTCCCCGAATCTTACTGAATACCAATCTCTGAATGATAGATTTCCAAAATTAACGTCATGCCTCCTAGATTCATGTGGGCATATCCAAACTTCGTTCTTCACATTACCTCCTCCGTTGCAATATTTACGAAAAGGATTGCACGTTGGCCAAGCATGAGTAATCTCATCTTCCATGACGAGTAAGGGTTTGCAGTAATGCACATGTATCTGCCAAGCATGATAGGTGGTCCTTCCACTTCGTTAATCGAGAACTTGGCTAACCTTTCTTCGTCGTTAAGTGTAGTCCACATGTATCTGTCATCTTTCACCCTTTCTTTATCAACTCCTCCATCGTAGGTTTTCCGAGGATCACACGAGGACCATAAGCTGTAGCATTCCCCATCGTCAATTGCAATAGCCTTACAGAGATATGCTGAAAATTAGAGAAACTGTCCATGCCATCCAAGTCAGCTGTGAAAACTGTGGTGTGGGATATTTGACTAAAAATTGTCCTAAAATTGACAAGGAAGATACGATCGAGGAAGCTAAATATGGAGAGAATAGGGCTTTCTACGGGGATAATCGTAATGGGTTTCGTGGAGGACCCCCTCCGTATTATGAGCGTAATGAAAGAAGAGCTAACCTGGAGGAAATTATTAACAAGTACCTTGTGGATACTACCAAGAGACAAAAGGAGCAAGAGGAATGGCTTAAAAATTTCCAAGATAATACAAACAGGAGACTCTCTTCCCATGACGTATCACAAAAAAAACTTAGAAACTTTAATAGGGAAGCTTAGCGACGAGGTACAAAGAAGAAGTGAGGAATAAAGGAGCAAATCTACTATATGTAAGGTTGTATTCTCTGATAACAAAAAGTACTCTGATGAGTCTGATACTGATGGTGAAAGTGAGTTACGCCGTAATCACACATCAGAGTTACGGCGTAACCCGAATTCAAGCAAGGACACGGGCACCAAAGACGACAACCCTAAAAGGAGAAGTCATTGGTGTAAGGCTATTGCAATTGACGATGGGGAATGCTACAGCTTATGGGCCTCGTGTGATCCTCGGAAAACCTACGATGGAGGAGTTGATAAAGAAAGGGTGAAAGATGACAGATACATGTGGACTACACTTAACGACGAAGAAAGGTTAGCCAAGTTCTCGAGTAAGGGTTATTGCTGCAATTCCATCAAAACTCCTGCCTTGGTTTCTATTACTTACTCCGTCGTGCCACTTTTGAGAGTGATCAGCCATTCTTTGAATGGCTTCAATAGCAAGAGTAGGGGTCATGCTCGGGATGAGTCCTTGATAGTTGATGAGTGTCTAAATACTCATCATTTTTGTACAATCTAAACTGCAAAATCATCTGAAAACACTCAAAAATGATGAAAATATCACAAATCAGTGTTTTATGTGTTTTAAATGCAAAAATATCAAAATCAGATGAAAAATGATTCAAGTTTGCAAAATTGGCAGTTTTAGTCCCTCAAGTTTCAAAAGTTGTCAAATCTAGTCCCTGGAATTCAAAAATGTGAAATTTTGTCATTCAAGGTCCCTGAAATCTTCTAAGTTGTTAAAAATGATCCTTGAATGATTCTTTGGTCAAATGGCGGAAAAGGTCCTTAAAGTTTGAAAATTTGCAAAATTAGTCCTTGGATGTTTTAAAATGGAATTTTATGCAAAAAGGGTCCTTGTAATATCAATGTTTGTCAAGTTTGGTCCTTGTGATAAGTTTGAAAAAATGTCATTTTCAGTCCTTGAGGTTTGAATAAGTTACATTTTTGGTCCTTGTGCTTACCTATCAAACCAAACGGATCATATACCAAGCCAAATCCAATCCAAAGCCCAAATCCAACAGCTGGCCCAAACCCTTGACCCGACCCCGTTTAATATTATACCACTTGGTCAAACAGGTCAACGCGCGCCAAAAATACCACTTCCACTGTAGCTCTCCTCTCCCATTGCTGAAATCCAAAACCAGTCATGGTTTTCCCACTTTTTCTTCAACCCCCCCTTACCTTGTCCCCTCCACCTCCACTAACACCCAAATTCCTTTAATTGACTCAAACCAACCCATTAATGGCTCAAACCTGCTCAAAGAAAAATTGGCGCCAAAATCACGGTTTTGATGGAGTTTCAATGACTCCAATGGCCAAGATTATTGATGGAAAGATTCAGAGGTCAGAGAGACATGTGGGGAGTCTAAAAAGTCTATAAAGAAGGAGAAGAGTGAAGCAATGTATCAAAGGATCGAGAGTAACTTTAAGTTTAAGTTAGTCGTTTTATCATTTCAAGAATTCTAGTGTAATTTTAAGCTTCTAGTACTGTTCTAGCTATTTCAGTGTATTGAACTTTTTCAATTAATCTCATTATCAAGTTCATATTTAAAGTTTATGCAAATTTTAGGCTCAAAATCTCATGATAGTTCAAATGTTGTTTTTAGTTGTTTGTATGGACTGAGTTAGCTACACATGTAAGCTCCCCAAAAGCTTATTCAAGCTTTTAGAAACCTAAAAAAGCAGTTTAGAAGCAAAAATAGAAAATCACCAAAAATACCAATTAAATAGTTGAAAAATAAAATCAAAAATCAGTTGGAAATGGTGTACACAGTGGAGCAGGGTAAATTTGGATGGCCTTGGGTTAGAAGCTTAGTGGTAAGTTAATAGGGGTGTTCATTGGTCCTTGATCTCAGTTTTCAGTTGGATAGCCATTTGTAAGCCTTTTACTGATTTTTTGCATTTCACTGTTTTGATTATTCAGTAGCTTTAATTCTTGTGTTTTATTGTTTATTAGTTATAATTAAGTGTATTTAAACATTAAAATCAAGTGGTTGTTCTCTTAAAGTTGTAGTTTATAACAACTTAGTCTTGACAGTTAAAATAGCATATAGATCATTTCTGAGTTTAAGGTTGTTATGGCTGTTGTTTTAGGCTTCAGTAGTTCTAATATAGGATTATACAAAGTCTGAAATCAGTTTTATGGTTTACATTTGTGGTTTGCTTTGAAAAAATTCCATAACAGACAATATAAGTGGTGTTTGGTTCTTTGTGTTTGAAAGGTTCTATGGTCATTGGCCTTGTTTGAAGTTTGTTTAACTTGGTCTTAATAACTCATATCAGTCATAAAAATCAGTCCTTGTTATCAAAAGTCAAAATAATCTTTGATCTAAATCTTTTGTGCTCACTGTTGGATTTTAATGAATCATGACCATGGATTTGTGTTTATAAGTTGTTTACATTGATTAAATCGTCTTATAGTATCAACTTAACATAACATAATCATTGCTTAAAATCAGTTCAAAGTTCATCTTGGGTCAACCTTTAGTTCTTCTTAAAAAGTCAAAGTTTGCTTGGTCGTTTTTGAATAAAAAGATAATTTCATTGTGTGTTTATTAGTAGGATTCCGCTTATAAGCTTTTGGAACTAAAGTTTAAGTTTTTTAACAAAATTAGAAAAATGTTAGTTCACTTCTGTCTAGCTTATTAAGTGCTTATTTTCAAGCTTCTTTACATACCTAGTCTGCAAAAGTGCCCTGTGCACAGTGAATGGTACCATTTTGAAAAGCTTGCACAGAGCTTATTAGTGGGTCAAATCTTGTGATCTATTGTTTCTTTGGAAGCACCTGGCCATCTTGAGTATCAAGCTTAAGTTTTAATTTTGAAGCTTGTTTTGCTAGGGCTGCAATAAGCTCTTTTTGTCTTGTCCCATTTCTGTGTTTAAGCCAAGTGCTTATTAGCTTATTCCTAGCTTTTCAGTGTGCTTATTTGTATCTTTCTAGCTTCCTATTTAGTAGCACTACCTTATTTGTATCTCCAGCTTTGTTTCAGCCAAGCTTCTTTGAGCTTATTCCTTCAATAAGCTAATAGCCCACTGTTGATCATAAGCTCATCAAACTGCTTATTTGTGATTTGTAAAATTTTTGTTTATTAAAGTTTCATATTTTTAGTATTTAAGTAGTTTTCAAAAAGAAAATCTAGAAAAACTTCATTTTTAAAATAGTGATAGCATTTATTTAATAGGTTTTAGCTTTTTGATTTTTCTTTTTAGCTTATTAATAATAAAATCTTGTTTTTACTACTTTCTTAGTATTCTGTCATCATATAGTATTTTTAGAAAAAGTTTCATAATTTTTTCTCTTTTTTAGTATTTATTAGAATTTTTAATAGTTAAAAGTCTTAATAATTAGTAATAAATAATTAAAAAGCATAAAAAATATCTTTTCAGTTTTAAAATTATTTTTATCATATTTTATATTTTTCCAAGTTAAAATTTCATTTTTCCAGATTTATTTTATATTTCTAGTATTTAAGTGTATTTTAAATAGTAATTAATTAGTAATAATTAAATAAAAAGTGTGAAAAATATATTTTTAGTTTTAAAATTAGTTTTATAATATTTTAGATTTTTCTGAATCATAATTTTATTTTTCTAGCCTTATTTTGTATTTTCTTCTATTTTAGAGTATTTATTAAATAGTTAAAATAGTTTTTAATTAATAATAATTAATTAAATAGTTATAAAATAATTTTCTTTTTCTAATAATTTTCTTTTATTTTTAGGATTCCAAAATGTCATTTTATATTTTTAGGTCTTTTATTTCTTAGATTTCACTTTTTTATTTTGTACATTTACGTAGTTTTTAAACGTACGTTTACGTTTTGTCTTATCTGATTGTTGTGCTTCCAATTCTGTTTCCAATATCAATCAGTAGTATAATAATCAATCCAAAACCTTTACTGATCACTATCCTTAGTGATCATTCTATCATCTGAAATAGTGTTTACACACCATTGAGTCTCCGTGGGACTTAACGACCCGGGAATTCATTATATTCTCCAGGACTTCATTGTATTTGTGTTTTAAGCAGTTTTAAGCTTCTTACGGTTAGCCATTCACAAGTGGCTAGCTTGTGTGAGGTAGCTTGACAGTTTAGCACAGATCAAATTTTGGCGCCGCTGCCGGGGAGGCTTTAGCGTGTGTTTAGCCATTTTCAGACCCATTCTTGCACATATCCCATCATTTGTAAAAAGTTTTTTGTAAAGTTATATAAAAATATCAAAAAGTTCATTAGCACTTTTCCTAAAGTGTTAAAAACACCAAAAAAATATAAAACAACAAAACAATCGGAACGATTTCTATCTTGTATTTTCTTTAAGGTGATTCTTAAAAAAGTACGATTTGGTTAAACGAGACGATACCAAAAATATTGTCCAAAAGTTTTTAAACCCATTTGCACAAATCATACCTACGTCTTTTCAGTGGTACTTAATATATACATAAAATCAACCACCGCGAAATCAAGGCAAAGTACACCTACTAACTGGGGGTGTGACCATAATAAGTTCCCGAACATCCGATTTAAAACTTGCCTTTGTGTCCTTGTGATTTGGTGTACCTTTTTCAAAGAAGCCATTTCATTTGTGATTATTGGTTAAGTTCACTTGTCGTTTTGCCTCATTTGTTTTGAAAATTGATTTTTATACTTAGTGCATGCGCACTCGTTCTTCCAGTTCTACAAGTCCACTTTCTGAACTTGGAATGATTCCTCGTAGACGAGGACGTTCGCTCCTTCAGCCGTGACGAGGAACTCTACCACCACCACCTCCTGTCGAAATGGCAGAAGACAAACCCATGAATGAGCTTCTCCAAGCACCCATCGAGGGTTACGGAGATGCTATTGTTGTCCCAGCCATCGTGGCTGACACTTTCGAGCTCAAAACCGGGTTGCTTAATCTGGTAACCCAAAGCCAATTCTATGGTTTTGAGCGGGATGATCCTCATGCACACATTCGATGGTTTAACAAGATTGCATCTACCATCAAGTACAAGAATGTCCCACATGAAGCTATCAAGCTTCTTCTGTTCCCATTTTCTCTAGAGGGACAAGCCCGGAATTGGCTTGAGAAACAACCCCCTCGTTCTATTGAGACATGGGAAGATCTAGTCACCAAGTTCGTTAACGAGTTCTATCCTCCATCCCGAACCACAAGTCTTAAGAATGAGATAATGAAATTTTCTCAGAGATTTGATGAATCATTCGGGGAGGCATGGGATCGTTACAAAGAGTTGCTTCGCAAGTGTCCGCATCATGGTTTTACCGAGTTAATGCAAATGGATACTTTCTATAATGGTCTCAATCAGACCAATCAAGACTCTTTGAATGCCTCCGCGGGAGGTAATTTCCTGAGCAAGACCACAAAAGAGGCCTTGCAAATCATTGAGAACAAATCTCAGGTCCGTCCTTTTAGAGCAAAGACATATCATTCTTCATGGCTGGACCTTCTTCTTCTTCATCCCCCGTGAGTACATCTAGCACCGATGCTAAGATTGACAAACTCACAGACATTGTTCCGGCTTTGGTTCTTGCTAACCAGAAGAAAGTGACCTTCACTCAGACACCAACACATGGTGAAGTGAAGAAAGTCGAGAGTTGTGTCACTTGTGGTGGTCCTCATGCATACTACAATTGTACTGACACCGATGGTAGTCCATTTGAAGCCAATGCTCTAGCCGGTAGTTCACATCAAGGAGGTAATCAATACCGTCCTCAAAATGAACCACACTACCGTGCTAACACTAATCAGGCACCACCCGGTTTTAACCAGAATCATAACATGCAAAACCGGAATCAGAACCAACCTAGAATGCACCAAGGTTATCAAAACCAAGGTAATTTCTATCCTGGACCCAATCAAGGTTTCCAACATCAAGGGAACCTTAATCAAAACAATTTCAATCGAGGGAATCAATTTCATGGGAATATGAATCCTAATCAGGGGAATTTTGGCTATAATCAAAACATCGGCCTCAGAATTATCCCTCCATTCTCCTCCCATCATTGTTCCTCCGGACCATCATCCTGATGAGTTATGAAGCAATTCATGAAAGTCCCAAGATGAAATGAACAGGTTGTTGGTCAGTCAGATTGCTGATCTAAAGAAGTCTTTAAATGATCAACCCTCGGGCTCAGGAAAACTTCCGAGCAACACGATCGCTAACCCGAGGGGCGATGCAAAGGCGATCACAACCAGAAGTGGTGTTTCATATGATGGACCTGCTGTTCCTACTACCTCTTCTTATTCTCTTCCAAAGGTAGTGGAAAGTGAACCTCCGACACACAATGGACCTACGACTCCATTGCCTCCTCC
>OU343225.1:152431903-152681345 GCA_910596185.1 Chrysanthemum makinoi
CCATTTTTGTTACCAAATGAAAGATTTTAAGAAAGAAACTTGACGATACTCCCCCTCGAATTAATAAATAAAGAAAGGTTGTAAATTTTAGTCCGAGGAGTGTCAGAAACCATAGATGTGACCACCATAATTTAAAGAAACAACCAGGATAGACTAACATGCAAGTACACAGTTATTTTGAAACTGTTAAATATTTATTTTCTCCCCCTCAACACTTGATCGGAAAAATACTGAATTTTGAAAGATTTGAGTGTTGATGGAAGGGATGTACTTGCAATGTTAAAAGAAATATAGATAGAAGAATATTTTTGTTGTTTTATCTGATTTTATATTTTTGTATTTTGTTTTTGAAAAATATTTACAAAAGAAGTTTTGGTGTTTGACTGGTTTTAAGAATGTTTTAAGAGTTCATCCAGTTCCTCTTGGAGTCAAACACTCATACCAATTCGTGGACCAACTCATTAAACCTAGCAGGAGCTAAGGCTTTGGTGAGAAGGTATGCCAATTGGTATTCACTGTACCGAAGTATAATTCAAGCATACCCTGTTCCCGTGGTCCTTGATGAAAGTGATATCGAAGATCGATGTGCTTTGATTTCGAATGCTTGAATCGAGTTGCATGAGATCGCAATAGCACTCCGATTGTCGCAGACATCGGTATTCATCAAATACGTAACCATAGTCTTTGAGTTGTGTTCTCATCCAAATGACTTGAGCACAACACGCCGACATGGCTACATATTCTGCTTCGGTTGAGGACATCGATGTACAATCCTGCTTCTTCGATTGCCAAGATACCAATTTGTCACCAAGAAATTATAGTGCTCCTGAAGAACTTTTCCGAGAGTCTAAGCATCCTGCGCTGTGGTCTGAAAAGCGATTAGTTCAAAACCGAATCCTTCGGATACGGATCCCCAAATTAATGGTTCCCTTGATGTATCGGAGGATTCTTTAAGCCTCTGAGAGGTGGGTTTCAGCTTGGTCGCGACGATAACGAGGAGCAAAGATAAATGGCAAAGACAATATCAGTCTGTGGTCATTAAATACATGAGAGACCCAATATTACTTCGGTATTTGGTAGGGTCAACCAATTTCCCATGTAAATCAGTCCGGCTTCTTGGTATGTGCCATTGGTGTGTCATAAGTATCACAATTATTCATTCGAATTTGTTCGAATTTCAAGGGCATATTTGGACTGACTCAAGAAAATACCACGGGGTGATTGATGAACTTGTAGTCCTAGAAAGAACGTAAGTTCACCCATCATGGACATTTCAAAATTTTTCTTCATTAGTTTTGCAAAAGCTATTGAGTACTTTTTATGAGTTGACCCAAATATGATGTCATCCACATAAATTTGAACAATTAAAATATGTTCCCCGTGATATTGTATGAAAAGAGTTGGGTTGACCGAACCTTTGGTAAAATTATTGGCAATGAGGAAAGATGATAGCTTATCATACCATGCCCGAGGAGCTTGTTTGAGACCATACAGAGCATTGTTCAGTTTGTAGACATGGTTCGGAAGCGCGGGATCAACGAATCCTTCGGCTGGTGACATAAACTGCTTTTAGTTGACCATTCGTGAAAGTTTTGACGTCCATCCGAAAGACCGTTATGTTCATATGAGCTGCGAACGCCGTAAATATCCAAACGCCTCAAGACGAGCAACCGGAGCAAATGATTCTTCAAAGTCAATATCCTCTTCCTTTCGATAACCCTTAGCCACCAGTCGTGACTTGTTTATCGATTACATTCCCTTCAAAATCCAATTTGTTCTTCCAAATCCATTTTAGACCAATGACGTAGACCCCTGTTGGTCTTTCAACCCGTTCCCATACTTCAAGACGTTTGAATTGGTTGAGTTCTTCTTGCATGGATTCAATCCGGTTATCTTTTGTCATTGCATCCTTAATGTTTTTGGGTTGATTTGGCGGACAGTGAGTGCATAAATGCAATGTTCACCGCCGCGTGTGAAGACGTTGTCTCGTAACGACTGGTTGATTCGGGTTGCCAATAATATTTTCCAGAGGATCGTCTTTTGTCCATCGATGTGTAGAGGGTTGATGTTGATATACATTATGCAGATTCTGAGGATTCAAATGGTTTGTAGATGATTCCGACATCAAAAGTGCAGGTTTCATTAGCAAACGGTTAAAGAAGCGATTTGGATCAAAATCTGCAGGTGGGGGTACTTCATTGAGAACATCATCAGCCGGTTCATCATTGTTGGAAGCGGTTTGTTCAACTGTTGTAGTAGAGTCAAGTGGTGGTGCATCTTCAACATGGTTGTTGTAGCGTGTGTATCGGGTATTAGAGTATTATCGGGTTGAGCGTGGAAACAGTGGATACACGAGCACGTTCATCAATATAGACGCGACAGAGGAGAAAATAGTCTTTCCATTTGTTGACAAGTAAGCTGAGGGCTTGTATCACCGGTGATGATGGGGTTTGGGGAAGTTTAAGCGGTTGTGACCGGGTTCCAATTTATTATACTCGGAAGCCATTTCAGTAAGTTCATCAAAATTAGCATGAATCGTTTCCACAACTTGCTTTGTACGACGATTCCATATCCGGTAACCTTTTGAATTCTCACAATACCCAATAAAGACTAATGTCAGCTTTAGCTTTGAGCTTTCCAAAGTCATCACGATCATTATTTGGATAGCAAAGAGATCCAAAGACATGAAAGTGTTTGAGGTTCGGTTTACGATTGTGAAGAAGCTCAAATGGTGTTTTGTTGTGGCGTTTTGTAATCATTGAACGGTTTTTAGTGTAGCATGCAGTTGAGGCACACCCACAAGTAATCTGGAAGTTTAGCATTGATTAACATCGTTCTGGAAGCTTCCACTAACGTACGGTTTCGTCTTTCAACAACTCCGTTTTGTTACGGTGTGCGGGCTATAGATGTTTGATGCTCAATTCCCACTTTCTCATAGTATTCCTGAAGAGTTTGATTCACGAATTCAGTTCCTTTGTGCATTGAATTTGTCTAACGGTGTTCCAGCTGAATTTGAATTTTCGTGAGAAAGGTGATGATCATCTGTGGAGCTTGATCTTTACTTCGAAGAAAATAAACCCAAGTCCATCTTGAGTAGTCATCAACAATTACCAAGATGTAGCGTTTGCCATTTATCGTCTGCACGCGCATCGGGCCACACAAATCCATGTGAAGAAGATGAAGCACATGCTGAGAGCTATGTTCCACCTTTGAAGGAAAATGAGCACGAGTGCTTTTCCCTTGTTCACAAGCTGAGCATAGGTGATCTTTAGAATACCGGAATCGTGGGAGACCTTCAACAAGTTTGTGTCGAGCAAGGTTGGTTATTGTTTGAAAATTAAGATGTGAAAGACGACGGTGCCATAGCCAAGATTTTGTAGATGTTGCCTTTGATAGTAAACAAATGGGAGATGAAGCGATCATGTCTTGCATAGAGATAGTGTAAAGACTGGATGAGCGTTGGCCGGACATAAGATCATTTCCTTGAAGATCACGAATGAAACAAGTTTTCTCCCTGAAAGATACTTCCAAGTCTCCATCACAAAATTGACCAACTGAGAATAGATTGTGACCGAGGCCTTCCACATAATAAACCCTGCTAATTTCGATGTTGCCATTAATGTAATCTTCGTAGCCCATGATAGCTGCGAAGTGATCATTCCCGAATCGGACAGTGCCAATGAACTTTGAAACAAAGTTTGATACATGTTAAGGTTGCCGTCATGTGTCGGGAACATCCGCTATCAACAATCCAGAGGATGATCTCAGTATCACCGCATTAGACACAAACGACATAGATGGAATAGAAGTAGATGTGGAACCCGAAGTGTTAGAGGGTTCCAAAGCAGGTATAGTAGAAATACACACATTAATAACTTTAGGCATCCATTTAAATCCTAGTGTATTATGTATCCATTTCTGCCATCTCCAACTAGTCTTAGCTTTAGTCTTAGTGAATGCACTAGGTGGTACAACAATCCTTGGAGGTGAAACTGGAGCTATAGGGACAGCAATGCGTTTTCTAGAATCTAAAGAGGGCGGTTTACCAAGCACAGACTTAGAAAGATTAGTGGGCCTAGAGGTATTCTGATTTTTAGGATTCCGTAAACGAGAGATAATAGCTTTAGCAACACATTTGTCATGACAATCAGAATTCATACTTTTATGACAAATAACACAAGGTGCATCAGACTGAATATCAAAAGTACTTAAAGGTTTTGCATTCGTTACATCACTATTTCTATTACATTTGCCGACGCCTTAATATTTATAGTGGAAGCAACATGGGTTTTATTCATAGTCCTAGGGTGTTCTTCTACTTCATCATTCTTTATTGTTCTTTTCTTAGGTCGCAACTTCCTATTCTTCTTTGTATTGCTCATAGGTCGTGAAGTCGCGGACGTTTGGAAAAGAGGCAACTATTTCTGTTTCAGTAGAAGGAAGCACGTTAGCAACTTGTGATTTGGCAGTAGGGATTCTAGGTTCACGATTACTAAGTGTTACTGGTGCTATTCTCTTAATCACAGTAGGCGGAAGTTGTTCATACTTTCCTAACATTTCCCTTAACTTAGTGATAGTGTGCACCAAATCTTGATTTTCAGAACGAAGATTTCCAGAAAATTCATGACTTCTTTAGTGTGTGCAAGATAATGATCAAGTTCGTTTGATTCTTCATCACGAGTCTGTTTGAGTAAATCAAATATGACACCATATTCCTTTTTAACCTTTGCAAGTTCTTGTTCATATTTTGAGATTTGACACTTAAAAGACACGTTTTGATCATCTAGTTGCTCAATTTTAGGATCAGAAGATTTTGCACGCGAATCGGGCGATTTTGTGTTGAAAAGCAAGTTGTTGATCGTGAATATCTTTTTGACACCAATTAAGACGACGTATTGCATTTGAAAGCTCATTTGACAATCGTTTATTTTGAATTGTTAAAGACTCGATCGATGCATCATATCGATATTCACAACATTATCAACGAGAATCATAATCAGCCAGAGATATCATCGATGCATATGGCAAAGAATGTAATAACACAACATTATGGATATCAGCACATATAACATCTTTCAAGAGTCGATCAACATCTTTTCTCAACAATTTATTTTTACGTTTAGTATTTGAAATCGATGTTTCGTTTTCTAAAACTATTTTCATGAGACCAAGTTCCTTGTGAAAATCCTTTTCCCAATATAGTGCACAATTTTTCAAAATTTTGACATGGGGTAAAATTCTTTTCTGAAGAATATCTCTATGTTCTCGCGCCATAGGCGAGGTAAAATGTTGAACTTTTATTTCCGAATGAAATTCAATCTCACGTTCCAAAATTTTGAGGTCAGATAAGAAAGTGTCAAAGTATTTGATAACGCGACAACTTTCGGCATTAGTTTTTACTTTACTAAGTGATGGTAAAGGACCATTAATTTGTGCACCGTTTGGTTGAGGTGACTTCAAAACGGTGTGATAACCAAAGGTGTGTTTGAAGTATCTTGTTGTGTGACAAAATTTACGGCTTTCGAATAGTTAAATGGTTTGTTGTAAATGACATTTTCCATTTTTGACCGACTCTCGTCATCTACATCTAATTCCTCCATCCGATTATATTCAACAACAGTCATAATTGAATCATCAATTCTATGTTTTGCCTTGTAAACTTCGATTTGGTTTGAATGCTCTGTGTGAAAACTTAGGTTTATAATCAGCAAGATTCGGTCCATATCCATTTGGATTAGGTTTGAAAGAAAACTTTTGAATCGTTGTGATTGATTCACCATGTTTATAAACAACAGTTTTAAACTCTTTGATTTTGGTTTGTAAGTCGACAATTTCCTCAAGATAGTCATCTATTCGTTTCATTGAATGCTTTTTGTACTCATAGAATTGTTTTTGACAAGTTAACAACTCAGCCTTGGCTTTTTGAGTGTCCAAAGTAAGAGCGTTAATTTGTTGTTTATGTTCATGTTTCATTTGTTCTATTTGAGACAACAAAGCATTCTTCGAAGCGGCTAGATCACAAATCTGTCGTTCCAAATATTTTTCATTTTGTTGTGATTTGGCAAAAGCGGTTTCAAAACCTTTTTCACGGTTTTCTTGAGTTTTGAAAAAGTTGAGTTGTCGAATTCAGCATTCATTATCCCCGTTAACAGTGCATTTTCTCTTTTAATTTCGTGCAAATTTTCAAACGAGAATGTTGGTCTTTAATTAAGGTCAAGAGCTCAGTTTCTCTGCTAGACAGAAGCTCATCTTGTTCAACGAGATTCTCAACATGATCATTCTTTAGATCCTCAAATATAATGACGGAGTCAACTTGATTATCAATATTAACCATACGGTCATCTTGATCATCAAATATAACTACGGGATCTATTTGATAATCGTCGGAATGAGATGTGGAAGACTCATGTTGAACACTCGATCCTGTCAGATAGAGAAAGTGGCGGAGATATCACTCATTGATGATAATTGTTTGTTCAGTACGAGACAAGCCATCATGTCATACACTGGGCCTGTGTCACTTATGTGTAGAGCTTGCATTTGTGCCATCAACATTACTGCTGCATTAGCTTGCAAGTCCTCCATATCATCATCGAATGCATACGCCATAAAGCTCGTTCCTTGTTGTTAAGAGTTCCACCGACTTCATCCTTAAGAGCCAAGAGCAAAGCCTCTTTGAAATAAGCATTGCCTCTTGTTCTCGGTTTAGGACATGCATTAGCCAGATGACCCTTTTCATTACAGTTATAGCAACGAAGACCATTAACCCTAGTCTGAGCATTTCCTTATTCAACCACTTGAGCCCTTTGCTGCTGCGAAGCACCCATATTATTCCTTCCCATAGCATTGAACCCTTGACCACCTCCCATCTGACGACCATAACCATGATTTTGAACTTCAACGCGTCCATTGTTCAAAACAGCCTGATTCCTTGTATTAGATGAAGAACGAATACGATTGTTGGATTTGTTTGTATAACGGCCAAATGCTTTAGCAATCATAACAAACCCTTGTTGCAATTCATCGAAGGCATTGGAGTCCTCATCGGCTCATCAGCGTAAAGAGCTTGAGCAGTGTTGTTGTTATATGGAACCAATTGATTTTGTTGAGGTTGTAGCCGCGTACATGGTCGAAGGTTTGATGGTTGCGATTGTTTGAGGGCGGGTTGAGGAGCTGTTGAGGAGGAATATTTGTTTGAGCCCACAAAGCAAGTTGTTGATTGTCCGGAAGTGATGGTGGAACAGTTTGACAACGAAGAATCCTTTCCTTATCAACTTCTTTTTGGTAAGGTTTCAGATAATCGTACAACAATCCGTAGGTAGCATGATGTATATCTTTAGCTTGACGGAGAAAAATGACATACTTCTCCCATTCCGGACCAAGACTACTCAGGAACTTTGTGTTGACAGCAATTCGTGGCATGATGATATTGTGTTTGTCTAAATCATTAATGATGTCTAAAAAGCGATGATGATAAGATTCTAATGACTCTCTTGGTTCAATCATGAAGTGTTCATAAGCCAAGTAGATCTTGGATTCCATGTCTTCCTGATTGAGTGTTGTGCCTTGGATAAGAAGATGAATCTGTTCCCACATTGCTTTGGCAGTCTTTTGAGCATCAACACTTTGAAGGATTGGATTGGGTAATCCTAAAAGGATGTATTGCATTGCAAGTTCATCGGCTTCAAAATGTAGAAGTTGATCACCCGTGAGTTCTGCAACAGTTGCAATGTGGGTGACATCATCTCTTGGTGGAACGAGCATTAGGATCTCGGTGTAACGATAGTAGGCATCCTAAATGGACCTTCCATAATGACTTTCTTTAAAAACTTTCCATGTGGCTTCTTTAGATCACAAAACCTAAAGAACCAAATTACCCATTGATCATAATTACCGGGAGTGAGCATTGGAGGTCTATCAAGTGAGCCCGCTTCATGAATTGATTGTTGGCTACTCAAGGCTTCACACATCTTGCCAAACCATTCTGGTTCCTTCATAGTATTCCTGGATGGATGTTAATTGTAGAAGTTTGTGTAAGGTTGTACTTGAAGACTAGGTGGTGGTTGTACCATTTGAGGTTGTGGAATTGCTGCAAGTAGTGGAGTATGTTGTTGATTAAATTGTTGTTGATAAACTGCTTGTTGTTAATTCCATTGTTGATGTTGGGGACTTAGTTGTTGTTGTTGTTGTTGATTATAAGTGTAAGGAAAATAGTTAGAGTATGGTGGTTGTGACATGTTGAAAACTAGTGTTGGTAAAAATGGATCTTTGTAGTCGAATGAACCGTTGTTGATGAAGTATCCTTAAGCGTAGAAATCACAATAAACCAAGTAGGACTTATGCGTAAAAACACCAAAGTTACACGTAACAGATAGAGTTACGCGTAGGTTTAGCTTACGCGTAAGTAGGGAAAAAGCACTAAAGTTATGCGTAAAACAAGAAGTTAGGCGTAGAAAACATAGGCGTAGGATGACCTTATGCGTAAGACTAAGCTTAGGCGTAAGATAAATCTTATGCGTAGGATTTTCTATGCGTAAGCTTTATGCTTATGCGTAATTTTAGGGTTTTATCCCAAATGATCTTTTACACTATCACAGTGCAAAAGATATCCAAAGTCGACGTATTTTCAGGCTTATCCAAACAAGAAAACATGGAGTAAACAACAAAACTGAAGATCAAACCAAGGATAAAGTTACGCGTAAAGCTAGGGTTTTGTTACGCGTAGCTTTACTCGTAAAAATGATTTTGCCCAAAGATGTTTCTAAACTAGATTTTTGTGATGAGATAGCTTCAATATCACCAAAATAACACAAAAGTGTGAAACTTGATAAGCCAAAACTCCTAAAAGCGGTTCGCGTAGGATGAAACCCTCGTACAAAACAAGCTTAAAAACTATGATCCACGCATAAAGTTTGAAACTTTTTGAAAAAAACAGTTATTTTATCACCTTAAAACATTGAAAGTACAAGAATCTTGGATTAAAAAGTGTAAAAAACGTGTTTTTAAGCGAACCAAAGTATCTCGTGAGCTTTACGCGTAGGACCAAAAACCCACTTTAAAAGCAATAACGATTCACCCAACTAGTAGGCGATTGATACCACTTTTAGGTTCCCAAATATGCAACACAAGTAACAACACAAGAAATAGAGAGGAGATAGAGTCGGTTGAACAATCAACAAACACACACACACAAAGTAATAAACCGGTTATGCGTAGAGATGTGAGTGAAAGAGTAAATTGAACAACCAACCCTCAAGTGAGGGTTTACATGAGGTATTTATAGGAGGGAAGCTAGGGCAACACTCCTAGTTCCCATCCTTTTACTTATTGGGCTAGGCCTAGGCTTATGGGCCTTCTACATAAGCCTAAGGCTAATAACTAACATAAAGGACATAAATAAGCTAACTATTACATGTGATTCACTAACACTTGAATTAAGCTTTAGGAGTGATTCCAACAGATTAACTGCAACTTGGTTTTTTCAAATCTGTTGTTGTCTTATAGTTTGGGTTTGTGGATTTTAGTTCGTTCAAGTGGTATCATTGGATAGCAACAAAAGGTGTTTATAGCAGTAGGTTGTGATGATTAGTTGCTATTTTCTGAATCAAATGAAGTGTGTCATCGAAGATTCGACTTGTAACTTGGCAGGGCAATAACTAGATGGCATGTAGTTGTTATTATGCAACCGTGTTTGTTTGCAGCCATGGCAGAACTCGGATATTTTTTACCATGTCGTTTCACTGAGACGACGAATAAAAAATTCCAAATGATTGGGTTGTGTTTTACGCTGCCCTCTGGCCTGTTAAGGGTTCAGTTTACATTCTAATACGTTGTTTCTAAAACATTCCTTGTTGTTCGTTGATGCCTGTTTAAATATTTGATCAAAACGAAGCTCCAACTTATTTACGCGACCAGGTTTCACTTTAAGGGGCTTTTTATTTATTTGAGGTTTCGTGGTGTATTCTTTACTGATTTGCGACTTTTAAGGCGTCAATTGTTGTTGTTGACAATCATGTTTCCTGAGTGATTTTACAACTTTATCTGTATAATGTAGTAATGGGGTGTTATTCAGTCGTCTCAACGTGTTTTGCTTTTCTCCAAAATGCGGTTGTTTGCTTTATAAATATATTATATTGTAGCGGGCTATGATGATTAGTTGCTATTTTCTGAATCAAATGAAGTGGGTCATCGGATTCGACCCGTAACTTGACATGGCAATAACCGGATGACATGTAGTTGTTACTATGAAACTGTATTTTTTTGTAGCCATGGTGGAATTCTGAGCTTTTTGAACCTGTTCCAGTTACAAACCTAGGCCTAATTATTTATTGTATCAGATTTATGGTTTCTCTGTTTTGGATTTATGGTTTTATATTTTTAATGTATCAGTTGTGTATAAAATATTATTATATGTCGTGTATAAGCTGTCGTTATAAATTAAAAAGAAAAAGAGGGTACTTGGTTTATTCATATGGTTTGGTTAAGACACAGCCGCAACTAAGTAACTTGTGTGAACAATCTGCCATTTTTGTCTCTGCATAATCAAGTTGTGTGTGAACAATCTGCCATTACATATACATGTAAGTAACATGGCTATTAATATTATGAAAAAACTTCATTGGCACATGATATAAATAACGGTGTAAATAACGGTGTATTATGTGACGCGATTACAGCTAACACCCAAGATCATGTTTCATCTATTCCATCTAATGTCCGCAAGCCTGGAACAACAAATGTAGCAGCGTTTTCTTCTTTGCGTTGGCATGTGCGGCCTGCAAAACATGGCGGAATATGTGCATGTGACTAACATGGCTATTATTGTAGTATTTTGAAACAGTTTTATCGGTCCGATATATGGACAATTGTGATAAAAAATTTACTTTCAGATTTACAAATCATTTATATTTTACTATTTGGGAGATATTAATCAGCAATTATATAAGGAAAGCGATAGCACGTGTGTGGACAAACGCCTTTTACATTTGTCAGCCAAAGGCAATCTGGTTCGTAAATTTTTACACAGGTGAGTTGTTGTACTATAAATATGTTACTCTTTTTTGGAGGATTAACATATAGCTGACGGTTCATCTAATATTGATACATCGAGGGTTGTTGTCACATGTATCAATAAAGGAAAATGAGAGGGTTGTAGTAGTTTACACCGGAACAAAGCTTCTGCATTGGTAAATCCTTCTTTTCCTTCTGATATTGGTAATAGTCATGACAATATATCTACATGTGAGTAGACTGGTGTTTATGTTTTGGGTTTTCAGATACGTTTTTGAATATGTTAATTATTTCTGTTTTATACATATTGCAGAGCATGGTTGCTGCATTAGAAACTTTAAATAGTAGATGTGGTCATTGGCCACGGTCGCAACAGGACCCAAATGTATTGGAGCAACAATAGGGTATAAACAAAAAATAAATAATAGCCCAAATGTCTTGGCCCGTTAACGTGTTATGAGCTGCATCCAAAGTATATGGTAACACATATCATCTACTAGGTAGTGATAATTCGCATATTCTACATCTGTTGGTCAACAAGGTTTGAGTAAATGACGATACCTTACTCACAATGAGAAAATCGACATTTTAGAATCAAGACCACAATGTCTACTAGTAACACCATTTGTACTTTTCAGCGTGTATAAATATTTATTAAAGAATGTAAAGATTTACAGTGGAATAGCTCTCGGTAAAACTATTCTGGATGAGCGACAAATGTAACACTCCCTTCAGAAAATCTAGAGGTAGCTAGCTTTGCTTAGAAGTTCTTGGGGGAGGAGATTCTATCAACTAAAGAGCTAAGTTTTACTTTATGTGTTTGTTTAGAATCCTGCTTATCCCGGTTACAAAGTTTCGTTTAAATAGGCCAAGGAATACTGTGGATGCACATGGGTGTTGTGGTTTGTCGGCTTTGAAGTAGCTTAGCACATGCCTAGTATAGTAGGTTGAGCATGCATTTTCCTTTCCAATGCTGTCAACTTTTGTACCCAAGATCTTGCTTTTTCGTCCTTTGATAAGACCTTACGCTTATCTTCCCAACGAGTTTCTCGCCCATTCATCATATACTAAGTCCCTTGTAGAGATAAGTCTTCAGGGTAACTGAGGCATTTTCCAATCCTCATTCCCACTTGAGTTTCTTATAGCTACTTGTACCTTGGTCCCTGACACCACATTAGTTATACAAGATGTTTCTTCAGTTGGTATTCGAATTCCTGTAGCTTGGCAGTTGATTGAGCTTTATACAACACTAACTATCAGTGAGCTTACAACCACTGATGATCATTAGTGAGGCACCTATCATTCATAATCATAAGGGTGTACTCTCTGATTACCATCTGGAAGTAACACTTTCTGATGACCATAAGAGAGTAAGACCTTTGATTTCCATCAAAGGTGACTACTCTTTGATCCTTATTAGTGATTGTTGTTCTCACTGACTTATATCAGAGACTTATATGATTAAGCTATTTTATATTTAAATACATTGTTAGAGACCATTGGGTTGAAAATCAGACCTAACAATCTCCCCCTATTTGAATATACAAATAGCCTAATCTAGATCAGTAGTAAGTGAGCATAATGGCTTCTTTTTACTTACTGCTTTACAACAAGGAAAATATAACAAGTACAGTCTATTTCTTTACTGTTGAAGATGATATAGACTTGGATCTTGAACTATCAGTTATCATAGATCCAAGTCACCGTTGGTTCAGCTCTTATTGTTGTTGAATGAGAATTAGACTCGTAGTCCTTGAACGTGTAGGAATAGTAAACCTTAAAAATTCTAGGGATATGAGCCTTTGAGTCACCATAGATTCAGCATCCTGAGGATAATTATAGGTTATCTTAAATGTTTGTCAAAGACTGTTGGGTCAGCTATTCTACCCTTCAGTCTCTCCCTGTTTGAAGTCAGAGATAACCTAATTGAAAAAATCAGTTGTAAGTGAGCTTATAGGCTTCTTCTTACAACTGATGTACAAAAAAGTGAAGAGAAGAAAAACCAGTTAAGATTATTCCTTTATTATAACAGTCTTCAGCATGGTTCATGTGGAATAGGAACTGCACGATTCCGAGATAACTCCTTGTTACTACATTTCAGAGCTGCTGAAGACAAACCATACTTCCTTGATGCATCTCTTGCACCAAGAGTCTCGGATGCCTCATTAACATCTCCTTAAGTTCCTTTTACCCAATCTTGGTTGCTCCTGAGAGTAACTAGCATAAACACTCTTCATATCATGTGAGAAAAATACACTCACATTCTCACAAACTCCTCTAAAGCATAAGGTACTTGCAAGAGTATAGTGCTAAGAAAAGAGTGGTAATAAGGACTGGAGAAGTGGCCGATGAAGCTTAATTTCACACAAGATCATCGTGAAAGAACCCGATCTTGTAGAAATGAGACAAGACAATTTATTGGACAAGGTGTGTTTATGTAACACCCCAACCCGACAAGGGTAGAAGTGTCACAGTCTGGTGTCATATCAGAACATACAAGTAAAATCTTTAAGCGGAAATCTTTAAATAATAATGCACCAAGTCATAATAACCAAAGATTTACAAGGGAAATTACAAAATCCAATAGTTAGAATAAAATAAAATCTCAAAACAAAAGCCCGCCAAAAAGTCCAAATAACAAGGTAACTAGGGTTAGTCCACTCAGATAATCCACCTCTCATTGAAACATAGCCCATCTTCAAAACCTAAAACCTGCCGCAGGAAAAGAAATGCGGCTGAGCTTAAAAAGCCCAGTGAACAGATATAACAAAACGAAAGCTAAATAAAATCTGAAATGCGAAATGAAACAAAGGAAACGGATAACAAGGTCGCAGCGGAATGAGAATAATGAGTCAAAGAGGATCCTACAGAACACAATTATACAGATATCCAAAACGAACAGATAACAAGGAGAATGAAGCAAAGCAAAGCATCGATGACATAAAAAACAAGCACATACAACCTGGCATACAAAGAAAACATAAGCAAACATAGCAGGCGTCACATCTATACAACATATATGTTATACAATCAATTCAGGAAAACGGGAGACATACAAGCCAAACAGATGTCTACAGGAAAGCGGAAGCAAGTAATTAATAAGTGAGCATGCAATTCACACAGGTCAAAAACCCTTAGTTGAAAACATGACCAGTATCATAACAGCAGTCAAAACATGGCAGTCACACGTAACAAGTAGGAATACAGTATGAACATTATAATTAAATGAATTAAAGACATGGTAGAGCAATTAGACAAGTTAACAAGCCAGACGTCATAAGTTGGACCATCTACCAAATCAAACCGTAGCATAAACAGAAAGGCAAACATGGCAGTCAACAACAAGCAGATAAGGATACAACGGATAGTCATAGTCCACGAGATCAACTGAATGTAGTACACATAATAAAATGGACAAAACTATCGATTACACACTAGCATGATCACCAGCAATACTGAGAGGTCACATAATAGTGAGATCACATATCATCGCTTAGAAATAGGTAACTCAGATAACCGCATATTAATCACATCAGCGGGAAAATCAATGGTCACATAAAACATGAATAGTATCATCAAATTCAATAAGCATATAATAACCCGATACGTGAATGGAACCATAGTCCAAGTAACGGAAAGAAAGCGTGACATATCAATGCAATGGAGTATCTATATCTTGGTACAAGTAAATCATATAAGGGTATTGAGTAATGAACAAGTAATACGACATGGTGCGTTGGGAATACAGAAGGTACAATATAGGTTTATCAAAAGTGTAAGGGTTATCGTGAAATCTATCCCGAGCCAACAAAACAAACCATATCAATAGTGGCAATAGCAGCCAAGTAACCAATAGTAGCCATTGTATTCGGAGGGGTGACCTCGGAATACCAAACCAATATGACGGGGAGACCTCATTAACGATTGGAGTAGCTAGCTCCCAAAATGTGAAGACGCGGATTGCACCCGTCATCATTCACCAAACAAAGCTCCAATCAGATTAAATCCCTCGAAACAAATCAAATCTAGGATGCATCCATACGCCCCCCAAAACAAATAATGGCCAAATCATATACATATAGTGAGCTCATAATCAAATCAAAATGGGGACGGTGTACAACATCACGTGCACACGGAGTCATGCCATTGGTGCATCAATGACGGTCGGGTTACCTTCGACTAGGAAACAAATTTTGGCTCGGGTATCGATGAAGGGTCAAAGCATATCATATCATAAGGTTCATATCATATTTCATATCAAAGTTCATATCAAAGTTTCATATCAGATGGTTCATATCAAAGTTCATATCAAAGTTCATACCAAAGTTTCATATCGACGTTTTCATATCAAAGGTTCATATAGTTTCATAGCAAGGGAGCATAGCAGAGTCATAGGGAAGCCCTAATAAAGAGGCTTAGAGTAAAGCATAACATATCAAGCTAGAATCGAAAGATGAATACGAATCATGAGAAACCTTAAGAGGTAAGGTCAGAATATCTGTACTAATATTTACGAACAAAGAATGTTTTAGAAGAAGAGACTGAATATCCGTACCTTAAAGCAAATCAACGCCACCCAAAAAAAAAACACAAGTTACTTCTTCTTTCGTTTATCTACAAGAATTTGAATACCAATTAAAGTACTATTTACTTGCGTCATTACGTAGTACTTTGTATACAAAATATGATATTTGTGTTTGAGAAATTTTCATGCATATGACCCTTTATAAGCTTACTAATTAAATATACGTACTCTAGAAAATTTTAGCATGACGACCCGTTTCATATAGACTTGCAACTCATTCGTTATGTAACGTTAAAATAACAAGCAACTTAAAGTTTTTATCTTTTTATGAACTGTTGATAAAGATCGTACTTATAAATGTACTATGTTAAGAAAACCACGCACATCTGATATATTATTTATTCTACGCAACACGTATCAGTTATAGCTATTAATATTCAAGTCTTTAATCTATATATCATACTATATTAAAATGCATTATACCCTTAGTTCATAATATGCCATTTCTTAATCGTATGTTTAGATTTAAATTATGCTTTTAGTTTTAAGTATACCTCTTGTGATATGATAGGTCAAACCGAACCGAACACAAAGTGAGAACACCACTTCAAACGATCGAACCAAAACCAAGACGTGGTGAACACGAGTGCGATCACCAACTCTAATCCCTCCAAATTTAATCGAAGCTAAAATTTCAACTTACACACGAATTGAAAATGGATCCAAGGTACGAACACCAACCCAAATTTCAACCTCGACAGTAGTTGTACATACACTCTCTTTATGCGGATATCTTGCTTTCTGATTTTGTAAGATTGTATGTGGTGGTCGTATATAATAAGGGTGTATCAACAACTACTCGACAAACTCTGAAGTTGGAGGCTAAAAGAATATTGACCGAATATCTTGGCCTTTGAGTTGAAAGTGGTTTTGTCATTCAAGAAAGTTTTTGAATCTTGTTTAATGACTTTTTGAGATATAAATGTGAAGCAATATATATTCGGTTTGCATATATTGAGTAAATGGGAGATGTGATTGAGCCGAGAATTATGGGAGACCTATTCCTCATCAAATCCCTTCCATATTTATAAAACTTATCTTTTATTCAAAAGTGTACAAACACAATAATAAACTGGTTCTAGCCAAATACTTTAGGCGTGCGATGTTTATTTATTTAAGGTATATGCCGATTTCTTTTATTGTGATTTTGGTTAACATGGAACAAAGAAGTGGAGGAGCTTACAAAAACAATGCACACCGATTTATTATAGCTAAGTTTAGGATACATATCTATATTGTATTTTGAATGTTTTATATATACGTACAACATATAGTCGTATCACTAATTAATTTGTTCAGAAACTTAGATTAAATGTCACGTTAATTCAATTATCACATATCGTAATATCTTAAATACTTAATGATATTCATAGTGCTCAGAAAAATTCAATTTATGCAGGAATTTCAGTAAACGGATTTTAGGGTTTTACAATTCTTCCCCTCTAAAAAGAAAATTTTCGTCCTCGAAAATTGAAGTCGCAGATGTACACGAAGACGTACCAGTTTAAGGTAGACGTAGCAATCAGGTCATAATCGTATCAGTTTCAAAGCGTACAAATCTTACACGTAACAGATATCGGTGAGAGTCTCACAAAGAGGTACAAAATTCCAAACGAATATGAGGAGTGTCAAATAACGGATATAAGCCTTATTCCATTCACGTACCAACCCCAGCCATTTCCCAACACGTCGTATGATTTCAATAAGTTCAAATTATATGATCTCGGTATTATCACGTTGATCAGGCATAATACTTGCATCACATAACAAGCCCTTATCGTCATCATATTCCGGTCGGTCATGACAAATCACATAACCAAAATCACAACAAAACATATCATATACAGATACCAAGTAACATACCAGCGGACCGAATCGCGTACATACAGATATATAATATAACACATCAAACAACATACCATACCACAAAGGAGAGAAAATCACCAACTTATGTAAACGGTTCCTCATGACTCATTACGGAAGATTCAAAGGAAAACTGAGATATTACCAAAACGCCAAAAGATGACGCTTCACGATTCAAACCGAGTTCTGAACAAATCAAGGAAGAGCAATGCCGATCAAAATCACATAGCAAAATATCAAACCGCCACAAATGCATGACAACAAATCGGAGTAACACAAATCGCGCCCAAATCATATGAAGTAGATGAACCTTCTCAGCCACCAGTTGAATCTTGTCTTCGCTTGCGTCTTTGGTTGATTTGTCCAGCTTCCAGAGAAATTTCCTCGATGTCTCCAACAAAGACGGCACGAGAGTGGCTGCTTCACGAACCTCTCATTTCAGAGACTTGTTGCAGCAACGCTTGAGTTCGGCCCCATCGTCTTTGGCTCCACGGTAGTCTCCATCTAACGATCGACAAACGAATGTGCGAAGACAAAATAATAAAATTCAAATGCGAAGAGAAGAAGAGCAAAACAGTGAAGACAAAAGATTATCGAAGTCAAAACTGAACGACAATCTAAAGGAATCGGAATATATCGTAAGCAGACGGAAGCCTAATGTCTACCCAATCCTCACGAGTCAATCCTAAGGTCAACAAGATCGAAACACGGCTCGATACCATAATTGTAACACCCCAACCCGACAAGGGTAGAAGTGTCACAGTCTGGTGTCATATCAGAACATACAAGTAAAATCTTCAATCGAAAATCTTTAAATAATAATGCACCAAGTCATAATAACCAAAGATTTACAAGGGAAATTACAAAATCCAATAGTTAGAATAAAATAAAATCTCAAAACAAAAGCCCGCCAAAAGTCCAAATAACAAGGTAACTAGGGTTAGTCCACTCGGATAATCCACCTCACCAAACATAGCCCATCTTCAAAACCTAAAACCCGCCGCAGAAAAGAAATGCGGTGAGCTTAAAAAGCCGGTGAACGGATATAACAAAACGAAAGCTAAATAAAATCCTAAATGCTTAAATGAAACAAAGGAAACGGATAACAAAGGTCGCAGGAATGAGAATAATGAGTCAAAGAGGATCCTACAGAACACAATTATACAGATATCCAAAACGCAAGATAACAAGGAGAATGAAGCAAAGCAAAGCATCGATGACATATAAACAAGCACATACAACCCGGGCATACAAAGATGAAAACATAAGCAAACATAGCAAAGGTCACATCTATACAACATATATGTTATACAATCAATTAGGAAAACGGAGACATACAAGCCAAACAGATGTCTACAGGAAAGCGGAAGCAAGTAATTAATAAGTGAGCATGCAATTCACACAGGTCAAAACCCTTAGTTGAAAACATAACCAGTATCATAACAGCAGTCAAAACATGGCAGTCACACGTAACAAGTAGGAATACAGTATGAACATTATAATTAAATGAATTAAAGACATGGTAGAGCAATTAGACAAGTTAACAAGCCAGACGTCATAAGTTGGACCATCTACCAAATCAAACCGTAGCATAAACAGAAAGGCAAACATGGCAGTCAACAACAAGCAGATAAGGATACAACGGATAGTCATAGTCCACGAGATCAACTGAACGTAGTACACATAATAAACAGACAAAACTATCGATTACACACTAGCATGATCACCAGACAATACAGAGGGTCACATAATAGTGAGATCACATATCATCGCTAGAAATAGGTAACTCAGATAACCGCATATTAATCACATCGTAGCAGGAAAATCAATGGTCACATAAAACATGAATAGTATCATCAAATTCAATAAGCATATAATAACCCGATACGTGAATGGAACCATAGTCTGAAGTAACGGAAAGAAAGCGTGACATATCAATGCAATGGAGTATCTATATCTTGGTACAAGTAAATCATATAAGGGTATTGAGTAATGAACAAGTAATACAGATTATGGTGCGTTGGGGAATACAGAAGGTACAATATAGGTTTATCAAAAGTGTAAGGGTTATCAGAAATCTATCCCGAGCCAACAAAACAAACCATATCAATAGTGGCAATAGCAGCCAAGTAACCAATAGTAACCATTGTATTCGGAGGGGTGACCTCGGAATACCAAACCAATATGAGGGGAGACCTCAGTAACCAGTGGAGTAGCTAGCTCCCAAAATGTGAAGACGCGGATTGCACCCGACATCATTCACCAAACAAAGCTCCAATCGATTAAATCCCCTAAACAAATCAAATCTAGGATGCATCCATACGCCCCCCCCAAAACAAATAATGGCCAAATCATATACATATAGTGAGCTCATAATCAAATCAAAAATGGGGACGGTGTACAACATCACTCGTGCACCTGGAGTCATGCCATTGGTGCATCAATGACACGGTCAGGTTACCTTCCTGACTAGGAAACAAATTTTGGCTCGGGTATCAGACTGAAGGGTCAAAGCATATCATATCATAAGGTTCATATCATATTTCATATCAAAGTTCATATCAAAGTTTCATATCAGATGGTTCATATCAAAGTTCATATCAAAGTTCATACCAAAGTTTCATATCGACGTTTTCATATCAAAGGTTCATATAGTTTCATAGCAAGGGAGCATAGCAGAGTCATAGGGAAGCCCTAATAAAGAGGCTTAGAGTAAAGCATAACATATCAAGCTAGAATCGAAAGATGAATACGAATCATGAGAAACCTTAAGAGGTAAGGTCAGAATATCTGTACTAATATTTACGAACAAAGAATGTTTTAGAAGAAGAGACTGAATATCCGTACCTTAAAGCAAATCAACGCGTACCCAAAAACACAAGTTACTTCTTCTTTCGTTTATCTACAAGAATTTGAATACCAATTAAAGTACTATTTACTTGCGTCATTACGTAGTACTTTGTATACAAAATATGATATTTGTGTTTGAGAAATTTTCATGCATATGACCCTTTATAAGCTTACTAATTAAATATACGTACTCTAGAAAATTTTAGCATGACGACCCGTTTCATATAGACTTGCAACTCATTCGTTATGTAACGTTAAAATAACAAGCAACTTAAAGTTTTTATCTTTTTATGAACTGTTGATAAAGATCGTACTTATAAATGTACTATGTTAAGAAAACCACGCACATCTGATATATTATTTATTCTACGCAACACGTGCACAGTTATAGCTATTAATATTCAAGTCTTTAATCTATATATCATACTATATTAAAATGCATTATACCCTTAGTTCATAATATGCCATTTCTTAATCGTATGTTTAGATTTAAATTATGCTTTTAGTTTTAAGTATACCTCTTGACAGTATGATAGGTCGAAACCGAAACCGAACACAAGTGAGAACACCACTTCAAACGATCGAACCAAAAACCAAGACGTGACTGAACACGAGTGCGATCACCAACTCTAATCCCTCCAGCGAATCGAAGCTAAAATTTCAACTTACACACGAATTGAAAATGGATCCAAGGTACGAACACCAACCCAAATTTCAACCTCGACCTGTAGTTGTACATACACTCTCTTTTATGCGGGATATCTTGCTTTACTGATTTTGTAAGATTGTATGTGGTGGTCGTATATAATAAGGGTGTATCAACAAACTACTCGACAAACTCGGGAAGTTGGAGGCTAAAAGAATATTGACCGAATATCTTGCTGAGTTGAAAGTGGTTTTGTCATTCAAGAAAGTTTTTGAATCTTGTTTAATGACTTTTTGAGATATAAATGTGAAGCAATATATATTCGGTTTGCATATATTGAGTAAATGGGAGATGTGATTGAGCCGAGAATTATGGGAGACCTATTCCTCATCAAATCCCTTCCATATTTATAAAACTTATCTTTTATTCAAAAGTGTACAAACACAATAATAAACTGGTTCTAGCCAAATACTTTAGGCGTGCGATGTTTATTTATTTAAGGTATATGCCGATTTCTTTTATTGTGATTTTGGTTAACATGGAACAAAGAAGTGGAGGAGCTTACAAAAACAATGCACACCGATTTATTATAGCTAAGTTTAGGATACATATCTATATTGTATTTTGAATGTTTTATATATACGTACAACATATAGTCGTATCACTAATTAATTTGTTCAGAAACTTAGATTAAATGTCACGTTAATTCAATTATCACATATCGTAATATCTTAAATACTTAATGATATTCATAGTGCTCAGAAAAATTCAATTTATGCAGGAATTTCAGTAAACGGATTTTAGGGTTTTACAGTTTAGGTGGGGTTTTTGGGTATGGTTTTGATTTTGTGTTATTAGTCGACATTCAAGAACGGATTTGGATTATGAGAAACCCAACCGCTCTGATACCACCTGTTGGTCCACAAGGTTTGAGTAAATTACGATACCATATGTAAAATGAGAAAATCAACATTTTAGACTCAAGACCACAATGTATACTATTAACACCATTTGTACTTTTCAACGTGTATAAATATTTATTAACTATAGAGCTAAGTTCTATTTTATGTCTTTTTTTAGAATCACGCCTATCCCAGTTACAAAGTTTTGTATTAATAGGCCAAGGAATACTGTGGATGCACATGGGTGTTGTGGTTAGCTGGCCCTGAAGTAGCTTAGCATGTGCCTAGTATAGTAGGTGGAGCGTGCATTTGCCTTTCCAATACTGACAACTTTTGTACCCAAGATCTGGCTTTTTTTTCATTTGATAAGACCTTACGCTTATCTTCCCAACGAGTTTCTCGTCTATTCATCAGATACTAAGTCCCCTGTAGAGGATAAGTCTTCAGGGTAACTGAGGCATTTTTCAGTCCTCAGTCCCACTGGTGTTGCTTATATTTCCTTGTACCTTGCTCCATGACACCGTATTAGTTATAAAAGATGTTTCTTTAGTTGGTCTTCGGCTTCCCTGCAGCTTAGTAGTTGGTTAAGCATTATATAACGCTCACTAATTTCTTATATCAGTGAGGTTACAACCACTGATGATCATTAGTGAGGCACCTATCACTTACAATCATCAGGGTGTACTCTCTGATAACCATCAGGGAGTAACACTTTCTGATAACCATCATAGAGTAAGACCTTTGATTTCCATCAGTGGGGGACTTACTCTCTGATCCTTATCATTGAGTGTTGTTCTCACTTACTTATATCATAGACTTATATGATTAGGCTATTTTATGTTTAAATACATAGTCAGAGACCATTGGCTCGAAAATCATACCCAACAATATCCTTATGCATTTTTTTTTTAAAATGAACGTTGATACCGTCAAATCTGCCTGATCTTTTATATAACAAATTCCCGTGTTTATGGCATCATTTGTATTAATATGGTACTTAATTCGTTCATATTCGTTCATAATTGCATTTCAGGATTAATGAGGCGTTGGAGCGGAAAAGATGTGATATAAGGCCAATTATATGATCTGAAGATAGATTACGGTGTAAGTGCACAATATACTTCCGCCGTAACTCATTCTACAATGGCCTTTGGATTCTATGTGAAGATTACGCCGTAACTACCTAAAAATGTTACGACGTAAATATGATGCTTTGAAGGATACGGCGTAACCAATTCTTATGGTTACGTCGTAATTATTTTTGTGAAGGTTACGGCGTAACATGGCAAATTAGTTACGCCGTAGAGATAATGTCGGAGTGGATAATCATGAGCAGACGAAGGATTACGGCGTAACCCGGTGGATTAGTTACGCCGTAATTAATAACTTGGGCGCAAAGTTTCGAGGTCCAGGGATTAAAAGCGGCAAGTTTATATTAATTTTATTCACTTCGAGGACTAAAGAATAAATAAAGAAGTTCGAAGAAGGGCTGATTATGCAAGTTTTATAATACTATTTATGTGTTATATTAATTAAACAAACCACAAGGACCTAAGTGCAAATTGTCTAAAGTTAGAGGATTAAAGGGAAAAATTCATTTAAAATATATATATATGACATTTATATGTCATATATGATTATCAATTTAGGCTTTTGGTTTGCTGTACGAGGAAAAACAAAACAAACACAGCAACAGTAGCGGTTCGAAGGGGCAAACCCTTCGGGGTTTTGCCCCGGTACTCAACTAGGGGATCAATAGCATTATCCTTTGCACGATATGTAATTATTTTCCGACTCATAATATTATTTTGGTTTCATTATTCAAGTATGATTTTGATTCCTATTTAATTGTTGGGCCATCTTTAATTATTGTGTTATAATTAAGGGAAAATGATGCAAATAGACCGCGCGCCCCGAGACTTATCACTTTCCGGACCACTTTTATTTTTAATTTGAGAATGGACCGAGGGCAACCGCTGTCATTGGGCAACCGTATAATTTTAAAAAGGGTTTTATCGTCATTTTACGTTAGACAAAAAAGTACACATGTCAATAGTAAAAGTACAGTGGATTTATATTCAAAATCCAAAAGTCACTGACCAAAAAAGCATCCATAGTTATCTTTTTTCTCTGTTTTTGCTTCTCGAACAAAAGCATTATTACTTACAGTACTATTTTCACAAATCAAACCGTCTTCTTCATCAGCCCCCAGTCTTCCTTGTAACGTCAGTTATGTCACCATCTTTAAAGCTACAGTGTTGATTGCAAACCACATTCGATTGATCAAGTTTTAAAAAAATGTTCCCAAATATGGTACTTAAATATTCTTCTCGTTGTTTATTACATATGATTATTTCCAATTGGTTCTGTGTTATAATAAATCATTTTTGTTATTCGATTAATACCTATGTTAGATAGGTGTTAATTCCATTTTATAATCCATTGCTCTTTTTTATGTTTATCTGATTCGTAATTATATAGGGTATGATGCCTTAGATGTCGTTAGTTAAGTTTGTAACATTACTTGGTTCATTAAAAAATTTAGTGGCAGGTTGTAGACTAATAAGGAGTGGTTTATATGCATCATCTATGCAATTGTTTACGACGTTGGTATAGATTCCTTCTATGGCCTGAATTATTTATGGTTTTTGTTGACCCTTTTTAGGACTATGAAGCTAAGTTAATCATTACGTGTAAACTAAACTACTTTTCGTAATTATGTAGGGTAAAATACATCATTCCGTTTACCGCTCTTCTGACTTGTTTAGAGGCTTCTTCGCTGCCCTTTCCTTTCTGTAGCAATTTCTTTAGCATTTACTTCCATGTGTAATCATTTAGCAATTTTTTCATCAAAAGCTATTTGCTCCTCTTTACTTTGAAACACCAAAGTTGGATCTGCAATCCCTTTACCCTTTCCAATATCAGTTTCAGTAACTACATCTTTCTGCACAGGTTCACCAATGTTTAGACTCTTAGCAATAGGTCTAGGTGCAGGGATAGGGTGAGATTGCTTTTGGTTGACCAATTGTATGGCAATCTCATTGTCAGCCTTTTTTGGTGTTGGTGTTATTGATGTGGTTATAATTGTAGCAATGGTTGCCTATGCAGTGGAAACGTCTGGTGGCGGTGTGGGTATAATAATAACAGCAGTGGTTACTCCAATACTAGCAGTGGATGCAACAATACTGGCAGTGGTTGCCTGCACCCCTTCATTCTCCTTTTCTTCAACTGCAGCCTTTAAAGAATCATCTTGAGGTTTGGAAAATTTATGTTTCCTAGTGAATAATATCAATAACTAATGGAATTTTGAGTTTAGTATTGTAATTAAGTCTAGTTAGAGTATATTCGCATGTGAAGAATATCGAGATTAGCTATTATTTTGATTATTTCTGTTTTCACAAATGATATCGTAAAATCATAACATAAAATTTGATGCAGTAATCTAGTACCTTGTTAATTAGATAAATACATATTACCTTACATACCAAATAAGTCCAAAATAGCACATTCTTAAACATATACATAACACATTCATAATCCTAAAAATCATCAGCATCAGCTGCAACTTCTTTGAGTATGTTGACAAGCTTTTTGGCACATTCAACCATCTCTTGATACTTAGCTTTGACAACAGTATTATGATCTTTCAAATTCTTAAAACCGTTTTCATCTCTTCATACTTAAACTTCATCAGCATTATAATCTTTGTAAATCTTAAAATCAGCTATCGCCTCTTCACACGTTGCTTCCAAATTAGCATTATCATCTTCGATCCTCTTGAAACGCGCTTTCATATCTTCATACTCACATTCATACTCTGGAAGTTGTTCAATCATTCTCTTCATCTTATCAATCACTCTTGTTTCTCTCTAAAATTTCCTTCTATTGGGAAAGTCTTTCCCGGCTCACAAGCAATTACCATTATCTTGAAATGGTCTATCATGTCTTTAAATAAAGAATCGTGCAAATTAGTACAATTCGGAGTGCATGTACCATCTTGACAAAAAGAACACGGCATTTCGTAAATGATTGTGATGATTGATAATCTAATTGATCTAAATGTTAATTGACTAAAATATCACAGTAGAAGTGAAAGGTAAATTTCACAAATGAAAAGGTGTTTATAGTTTTTGTGTAGACACATTTGTATTATTTATTGAAAATTTGAATTGGTGTATAGTGTGAATAATCCAAAGTAACTGTAAGAATTGATGTTTGCAAATGGGTTTTTTGTGGTCACTAAGAGTTAGAGTATCAATGGCCTCTGCATTTTACTTTTTATGACTTTTTTTGTGAACTCTAGCATTTGGCTATTTTGTTTTCTCTGTTTCACAGTAAGGGTGTCGTTGCTTTTTAAATGGTTTTTGTATTTTTAAATCAATTTAATAATCTTCAACAATCAACATCCACACATTCCTCGAGCATTACCAATGCATCAAGTCATAAAAGACTTGATGCATTGAATACAATTAAATGGTTGAGGTAAAAAGCTTTTGCAAAACCAACTACTCCACTACAAAAAGCTTTTGCAATCACTTTTGCATATTTAATGTTGGGTGAAAAATGAAATTTAATAAATACAAAAGCTTTTTGACAATAGCTTCAAACGCTTGAGGTCTTACAAGTGTTTTTGTAAAAAGTCTTCTTCAAAGTTATTGCCACAATGGAACAAGTCATTTGAATATCTTATTAGAATAGTAAAAAGTCTTTCATCAAGTTGCCATTGCGGATGCTTACCCTGGCTGACTTTCATCGAAGAATCCAAGTAAAAAAATCGTTGTCCTTTTCTTCTTTTTTATAAACAAATCCAAGTTTGTTGTACACCCCCTTATGTACTTTGTTACCTTATTCGTTCATATATTTATAGAGTACATGAATATAAATAACTGTGCAGCTTTATATTTTATATTCTATTATTAAATATTTATTTAATTAAAAGTTATTGAAATTGTTATTAGGGTTTATGTTTTATAGGTATGGTCACTACACCCCTTAAAGGCTAGTGGTTGATTCTAATTGTTATTAGGGTTTATGTTTTATAGGACATGACGGAAACCAAAGAAGTCATATTTAAAGTTCACCGTAAGTAGGGAAATTTGAATTTCACCACTCCGCTATGTAGGCGGCGCCTTGCGATGTCCGGTGTTTTAGCTCCATCAGGGTTGCATTTACCGGGTGCTTGATCATGTTTTGAATGATATTGAGGGGAAATGGGCTTTATTTTATGCTGCACCAAATAAGGCACTAGAAGATGGTTTAACATTGTTGCACACAGACAATGACGTTCGGCGAATGTATGACCTTGCGGATGAGAATGGATCCATGGACGTCTACATTGTACACAAGCTACTGGGCTTTGTCACAATTTTATTTCAAAAACATGGTATGGCGGGAAGAGGACGCGGCATGCGGTGCGGTAGTGCAACACCTTTCAAAAGAAGGAAGCTAACAAAGCGTGTTTCTATCACGAAAACTGAAATAGGGTTGAGATCATAGAAAAAAAGGGCTAGTGCACAAGGAATGGTTCCACCTGTTATGATTGTTTGTTGCCTTTAAAAAATAATTATGAGTTTATGCTGCCAACCATGCGATAGTGCTTCTATGCCAAAATTAGTCTTAGGTTTATCTTTGTTAAGTCTATCCTTTATGATCATATGGTTAAGAATTATGGTTGCCCGATCATACAACGAGTATTGCCCAATTATGGCATTTGGTTGCCCAGATTGCAAATTGGACGGTGGCCTAAGGTTCAAACGAAATTGCCCAATAACATAAACTTGATTGTCAGAATTTTCGTGTCTAGATAGTAGATGACGATAACGGCTGTGTTTGCTCATTAGAATAGCACAATTGGGGATAAATACGCCCAAAAATACTAACAACTGCTACAAGAGTTAAAACAGTTGTTTTGAAAGTACAAATTAATTTTGATTCTATTGGGGATAAAAAAAATAAAGAGTTACAACTGCTAGGGCAAAACATAGTTTAGAGCCACACACATCATAATTCGCAACACCTAACAATCTGTTGCAATCAATTTCGAAATAAACATCAATGGTGCCCAACTCTTCTGCTGCAACTCACAACATGGTTGCATTTTTGGAAAAACCAAAGGAGGCTACAGGGTTTGAACAAATGCTCAATTATGTGCATATGTGAATACGCAACCACTGCTACAGTGTACCCAACCACTGCTAGTGTCGCTGAAACCACCGCTAGTGTCGACGTAAATATCAACTTTGTTTCTGTTATCCAAATGACTAGTTAAAGTTCAAATTTTAAAAGTGAAATTTAAAGCGCCAATATGAATGATTTACTTCAGTTTGTCAAACGTGCATAAGCAACATTTCCAAAACCAACAATAGATGTGGAAGCTACATTTTACCAAAAAAAAAGTATATCCAGACATAGCAAACTTTCAGTACAAAAAAGGATAATAAACCGATAAATTCAAACGGTTTGTAATTACGGATAAGGCTTATCCAAATACCAAAAAAGGAGAAAACATTTGCAAGTAAATATTCACATTCCTTCCCTAGAAATTTTATGACAAATCCAGCAGGAAAAATAGATGCCCAGGAGCCTAGGCACGTGCCTACCCACAAAACAGTAAATGGAAATTAATGATACCGCGTGCAAGGACAGTAAAATCCTCGCTATAAAGAAGCGAGGTAAATAAAGGGAAAGCACATAAAAAAAACAACCATTCCTCCACCAACAAAAACACCAAGAGAAGTTGAAGATGTTAACAACCCGTTGCCCACGCACCGTCGGTTCTAAAAAGCCCATACATAGCCTAAACCTTTACCCCCAAAAACAAAAACATAAGCGCAAAGCGGATCTTTGCGACAACTGAAACATGTTCTTAAATGACTACTAATGACAATTAGTCATTTCTAAGACGACTAAATTGACCCATCTCCGCGACCATTCACAACATTCCTTCAACCAAAACCAGTGTCCTTTGAGGTTTGTGGAAGCCTGCCCTGACCATATGGTGTACCAAAGGTGGGAGTTTAAACCGATTAGACTCTCATTAGCCATTTGGGATGTTCAAAGTTCAGGCAGTTCCTTCTTAACCTCGCTCTTCCCGAGCGAAAGAAGGATGTATATCATGGGTAATGGGTCGAAGGAGTGATCGAATGTGTAAAGATAGGCAAACAACATGGCTGAAATTTCTGGTCTCAGTCCTCTGTTGATTGTAGCCCTGCCCCTGAAGTAAATGTACGTCTACCAATCTTGGCAGATCGGGTTGGATAGACTGGGTTAAAGGTAAAAATGACGAGCTTTCGGGCGCCGGGATTAAATTTAGAGCAAACTACATAAAGAATTCACAAAAAATCCCATGCTATCGTGTAGGGGATGATTGGTGTATTTTGTGACAGTTCTCTCTCCTCACTCCAATTCAAACCTATCACGTCAGCGTGTGGATGTGTTTTTTGTGAATTCTTTATGTGGTTCTACCATTGCTCTAACATAAAAGCTACGCGGATGGAAAAGCAACCCCACTAAAAGCTCTTCCAGTACCGCGCAGAGGGGCGGATTTACACGGGAAACCCGTTGAGAAGCCTATCGAACTTCTTAGGGAATCCCATAGGAAAATACGGCCGGCCCACGAGGAAGCAAGCCACGGGGAATCCTTCTAGAAAATGATAGCAAACAAGAAGGATTCCACCCTCACCGTGAAGTCGCGTACCACTGCTAATGTTGTTTTTCACTGCTAGTATGATTGTCTCGGTTTAATATGTAACATTCTAGAATTTATTGGGTAGGATGTTTTGTATTAGATAAGTATGCTAAGTATAATTATCCTGTAGAGTACATACTGTATATTGTAAAGGACTCCTTAGCCTATAAAAGGAGGTCCTATGCTAGAGTTTGATATAACTTTTCGGCATATTTAGAGTCGATACACTTCAAGGTTGTAATCGCTAATACTATTCAGAGTATTCGTGTATTAATTTTATATCCAGGTGTTTTATAGACCATAACTTGTTGTAAAAACGTCAACATCTTTACTTTGACGTAAGCACATAACGCTAGCAACAGTTATTAGATGTGTAGAGTGAGTTGATTATTTTGAGGTTTATGTGACTTTTCTAAACGTCAAAAAATGGTATCGTGTCTAGATAGTAGATGACAATAACGGTTCGTTCTTTGATTAGAATAGCACAATTGGGGATAAATACGTCCAAAAATACTAACAATTGCTACAAGAGTTAAAACAGTTGTTTTGAAAGTCTGATTTATTTTGATTCAATTGGGGATAAAAAATAGAGTTACAAACTGGTAGGGCAAAACATAGTTTAGACCCACACACATCATAATTCGCAACACCTAACAATCTGCAATCAATTTGAAATAAACATCAATGGTGCCCAACTGTTCTGCTGCAACTCACAACATAGTTGCGTTTTTGGAAAAACCAAAGGAGGCTACATGGTTTGAACAAATTCTCAATTATATGCATATGTGAATACGCAACCACTTCTAAAGTTTAACAAACCAGTGCTAGGGTCGCTGAAACCACCGCTAGTGTCGACGCAAATATCAACTTTGTTTCTGTTTTCCAAATCATTTATAATAAAAAAAAGTCCCTAAAAGTGAAATGTAAAGCGCCGATATGAATGATTTACTTCAGTTTGTCAAATGTGCATAAGCAACATTTCCAAAACCAACAACAGCTGTGGAAGCTACATTTTTCAAAAAAAAAGTATATACAGACATAGCAAACTTTCAATACAAAAAAGGATAATAAACCGATAAATTCAAACTGTTTGTAATTACGGAGAAGGCTTATCCAAATACCAAAAAAGGAGAGAAAATCTGCAAGTAAATATTCACGTTCCTTGCCTAAAATTTTTTTGACAAATCCAGCAGGAAAAATAGATGCCCAGGGTAGGAGCCTAGGCACGTGCCTACCAACAAAACAGTAAATGAAAATTAATGATACCGCGTGCAAAAACAGTAAAATCCTCGCTATTAATACACGAGGTAAATAAAGGGAAAGCACATTACAAAAAAACAAAAACAACCATCCCTCTACCAACAAAAATAGTTCGACAGAAAAATTTTAGAAACACCAAAGAGAAGTTGAAGATGTTAATAAGAAAAAGATCACGATGGTACACAGTACGAAAAGAATACATCCGTCCAGTCAACAAGAACCCGTTGCTCACGCACGGTCGTTCAAAAGCCCATACATAGCCTAAACCTTTACCCCAAAGCAAAAACATAAACCAGCGATCTTTGCGACAACTAAAACATGTTCTTAAATGACTACTAATAACAATTAGTCGTATCTCAAATGGCGAAAATGACAACTAATAACCCATCTCCGCGACCATTCACAACATTCCTTCACCCAAAACCCGTGTCCTTTGAAGTTTGTGGAAGCATGCCCAAACCATATGGCGTACCAAAGGTGGGAGTTTAAACCGATTAGACTCTCATTAGCCATTTAGGATGTTCAAATTTCAGGCAGTTACTTCTTAACCTCGCTCTCCCCGAGCGGAAGAAGGAAGTATATAACGGGTATTGGGTCGAAGGAGTGATAGAATGTGCAAAGAGAGGCAAACAACACGGCTGAAAATTATGGTCTCGGTCCTCTGTTGATTGCAACCGTTTACGAAGCAAGTGTACATCTACCAATCTGGCAGTCACGGTTGGATAGAGAGGTAAAGGTAAAAAAATGACGAGCTTGCGCCGGGATAAAATAAAGAAAACCACTTTGCTAATGTAGTTTTTCATTGCTAGTATGATTGTGTCGGTTTAATATGTAACATTCTAGAATTTCTTGGGTAGGATGTTTTGTACTCCGTATTAGATAAGTATGCTAAGTATAATTATCCTGTAGAGTACATACTGTATATTGTAAAGGACTCCTTAGCCTATGTCACACCCCCAATTTACCTATTTTGCAGCGGAATGGAATTCCTGGGGATAGACTGTCATAGCACCACAATCACAGTTACATTGAACGACCTAAAGTGTCGTTTAAAAACACATCGTTGGATATTTAATAACAGCGTTCAGAGTTACAACATAGGTCCCAAAAGTTTAGAAAGTTTGCGGAAATATAAATATATTACAAGTCCAAACGATGTTTTTGAAAGAAAGTGCCATAATGTACAATGATATAAGTCGGCCCGCGACTCAAAAGGTTCCTTAACCATGCCATGATGAGTATGTCTAGTTACCTAAAAATACATTGCTAAAACGGTCAACAATAATGTTGGTGAGAAATCATAGGTTTATGTAAATATTATATACGACTCACGCAAGTATAAACCGGAGTATGACAATCATGTCACGAAAAATGTTACAATTGCTATAAGTCCATGACACCGAAACTAGATTGTTCATAATGTAGGCCCCAACAGAGTGTTTGCGGACAACTCAAAAATGTTATTAAATGAAATGCATCCGTATGACTAGTTGGGATTCACCAAACCGGATGGAGGCGTCACCCTCGATAGATCTATCCACTCATCCTCGCTTCTAAGATTAACGGTTCATGTTCAGGAAATGGGGACTTTCAATTGGCATGTTGTAACTTAAGCAATGTAAATGAATTTAACATACTTGGTATCGTAATAAAAATGTTGTGCAATGTATTCTCCCCCGTAGGTTTGAAAATAATTAAAAGCATGTACGACGGGGCTATGAAAACTCACTTGATAAACTGGTATGATGACAAGAGTGAGTACACTGAGGTATAGCGTGATACTTTAATCTGGACCTATTACGAATGATATGATACGTAATGAGTTATGATGTAATGTTATGCATGCATTTCGTATGTTATTTATACCATTTGCGAGTTTTGAAAATAATACTTATCGTCGAAAAATACTCTTTTGACGTCTTGACCATTCTTAAATTACTTTACAAGTATTTACGTCAAAATGTCATCCTACAATGGTTTCGTAATGATTTATAGTGAAATTTTAACTTTTCGTCGTAAAATAAAGTCGTCGGAAATTTCATGAAAGTGACAAAAATGGCTTCGAAAAGCTAGTCGTAAAATGGTGTACGTCGAACGTTAGAAAACGAACTCGACGGTTTTGGAAAGCTTGTATCAAAATCTAGAAGTTTTAGTACATGAGTTTTCGTCATAGAGGTCTCGAACATAAAAATAATAGAGGTTAAAGATGGTGATTTTGTCCAAATGTTGTGTAAAAAGTGAGTTTCGGCAAAGTTTATGCAACCGTAAATAATTTATTACAACTCCGCTATACAAACGGTTGGTCATTTTGAAAAATATGCTTGGTGATCTCGATTTTATTAGAAGACATCTCGTTACAAAAAGTTCTACATCATCATTAAAAACAGCCTTCAATATGGTCGTTTTAGTTACCGTAACACTTGTCTCGTAGATATAATATAGTTTTTTTTTTTCTAAAAATAATAGTTACGGCAATTTTATGAAAACGTGTATATCTTAGTCGTTTCAAATCCGTTTTCTACGTATTATACGTCCTTAGCTTCGTATCAAAGTATACTAATATATTTTTGATAAGTCGAAATAATTTCTAAAGCTTAGGACTCGTTTTTGACTCGTACAAAACAAAAATGCCTTGCTGAAATTTTCAGAAATATATATTTCGTCGTCAAACTTGAAAAATTCATAACTTCTTCGTTATAACTCCGTTTTAATCTGTTCAAGCGGCCACGGATTCGTTTTAAAGTATATTTTCTAATTATCTAGGCCAAAAACTCATGTCTACTGTCGGATTTTCCAGAAAAACAAAACAAGATCAGACCACTTTTAATACTTGTCGAAAATAGTTTTTCTCGTACTAAACCTATTCCAATCCCTTCAAATCAACTCCAAAGCTATTCTAATCCTACCATACACCTTCTTAGGGTGTCATGGGTTCCTAGACATCATCAAGACCAATATATAACAAGGGAATAATTATAGGATGACTTTTATATATCAAACTCTAAAAATCAATGTAAAAATGGTATAAACAACAATAAGTCTTGCATGCTTGCCAAGAAAATGATGAAATACTTATGAAATGAAAATGAAAGATATAAAATGATAGTAATATGCTTACAAGCTACTATGATGAGGTGATTAGAACAAGGATTAACCTAAACACCCTAGGTTTTTATTTCAAAACCTTTAATAAGAGTGTAATCTAGATTGTTATAACTTGTGCTTGAAAAATTTTTGTGATCCCTTCTAAACACCTTATATGGCCGGTTTGATAGAGGAAGAACAAGAAGAGAGAAAAACCTTACAACTTGTGAATTATTATGAGATGAATGAAAGGTAAAGTGAAGATTGTGTATAAATCTATACATTTGAAAAAAATCTACCAAATCAATAAATGCTACCCTCCCCTTGGTCGGCCAAGGGGGGAGGGATTTGCATAAATACCTTTTTTTTTTTTTTTCTTTCTATTTATTATGTATAATGGTTAAAAAAATGTAAGTAAATGTACATGTAATAACACTTGTAAGATAAAATATACATTAGTATTTAAGGAAATTTTAGGTAAAAGAAATTTTTAATAGATCAAGTATAATGAGATCATAAAAATTGTAAAAATACATTCCTTGTAAAATTTTAGCGATATAATAATTATGTAGTTTTAAACGCGTTGTAATAATATAAATTTAACGATTTATATACAAAATAAATTTAAAACACTAGGTAAACTCAAAATATTGTTTTTATAACTAAATGTAAGTATAAAAATATATCGGGATCATTTTTGAAAGTATCGGATTAATTGTTCAAAATAATAACTCACGCGATAACGTTTATTTAATATAAAATTTACGCGTTTAATGTGAAATGCAATGTCATGAATGAACTAACATGATGCAAATGATGCTAATGAAATGTAGACTAAACTTAGTCCATATGAAATGTTCGTGATGATATGATCATGAATTTGCCGCTAAACCATTAAGGTTACGCGAATTTGGAACACGTAAACCTAGTTTACGATAAATGTTGAAAATGTGAAGCATGAATTGTTTTGAGAAATGACCTGAAAGTACAAGTTGTCACATTCGCCCAACCAAAAAGGAATTCAGTCCACAATTGATGCGTTGTTAGGTCCTACAGTGTTATCGGTGAAAGGTAAGGATATCTGGGTCGTATTGGTTCGTCCAGTGTTTTTCTAAATCGTACCACGCCTTTCCAAAACGGGTCTTTGAGCATACTTTGTTGCCCACTTGAGATTCTAATGGTTTACGACTTCTGGAACATACTTCCAATATTTTGCGTCGTACATCGACGTAGCTTATCTAGCCATATGTTGTTATTTGTAACTGATTTTTGATTTGCATGATTTCTTTGTTGTTTCATAAATAACTCATTGATTAGTGAGTTGGACTTTCCTGATTTCGGCCCGTAAATAAGTGATTGACACCTCAACCATAGAGTGCCTCAATTGGTGTAGTCAATATGTTCATGTAATAACTATAGTTGTAAAGCAACTTGTTTAATGTAGAATGATTTGCCTAATCATTCCTAGAAAATCACACATGTCTTGAGCATATCTTAAAATGTTGGAATTGTTCTCTCGCTCTAACCATTGAGCTGAGGATAATAGGCGGTAATCATGTCCTAGTAGGTTCCATGGAAATCCTGAAATGACTGTCAGCAGTCTAAGGTGAATCGAATAGCTTATAATAGGTACAACTGGAATTGATACCACGTGTCTCGTGTTAGATTTCAAAATGTTAAATCTGTCGGAAAGGACCTTATTGAAAAGAATAGATTATAGGTAACAGTTGTGATTCCTCGCGTTTCTAGTCCTATCGAATGTCATGACCTGAGTCTTACTTGCCTAAGGTGCTTAGTCTCTATGACTAAAATGTTTATTGTTTGATTATCGAAGTGTTTCCATGCTCCATGTTGTAAAGTCACAAACCTTAAATATTTAAGTGAGATGGTGTAGTGGTTGGTTTTCAAGATTTGTTTCGATATTGGGTGCTTCCAAAAATAGTTCATCACTAATATTGTTATCATGCTAGCAAGAAAATAGATATCAGCTCAAACTATGTCGAAGAATGTTTGTTCTAGTTTCACTTGTAGATGGGGAGTCATTGATTGTCCGACATGTTCAAACCTGTGGCATCTCTTGATATAGAAGTGAGGTTACTTGGAATTTCTAGAGAACACAATGCCTTAAGGGAAGTTTATATCGATAACCTTAATTTAACCAAATTTTCCTTTAAGGGACACTCATTGTAGGGAAGTTCACATATTGTTGAGGCCACGTTTAACAGAATGTTCTACGACTCGTTAGAAGACTTGGTATATCCTATAGTGTTGCTTCATGGGTATTCGCTTCGTATTAAATCTCGTAACTCGGTCTAGCTAGTACTTTTGGAATGATAGAGTTTGGATTCTAATCCAAAATAGTGGTTCGGAATGTCTCGTGATGTCTTAAGATTTTTATTGAGTTGTGAAAGATCTCGCTACTTACTTCTAGCCCTTGTTGGAAATTCCAAAATCCTTTCATTGTTTTCTTGTATCGAGGAATCCTCCTCACAGATGGTATAGGAAGTCTTTCCTAAAAGGTCACTCGTCAAATCCTAACTTATCGGTTGAGTGAGAGATAAATGGCGTAAGCATCTATAGAGTGTTAACAAAAAGAAATGTTTATGCACGATTTATCTGATTATAAAACTTTGCTTTTAAATGAGAATTGTTTTAGGAGATTTGAAATGATGCTTGTTACTTTCATGACATAATTCTTCCTGAATTATACATAGGTGATCAGGCCATGTATAATCAAGGACAAATGATGTGATGCTTTTTGAAATGGTATTATGTTCCTCCGAAGTTTTAGATGGTATTCAACGTTTTGTTTTGTAAGATAATAGCTCAATGATTTTTCAGAGTAACATGAAAATCGTTTCGCATGAGGATATTAAATAGTTGATAAAATGACTGAAACCAATTGATAAGTTGGTAATAAAACAACTTGCGTTAAAACTTTATGAAACAACGTTTCTAAGATGGTGATAAAATACTTCGAATTAAAATCAAGTGAAATAATTTCATGAAATAGTAGCAGGATAATTTGGAATAAAATTTGTTGGATGGTTTGTATGATACATAGGAGAACCTTATCGAGTAGTAATAGTCTACTAATTGGTCGAGAATAAAGTTGGCCTAACCCCTAGTAAGATAGTGATGTATCGTCGTGAAGTAATGGAAAATTGGGCAATTGGAGTAAGGAATGAAATAAACAAGGTGGTGATTATCGTAGAGATAATAAATGATAAAGATTACATTAGCTAGAAAGGTACTTATTATCTGTTCATGTTGGTGGTCTAATCGTGTTTCAAGTGTAGGAGTAGTAGGCGGTCTAGCAACAATAGCCCTAGAACTCTCACAGTCCTCAAACCTATGAGATGGTGTAGTGTCTATAGTCTTAGTGGTAGGTGGTAATGGTGTGTCAAATCATGCACGCTTCCCAAGCTGCAAGTCAGGTATATGAGTATCGTGTATGAGATGTGATGGGACGGATCGTGCTCAAAATGATAATGATGATGAAAATAATGACAATGATGATAATGGAAATCCTTGTGGTGAGTTAAGAAAATAGGTTCATTAGGACTAAGCCTATAAATTCTACCCAATGGTATGATCTGTCCCAACTGAGTGATAAAAATTGTCCTGATCCTACAGTGAATCAATAGTGATCGTGATGGTGTAGGTGCAACTTCGTCCTCCTAAAAGGTCTCAGTGTCATCATCTGATGGTATCGGTGTTGAGTCAACTGATGTTAAAATTATGATAGGGACTGACAAGGCATTCTCCATGTCAAAGTGATGTGAGTATAATGGGATGGGTATTTGAAGGCATCTATGTGACAATCGAGTTCGAAATGAAAGTAAATAACTCGTAAAATGTGCGTATAAAACCGCATGTATAGTGACTATGTATTTATGATGAAATGATGAGATGCTATGATGATGTAGTTATAGTCTAGGGTCAATGATGCAACCTAGTTCTCTATAACTGTAGCTCTGGTACCAATCTGTCACACCCCCAATTTACCTATTTTGCAGCGGAATGGAATTCCTGGGGATAGACTGTCATAGCACCACAATCACAGTTACATTGAACGACCTAAAGTGTCGTTTAAAAACACATCGTTGGATATTTAATAACAGCGTTCAGAGTTACAACATAGGTCCCAAAAGTTTAGAAAGTTTGCGGAAATATAAATATATTACAAGTCCAAACGATGTTTTGAAAGAAAGTGCCATAATGTACAATGATATAAGTCGACGCCGCGACTCAAAAGGTTCCTTAACCATGCCATGATGAGTATGTCTAGTTACCTGAAAATACATTGCTAAAACGGTCAACAATAATGTTGGTGAGAAATCATAGGTTTATGTAAATGTTATATACGACTACGCAAGTATAAACCAGGTATGACAATCATGTCACAGAAAAATGTTACAATTGCTATAAGTCCATGACACCGAAACTAGACTGTTCATAATGTAGGCCCCAATAGAGTGTTTGCCAGACAACTCAAAAATGTTATTAAATGAAATGCATCCGTATGACTAGTTGGGATTCACCAACCGGATGGAGCGCCACCCTCGATAGATCTATCCACTCACCCTCGCTTCTACGATTAACGGTTCATGTTCAGGAAATGGGGACTTTCAATTGGCATGCGGTAACTTAAGCAATGTAAATGAATTTAACATACTTGGTATCGTAATAAAAATGTTGTGCAATGTATTCTCCCCCGTAGGTTTGAAAATAATTGAAAGCATGTACGACGGGGCTATGAAAACTCACTTGATAAACTGGTATGATGACAAGAGTGAGTACATCGAGGTATAGCGTGATACTTTAATCTGGACCTATTACGAATGATATGATACGTAATGAGTTATGATGTAATGTTATGCATGCATTTCGTATGTTATTTATACCATTTGCGAGTTTTGAAAATAATACTTATCGTCGAAAAATACTCTTTTGACGTCTTGACCATTCTTAAATTACTTTACAAGTATTTACGTCAAAATGTCATCCTACAATGGTTTCGTAATGATTTATAGTGAAATTTTAACTTTTCGTCGTAAAATAAAGTCGTCGGAAATTTCATGAAAGTGACAAAAATGGCTTCGAAAAGCTAGTCGTAAAATGGTGTACGTCGAAGCGTTTAAACGAACTCGACGGTTTTGGAAAGCTTGTATCAAAATCTAGAAGTTTTAGTACATGAGTTTTCGTCATAGAGGTCTCGAACATAAAAATAATAGAGGTTAAAGATGGTGATTTTGTCCAAATGTTGTGTAAAAAGTGAGTTTCGGCAAAGTTTATGCAACCGTAAATAATTTATTACAACTCCGCTATACAAACGGTTGGTCATTTTGAAAAATATGCTTGGTGATCTCGATTTTATTAGAAGACATCTCGTTACAAAAAGTTCTACATCATCATTAAAAACAACCTTCAATATGGTCGTTTTAGTTACCGTAACACTTGTCTCGTAGAAATAATATAGTTTTTTTTTTCTAAAAATAATAGTTACGGCAATTTTATGAAAACGTGTATATCTTAGTCGTTTCAAATCCCTTTTCTACGTATTATACGTCCTTAGCTTCGTATCAAAGTATACTAATATATTTTTGATAAGTCGAAATAATTTGTAAAGCTTAGGACTCGTTTTTGACTCGTACAAAACAAAAATGCCTTGCTGAAATTTTCAGAAATATATATTTCGTCGTCAAACTTGAAAAATTCATAACTTCTTCGTTATAACTCCGTTTTAATCCGTTCAAGCGGCCACGGATTCGTTTTAAAGTATATTTTCTAATTATCTAGGCCAAAAACTCATGTCTACTGTCGGATTTTCCAGAAAAACAAAACAAGATCAGACCACTTTTAATACTTGTCGAAAATAGTTTTTTTCGTACTAAACCTATTCCAATCCCTTCAAATCAACTCCAAAGCTATTCTAATCCTACCATACACCTTCTTAGGGTGTCATGGGTTCCTAGACATCATCAAGACCAATATATAACAAGGGAATAATTATAGGATGACTTTATATATAAAACTCTAAAAATCAATGTAAAAATGGTATAAACAACAATAAGTCTTGCATGCTTGCCAAGAAAATGATGAAATACTTATGAAATGAAAATGAAAGATATAAAATGATAGTAATATGCTTACAAGCTACTATGATGAGGTGATTAGAACAAAGGTTAACCTAAACACCCTAGGTTTTTATTTCAAAACCTTTAATAATAGTGTAATCTAGAGTGTTTTAACTTAAGCTTGAAAAATTTTTGTGATCCCTTCTAAACACCTTATATGGCCGGTTTGATAGAGGAAGAACAAGAAGAGAGAAAAACCTTACAACTTGTGAATTATTATGAGATGAATGAAAGGTAAAGTGAAGATTGTGTATAAATCTATACATTTGAAAAAAATCTACCAAATCAATAAATGCTACCCTCCCCTTGGTCGGCCAAGGGGGGAGGGATTTGCATAAATACCTTTTTTTTTTTTTTTTCTTTCTATTTATTATGTATAATGGTTAAAAAAATGTAAGTAAATGTACATGTAATAACACTTGTAAGATAAAATATACATTAGTATTTAAGGAAATTTTAGGTAAAAGAAATTTTTAATAGATCAAAGTAAAGTATAATGAGATCATAAAAATTGTAAAAATACATTCCTTGTAAAATTTGAGCGATATAATAATTATCGTGTAGTTTTTAAGAAAAACGTTGTAATAATATAAATTTAACGATTTATATACAAAATAAATTTAAAACACTAGGTAAACTCAAAATATTGTTTTTATAACTAAATGTAAGTATAAAAATATATCGGGATCATTTTTGAAAGTATCGGATTAATTGTTCAAAATAATAACTCACGCGATAACGTTTATTTAATATAAAATTTACGCGTTTAATGTGAAATGCAATGTCATGAATGAACTAACATGATGCAAATGATGCTAATGAAATGTAGACTAAACTTAGTCCATATGAAATGTTCGTGATGATATGATCATGAATTTGCCGCTAAACCATTAAGGTTACGCGAATTTGGAACACGTAAACCTAGTTTACGATAAATGTTGAAATTGTGAAGCATGAATTGTTTTGAGAAATGACCTGAAAGTATGGGTTGTCACAGCCTATAAAAGGAGATCCTAGGCTAGAGTTTGATATAACTTTTCGTCATATTTAGAGTTGATACACTTCAAGGTTGTAATCGCTAATACTATTCAGAGTATTCATGTATTAATAATATATGTAGGTCTTTTATAGACCATAACTTATTGGTGTTTTATAGACCATAGCTATTAATTTGCTTTATCTCTTCTTAAATATAAAATTGGTAACTAGGAAGTTGAGTAATTAATGCGAATTTAATTTTTAATATTAATATTTGTTTTCAAACATACTATTCAAGTGAACACTGATGAAACGGAAATGTCGACTTATTATAACTAGTTAGATCAAAAAAATGTTACATAATTTTTGTGAGGTCAAGGATTTTAAAAATACTACAAAATTGTTATAAAGAGTAACACAAAACAAATATTACCATGTTTACTTATTTATTTATTTATTTCATCTAATTTTGTTATTATTATTTATTTATTTTTGTTACGAGATCATATTTAAAGAGTATATGCCCCCAATTGGTTGATTATTATTTTAATATAAGCTTCTTGTGAAATTAGAAATGAAAACGTTAAACATGCAATAGAAATAAATTGTTGATAATATTAGTGTATAGAACTTATAAAAAACATACAAGGTAATGAAAGGAAAGACGACAATATTTATCATGCGGTGCCAAACAGCTTGAGCCTTTGACCAATTAAAGTCCCACTTAATTACATCTGCAGAATTCGAGAAAAGAAAAGTAGCACAACTACCGAGGTTTAGATTTACCTTTTTGGTGTACATAGTAGTACCCATTGTAAAAACATCAACATCTTCACTTTGACATAAGCACATAACGCTTCATGTTATTAGATGTGTAGAGTGAGTTAATTATTTTGAGGTTTATGCGACATTTCTAAACGTAAAAAAATGGTACAATGCTTTTATGCTTGATTACTTAAATTATATATCTGTAATTATAAAATGAATTGGTTGTATACTTACAACTGCTAGTTAATTTTTACTACTGCTAGTTATACTGACTACTACTAGTAAACTGAATAGGTTGTATACTTACACATGCTACTATTATACGCACATCAGCGCTAGTTATTATAACAACTGCTAGTGATAGAAGTTGCCCTACGTACAACAGTTGGTTGCCAAATTGATATTTGGAAACAACTGCTAGTTGGCGAGATGAAATAAAAATGGATAATGGCAACAAAGGAAATACTAAATACGTTGACATACAACGTTTAATACAGACGACAACCTACTACATATTACGATTACTACATAATTATAAGTTTAATGGTTACATATTATATAACCCCTTGATAAATAGACACACCAAAATTTCTGTACACAAATTTAATTGACGCAGGATATTCAAACCATACATAAAACTACAACTACTAGAACAATTTTACATGTGGCCGGAAGATCGGGGAGTTTCAAACCGCCTTCTAGCGAACTCCCAATTCTTCTTGATATTATCATAACCATCGTCCATCAAATCGCTGGCCCTGATATACCTTTTCTTTAACGACGTGGAACAAGCAAGTATGAACTTTATTATGTGTAATTCATTCTGTAATCTAGGAAAGGATCGAAAAATCACAGTCTGAACCTGCCCATGGCTGAATGTGTGTGTCTAAATCTAACGAACGTTGTTCCAAAGGTAAAACACTAATCATGTGTGCAGCGTGGAAAATCAAATAGTATTGAGATACAAAAACATGGCAGTTTACGGATGTTTATTTGATACGTATGAAATAAAGTAATAAAATATTACACTTACTCTGGTTTCCAGCATTTTCAAGTTTGGAGATCCGCGAATCATTTGGACAATGAGTGACACGATAACAATCTCACCAAAATCAACTCCTTTTAGATTCAGATTAACGAGGGATACAAACGGCAAAGGGACATTCATCCTGGAATTACCATCACGCATCAACTACAACAGGTCGACTTTTGGGTTAGTTTCAAAGATTAAATGTCGTTACAGTTGCACATATATTTAACATTGTAAAGTTAGAAGTGTAAATCTCAAAACGGTCTTACCGTGAAATAGTCAAAATCCAATGTAAGGGTCTTAAGAAATGGAAGTCTTGTTAGGTGAAAGATATTGGATGCTATGATTATCGTGACAGCATTCGAAATACCGAATGACAAATGTAACTTCTTCAAATTCCTAAGACTTGCAAGATTCCATAGTTTCATCCCGTTTGTACTCTCAACATCCAATCTAAAAGACTCAAGTAAGGGACAACCAGCAATTAAATCCCAAACTGTACCGGTTAGAAATTTGACTAAACACAATTCTAAGCTCAATAAATTTGGAAAAGTAGTGAAAAACACAAAACTAGGAAAATCACAACAATGAATTTCAAGATGTTTCAATTCAATACGCCCGTAAAGTTGGGTTGGCAATGTAACTGGTTGTCCATACCAGTTTCTAATTATCAGGTCCTCAATTCCTTGCAGTGCCAAAATCATAAGCCAATCATGAATCTCTTCATAATTCAAGTCTTCCATTCCAGACAACAGTTTGGGATCTACAGAGAAGACAAAATTTTTTATGGGACCCGTAAGCTGATTTAAAAGTCTAGTAACATGTTTCCCATCAAACTTATATGTTAAATAATAAAAGAAATCCTCATCAATTATGACTTCGGTGAGCAAGGTCCACTTAAACCTCCAGTTTGTAGTTAAAATAGAGGTGCTCACCGCTTCTTTTATTGGCAACCGATTTAAAATGTTACCGATCACTGTATCTGGCATGTTGCTAATATAATCTCTCATACTGGTGATAACATTAGCTTGAAACGACATGGTTTTCAAGGAAATTTTGTTGGTTTTTTTAATTCTCGACAAGAGGCTTTGGATGAGGGTTGTTGATTTGCAATTGATGGTCAGAACGAGGCTGTGTTATTATGATCATTATATGTGGTTGTTGGGTTGGTTCATTGATTCGCGGGCCCAAGATACAATCTTTTCAAATTTGGTCTGTAAAATATTACGAAATGGTATATTTTAGTAAGTCATGGTAATATGGCGGACCTATTACACAATCAATGTGCTGTGAGCATCACTTATTCTAAAAACGACGACGTCTTCAGTTAGACGTAAGCACATAACGGCATCATGTTATCAGAAGTGTAGAGTTACATTCATTTGAGTTGACTAATTTGAGGTATATGCGACATTTCTAAGCGTAAAAAAAATGCTACATTGCTTTTATGCACGATTACTTAAATTAAATCTAAAATTATAAAATGAATTGGTTGTATACTTACAACTGCTAGTTATTTTTACTACCGCTATAGTTATTTTTACTACCGCTAGGAAAACTGAAGTGGTTGTATACTTACAACTGCTAGTCATTTTTACTACCGCTATACTTATTTTTACTACCGCTAGTAAAACTGAAATGGTTGTATACTTACAACTGCCAGTAATTTGGTTACTACTGCTAGCTATTTTAATCACTGCTTTTGATAGAACACATCAATGAAATGATGCCCCGCATAATACTGTTGTGTATGGCCGTGTTTGTGCTGCCCGTGTGTAGGTGCTGCTGATACCATTACAGTGCCCTTGTGTAGGTGTTGCTCTTACTATTCTGGGCCTGAATAGACACATACTGGTTTAATGCTGCTAGTATTAAACTTACAACTGCTAGTTAAATTGTACTAGTGTTGAATGGTAAATCTATTAATTTCAAGTGTGCATAGTCACTAGTTGGTAGTTATTAGTTGATTGTAGAATACGAATTTTAACAACTAGAAGGACTCATTGGTTTATAAAAGTAGTCAATAGGGAAAAGAAGTTGCCCTACGTACAACAGTTAGTTGCCCAGATTGTTTATTGGAAACAACTGCTAGTTCCCCAGATTAAACAAAGATGTATAATGGGATTAAAGAACATAGGAAATAGTAAATACGTTGACATACAACGTTTCATACACACAACCTACTACATATTACGATTACTACATAATTATGAGTTTAATGGTTACATAATATATAACCACTTGATTTATAAAATTCACCAAGTACGCAGAAAAAGCTAACCACTCCATGCTTCCTTCACATATAGACATCGTACTAAAACCACAAAGCTTCATTCCCATTAAGCGTGATCCCTAACTTCTGCCGAACAAACCTGTTGAACATGAATATAATGGTGTAAGTTAAAAATAAAACATTAATAGAATGGTAAGTTATAAATAAAACATACTATAAAACAGCATGGTGCGATTTAACAAAAGAAGAGATTCTTTGTATGGGGCGATGTAGAAAGATCCCGCATCTCCTATCATTCCCATGCAGACAAACAATTCAAGTTCTTTGTTGTACACAAATACCGACTGACCCAAATGATTGCCGCTGTACGCTTCCACTATTGGAGCTTAATCCTTTGTAAACCCAAGCAAATGAACCGAATATACGGTAGGGATGGCGAATAGGCTTCTAAATGATGTTATGGAAGAACCATTGACGTCCAACAACCATCCGCAAAACAATGGAATATCTTCACCAATGATCGTCCCAGAAATCACTAGAGAGGTTCCAAGATCGAAAACATTGAATGGAAATGGGAGTTCATTTTTTAAAATCTGCGGTAGGTCTATAACTTTAAATTGGTTGGTTACCAAATCAAAAGAAATCAACATATAAATCTTGTAAATAACACCGTCCTCATTATTTAACTTTTCACTCCCAGTCCAATAGATATACCGACCTACAACTGCATGGCTTTTACGTTTCAATTTGATAGTTTCACGAGGGGGGTGGAAATTTTCAAGGAGTGTCCACCTTAACGAGTTCAAAGAAAAGACAGACACATACCAGAAACCACTTTCGAAAACAGGATATGAGACCTTCACGATCGTCGGGTCAAGAGTGTCCGGACGGACGGAAAAACCAAAACAAATATTTTGACGTTCAATTTGATGCGTGTAAACCGGGACAAATACTGCAAGTGATTTTTTGATTGCCGGGTTCCAAATAACAGTCATTAGATTAGAACCATAGACAAAACACCAAAGACCATTAGAATTGCCAACTGTAATCATAGATGAAAGCATTAAATCTGTATTAAGTGGCGTAGCGATTAGCTGTTCATCTAAAGCTAACACAAAACCTTGGTCACCCATATCTAATGTTAGCGTAAATAAACACTCATCATTACGACGAACACCGTAATTAAAGATGAAACTTCCACAATCTATACTAGCCTTCCATAACTTGCAAACACTACGTTGCTGGAGTATAGACTTAGGAGGTAGCCTACGGATGATATCTAGTTGAACATCCAGTGGGATATTGTCAGACATATTTTCTAAACAAAAGCATAATGATTGGGATAAAGATATGAAGTCAATAGACCAAAAGAAGAAAGAAAGATTTTGTTAAACAAATTGTATTGAAGAAAGTGATTGGGAACAGAAGACATTAAAGGACATGTACCGTGATGTACTTTTTGTCAACCAAATATTATATTCTGCTATATAGCAAATATTAATAAAGTATACATAACCAATATAGAAGTGGTTTGCAAACCATAGCCGTTTTGTATATGTGCACATGTATTTACAAAAGAAATGCCGTTGATTTAAAAAACATTTATAATAATCGACTAATAAATAACACAAGTAAAAATACATATAGTAAAAGTTGAAAGAAAAAGACTTCACAAGTGAACATTTGACAATAATTATGGGTCAAACGGACATTAAGGATTGTACCTTGAAAGACGGCTATCAATTTGTGTATTCAACCTTGTGGTTCCAGAAGTATTTAAGCATCCGTTCACGGTAAGCTAAAGCCCAATCTGCATCGGCTGGTCTAAACAGCCACATCAAATCAACCCATACATCCAAGTGCTGCGGACATATCAAAAGTACGTCCCAAACGGCCCTTTAGACGAAAAATAGTAGATATAAACTTCAACAGCTACTTGAAAAGCTTAAGATAAGATATAAAAGCTTAAAGGTTAGAAGTACTTGTATGCTAGAGAAAATCAATTCAAACAATACCTTAAATATCATAGAAAATAAGTCCTAACAAGCTATAGTTGCTCCATTTGCAAATCAATGTCACACATTCAGAACACCATTTCTCCTAAATATATCTAGAGTATAAAAGAAGATATAATATACAATAATCAATACCGATCATGAATCTAGAGTATAAAAGAAGATATAATAATTTATGTTAATACAAATAAGCCGTAAAAACGTTTATTTATATTGTACGATCTTCTAATGTTTTGTCGATAACAAACGTAAAATCATTTTAACGAAACAAATAAAATACGTAAATTGTTTGAGCCAATAGTTTTCTAACACACTTAACGTTTTCACATAAAACACTAAAACAAGTATAAGTGATTTTATGATTTAGTAATATATATGTACAACAACTAGTGTTTACATATTGGGCAAAATATGTACACAACTAGTATATATCATATAAATGGGTAAAAACTACAACCCATGGAAAAATCCATAACCCATGGTATTGACCCATACCCATTTGACTAGGTACATTGAACTCATGAGATACATTGTATCTAATAAGAAACACATGGATCAACTCATAACCCATGACCCATGACCCATAACCAAAATACCCATGGGTAAAGAGGAGCGTCCCACGGATCCCTAGCTTTACGCTAGACGGATCCCTTGTGGGAGGGATCCGTGGGATCCGAGGAACAATAAGCTTTCCTCCTCTATAAATAGTGAGTCATTTCTTCCGTTTTGGCTTACACCTCTTACACATACTTTCCCCAAGTATTGTACCTCTCTAACCACTGATCCTAAGGGATCTTTCAATGTAGTTTGTCTTTTGTTTTTGTGTGATTCTCTAGGTTCCTCTTAAAGGCGAGATCACCACTTTCTTGAAGTCCAGCAAGCTCAAGTCCATGAGTTGCCATGCTTCGTCATCATCAAGACAACTGACGGTTCTCTTGTTGATAGTTCTTTCTTCCTCCGTAGATGTGTTGTGTTGAAGGCATTAGTGAAGGATTCTGAAAGGGTCAAGACGAAAGCATTAGTGAAAGGTGCTTAACGTCCGTGTCAAAAGCATTAGTGAAGAAGGCTAAAGGTGTCAAGACGAAGGCATTAGTGAAGGGTGCCAAGCGTTGTGTCAAAGGCATTAGTGAAGTATGCCTAAGAATCAAATCAAGTGGCATTAGGAAGATTGCTAGGTCGTATAATCGATGAGGTGCATCGTTATACATATAGTATTAGTTTATTTCCAAGGATGGTGATATCCATGATGGTGCTGTAATGGAGTGGATCTCCTGAGATTAGGTGTTGTGTTGTGTAGGTAGTATCATCCATAGTAATGGAACTAGGTACTTAGCCTAGTACCTAATAAAGGGTAGGCTACGCCAGATAGGTGTGGTTCACCTTGGAGTGAAAGAACCCGTGGTTAGCCTAGTACCTAAAAGAGTAGCGACGCAAGGCTTCTCCTCATATGAGATTGGTGTCTTGTTGTTTACGAACTCTAGTAGGTGACTCCGGGGAGTGGAGTAGGGCAAGGAAGGTGTCCTTATAGCCAACCACTATAAATACTTGGTCATGGTTATGTTCTTACTCATTATCTTTCATTACACTTTCATATACCTATCTATCAACGTCCAGCATACACATCAAAATAGATTGACATAAGTCGATCTAAATATTTAAAAGGAAGTTTTAAATTGGTAAAACTATTCAACCACCCCTTCTAGTTTTCCACAATTGGCATCGAGCTGTTACCAAGTTTTGAGTATGTTGTACTTTAAAAACTTGATACGATCCATGTATGTTTGAAAACTACAAAGAAGGAAATATTTCAAAACATTTTTTTTCTTTTTCATGTTGGACATTGATAGATCATTCTAACATAATTGTTTCAAGAAATCTTCTTGCTAGGATCTCTTCAAAACCTTCATTTTAATTAAAAGAATAATGAAGTCAACCTTCGAGAAAGGATCCAAAAGTAATCACAACTTACTTACTCTAAGTACAAAGGATTACTTTAAGAGCTCATGAAGTATTTTTGGTATTATGTCTTCATAAGCCAAACCAAGAAGCATAAAGGTATGTTTATTTTTTTTTCTTTCATTAGCTAGCTTACATGATTATATTGATATCATAGTTCTTGTTTGTTTAATAAACTGCTAGTCTCTTAAAAAAGTCTCTCTTTTATCACTTTCCGACTTCACATCATCTGAATAGTATTCTCTTGATTCTCACAAACTAACGCCGTCATCACAAATGGATCCTTGATAATTAACTTATCAAATTACGACCAAAAACATCTTTTTATTTGAAACCTTTAAACTAATTTTGTTCCGTAAGCTAGTTTATAACCTACTACAAAATTAAAGCCAAACAACCCTTTTCTCTGTCCAGTAGCCGGATCCTCTTGTTGCATTTTAGCCGGATCCCAAGTACAAGGGATCCGGGAACCGTGAGAACGTAACACAGTTTTATAATGATTTGAAAAACATCACTGATCTTTTTCCCTCTCCCCACATAACACAAAAACGACTCAAGAACTGATTTCATCCTCATAGGACTCCATACCCTCAAGTATTCCTCTCTTGAACACCATTGTAAGTAATTACACTAACTTGTTCTAATTTCCATCATCCTCATCCTAGGGTTTATGGTTACACAATTTCTATTCAATTAATTCAATTAGGGTTTTTAAATTAATCATTAAAAAAGGGGCTTTTAACACAATTAGGATTACACTTTGTTCACAACATTGTTAATACAAATCAAAACCATAAACCCATCTCAACTAATTTTACCTAATTAAAATATTTTTGTTGACCAACCATGCCTAAAGCCACTCAACAAGACCACCATGATACCGTCCATTACCTCTCTCATTACTATCGGGAAGAAGGGCTATCAAAAACCTATCACTAAGTCTTCAAAAGACTTGAAAAATGACTTATTCACGAAGGTCGTATAGTCAAGGAATGTTTCCTTGAAGATACCGACACTCGTCAAGTTTTCTCGGCAATCAACTTTGATTGTCTTCTTGACATTGATGAACAAATTTGCCCGGTTTTCATCTTTGAATTCTATAAAAGCATTAAGATCATTCGAAACGCCGATGATAGCATTTTAATCGCCTTCATCATAAATAAACGAAACTTCATTCTACCTCTCAACACATTTGCTCAAATTCTTCGCATTCCTTGTGAAGGAATTTGTATGTATTCTCAAGATTGGGCAATTAACGCTCAAAACCTTGCACTTGATTCTAAACCTATCTACAATACTCCTGTTGATGATCCCCGTAACCATTCGAGATACTATCTTCAAATGGAACTTTTCGAAATGCATCGCATGTTTAGAAAATGGGAAGAAATCCTTAGGGAAAACGTCATTAGCCTAGTTGGCAACAAGGATCATCCAAATGCATGTCTTGTGCAAATGACCTATTGTCTTATCCACCAAAAGCCATTTAATCTCGCCTATTACATGGTGAGGAGAATGGCAGGGGTATTCAAAGCTTCCAACATGGTAATTCCATATGGTATGCTCCTAACACGACTTTGTAAGTATGTTAGTGCATTGCAACCATCTCCTATCAACGATGATCATTTCTTTGCCGATCACGTAATGGTACCTCTTACCAAACAACCCTCTAAATAGTTCATGGTCAATAGAAGAAAACCTAGAGCTCTCTCGGATTCCTCGGAAGGAGAAGAAGAAGAAGATAGAGAAGAAGAAGATGCCGACCCCATAGCTAACATTGAATTGGAACCCTTTGATTACTATGAACAACTTCCAACCATTCCAAGCGAGACCGCGGAATTCAAACAATTAAGGGGTATGATTCAAAATCTAGCTTATCACCTCACAAAATCTAGCTTAAACACTTGTTTTGTGTATGGAAGATTATGTTTTAGCACTCTTGTTTACGTTAACTTGGATATTGCTATTTCTACCATTTTCTATGAGATGGTTTATGTGATGACATGCTTATATTTATGTTTAGTTTAATGGTTGATTAGTGTGCAAAATCTGCACATGATTCTGTGATGGTTCTGATCTGCAGATGCCGGATCCCTAGGATTAGCCTAGACGGATCCCTCTCTTGAGGGAACCGCGGGATCCGTGACAACAGATCAGCAATACAGCATCCCATACATCAATATAGTTTTGTTAGATATTGGATTTCATAAACACATAACACATCAATAATATGGGTCGAATTGTATAGAGTTTAGAGAGAGAAAGTGGGAGTCTTTCTAGAGAGAGAAAGTGAAAGAAAACATAGAAGGTTAGATTAAGAATGAGAAAGGTCCAACCCTCTACCTTGCGAGGTAGAGGGTATTTATAGTTACAAACTAAACGTCCTCCTTCGGACTGTGGATCAGGCATACAGTGGGTAAAGACCCGTCCTTCCTCAACGGTGTTGCACTAAGCTAAACTAGACTAATAACTAGCTAATAAAACAGTAAATAACGTAACTAATGATATGTCTACGAGCTAACTTATGCTAGATAATATTTGGGGTGACCGACTCTTCACTATGGAATTTTCTAATTCCTAACAGTCTCCCCCTAAGGGAGGTCACCCCATGTTTTACATTTCGAATCCTAGCATTCTATTGTATCTTCAGTCTTGAGCTCGTAGACTTCAATTCTTCAATTCTGCAATCTTTGTGCTTTAGTAGCGATTCTTCAAAGTCCTCATTGAGTTGTACTTTTAGTGGAGGCCTTTAACTGATCCACATCTTTGATGATCTTCGAGCTTTCTTTGAGATCATCAGCCACAATAAATCTCTAGATCACCCTTTATTGTGTGCCATCATGTGATGTTGTGACTTTTGGACCGACATGCTCACACTTTCTGGATCATGACATCTTTCATCAGAGTAGCGGAAGCTTTTACTGGTTCAAGATATTTGCAAAGAGCAGCAGCAGAGAGCATAGTATAATAATATCGAGCCAGGTTCTGTAGATATGCACCAGTCATGATTTCTTCAATTAAGTGTGGATGCTGTGAGCATGCGGCTTTGGAATGACTGCTCAATTCTGATCACCTGCAACCGCCCAAATGTACCGCAAAACAATAGTTAGCAATAAAACACACGAAAGTGTCTTTGATCACTTTCGTTGAATTGAGGTACGCGGCCCACGGTTCTCGCTGATCAGCTACAAGTACGCCTGTGATCGGTAGGATTCCTAAGAATCTCCTTGACAAGGTTTCGCAGCTGTTCTAGCCGTTCTCAAACCGAAACGTCTCAAAGAAGACAACACGAAGTGAGTGAACCAAATAATTGAGATTCACGATTGATGAAAATTGATTTGAAAAACAATCGCGTATTGCTTGAAGAAAGGGTTTTGCAATACGACGAAGGTTTTATGAGAAAGATCAATTTTCAATCAAAAATACTTTTTGTATATAAAAGAGTACACATTCGACGTGCTAGAGAAAAGAAGAGATTTGCACATCGAACGGTTTTTCCAAAAGTATTTTTTTCAATCAGAGATACTTTTTGTGTTTGAAAACATGAGTACACATTCGATGCGCTAGAGAAAAGAAGATTTGCACATCAAACGGTTTTTCCAAAAGTATTCGTCAAATCCAATCCTGGACCAAGGTTGATTCACGAGTGAATCACCCCATCATTTCTATCCAGTTGTCACAAGCTTGATCTTTAGAAAAGATCTCACATGCCACCTACTAAGAGCTTGTTTGATGTTGGCTCTAGAAGGCTTTCCATCTTCATCGTGAATATTTTACATATCACTCGGATGTTCTGGCAATATCACAAGGATAATCCGTAGGACTCTTAATATATACTTACTTTCCACATTGTGTGAAACAGCAAGTTTTCAAGAATTTAGTGTCCTAATGAGATATTGTGGATGATCTCTTGGCTATAGACTCAATAGTGCACATTTGGTTCCTATGCCGGAGACTAGGGAGAGGGTCTCCTTCTTCAATATCAACAATCTCTAAGAGAAAGTCGATAGATTATGTCGGTTCCCCGTGAGAATGAAACAAGCCCTTTTAAGAGGAACTTGAGTAGCTTGGGAAGTTTAGTGCAGTGCATCACTGGGTCCATGACGCCTTGTCTTCAATACCGTGTTATTTGGTAACAACCAAGAGCATATGTATTGAACCCGGTATGCCTCTGACAAAGGTTGAATTATTGGAGGGCTATTTCTTTTCACCCTTTTTCACATTCAATTTTTTTCATTCTTCAACCCCTTCAGTGCTTACCGAGACTTCATAACTAGAACCTTGTTGGGTTTATTCCAGTACTAGCTCTGTCTCAGTCCGCACTCTTCCCATTTCTCATTTTCTCCTTTTTTCAATATACCTAAGGACTCTACACTATCTAGTGGATTATCCCTGGGTAGATCCCTCCGGTTCTGGCGGATCGTGGGAACGAATACCTAACCTAACCATCCTTATAACTCCATGCATAAAGTAAATTGGTCAGTCTTTTGGTATTGTTCTTTCCTTCATGAAACCAATCGAAAAATCATTTGGAAAAAAACAATCAAGGTACTTGTGATACGAGATCAAAGCATTTTGTACCTTAATAGTTTTGATCATTTAGAAAATCTCCCCCTCAACATGTACATATGATTTAGAAAATGTTTAACACATGGAGGCAAGAGGACTTTGAAATATTTTCTTTGATCACAATTTTCATAGAAAAAGCCATTTAATTTTCTTTGGTAAATTCTCCCCCTCAATATGTGCATAGGATTTTCTAAATCATTTTTATCACATAGAGGCAAGAGTTAATTTGAAGCACATCCACAATCACAAGCACCATTAAGAAACCATTTTAAAACTCAATCAAGGTACTTTATAAATCACTTTAAAAGGCTTTCGTACCTCGATAGTTTGTTTGCTCCCCCTCAATATGTGCTTCGAGATTCGAAAGCGTTTAGCACATATGAGAGAGCAGCCTGCACAATTAAATCAAAACGATCACCTTTTATCAAATATCATTATTAAATCACAAATTATCCCCCGATCAAAAATATTAAACCCTTTGAGATTTTGGATCCCAAGTGATTTAATATGGTTTAGAAAACATGGGAGAATATATGGCCTGGTTTAAATACTCATCATGTTTTTGGATAAATCATCCTCCTCAACATGTGCATTGTGTATGAAATAGTTTGGCACATGGAGGCAGGAGTGCCTTTAAAGGACTAAAACCAATTCAATTTGAACAGATAAGAGATTTAACTCACGATCTCTACCCCGATCAAAATTTCAAACCTTTTGAGATTTGTGATCCCAATTGATTTAAATCATTTAAAAGATTTTGGGGAAAGACGTGGCTTGATTTCACTTTGAAAAATGACAGATAAGGACCATGTTAAGACATTAAATATTGTTAGTATCAGGTATGATTGTTTTTAAGAGATCTTTTAAGTAAAACAAAACAATTTCACAATCAAACAAGAACAGAAAAAATTTCATTTTGAAAGACCTTGATTCAAAATAAAAATAATACCATGACATAACATTAAATCTTTAGATCACCACATAATTTCGTACAAACAGGAACTTTTATGAAGAAATATTGTTTGAAAATATTATATTATAAATCACTCTCCCCCTCAATCGATGACCGAAGTCGATAATTGAGTGACATAGGTTTTGATAAAGAGAAGTCCGGTGATTTTCAAAAGTAAGTCCAATTTATTTTCAAAACAATATTTTTCTATTTTCAAACCAATTTTATTCAAAGTTATTTCAAAATTGTTTTAAAAATGGTATCCTGCACAAAGATACATTAGGTGGTTGAGAAGCTTCTGTTGTTGCTGTAGGGCTTGGAAGAAAAACCGTTTGTAGATGCAGTGAGACTTCTTCTTACGTTGCATTTTGAATGCCAACTGAGGTCAAATTAAGCTCCGTTTCTTCAATCACTTAGAAGAAAACCATCTGCTGATGCAGTGAGACCTCTTAAGTTGCATTTATGTCAACTCTCCATAGAAGTCCAGTTAAGCTCTGTTTCTTCATTTGTCAACCCAAGATATAGTTACCCTTTCCTTTCGGCATCCAATCATATTCAATTGTGGGATCCGGATCGGGAACATTCTTATACCAATATACCTGCATACGTTAGTGAACACACATACAGATATATGGTGGTCGACAACACCCAAACAGCAATCGACTAATAAAAGTCAATTCAACATATCAATCAGTTCATATAAGGTATGGGAATAATGTGTTAATCAAACACTAATCGTCTAATCCTAGCAATCATATCCTAGGCACCTAGTCCTTCAACATAGGTTAACATCATTTTTTAATCAAGCATATAGGATAATTAAGAAAGCCCGTTAGATAATATAGATTTGAAAACATTATACCCCTCAATTAATGACTCAATTTTTGAAAAGTTTTGTTAGGTCACTAGTTTTACAACACAAGCATCAAGAGAAGAGATAGAGAGGATAAGAGAGGTGGTTGAACAAGATAAACACCCACACACACGTTAGCAATAGGCCTGTTAAGAATAGAGTGAAAGAGAGTGAATAACTTGAACAACCAACCTTCAAATGAAGGTTTACAAGGGGTATTTATAGGAGGGAAGCTAGGGCAACACTCCTAGTTCCCTTCCTATCCTTATTGGGCTAGGCCTAGGCTTATGGGCCTTCTACATAAGCCTAAGGCTAATAACAAACATAAAGGCCATAATAAGCTAACTATTACATATGAGTAACTAACACTTGAATAAGGATTAGGAGTGATTCCAACAATCTCCCCCTCAAGTGTTATTACATATGAGTAACCAACACTCAAGCGTTGGTGATGAAAACGGTGAAGGCGTTGATGTAATAGTAGCTTTGACGTCTTCTGACATTCTTCTTTCTTGTGAGAAGAATTGCCTTGATTTGAACAATCTCCCCAGTGTAGAGAGATAGTTTACTTTGAACGGTTATGCTTTGACGTCATCAATAACTTTGTTCTTAGATCATTGTTCTTTGTGGTGAAAGTGATAGTATGTTGTTGTTGTCAAAGCATCAAGTCTCGGGTTCTGCTTCGCACGCTACAGTGTACTCCACGTCGTTCTTCAACATGCTCACACGCTCTTTGACGTTGGAATTCAAGATCGATGGAGTTCTTTAAGTCTTTAACTTTGTAGATTCTCTGTATTGACGAAGAATCATTCTGACTGTTGTGTTGCATTAGGATAGAACTTCCATTAGTGATGATATTGGCGTGAGTATGAGAAGAATCTGACGATCATTCCGCCCGAGCTTCCATAAGAAGAAAACATTTAAACGGTTAGTAATAAGCGGATTCCGCACTTACAAGTTTGAACTTCGAGAGTGTTAACGGCATAGTGTGAAAACACAACTCTAATTCTTACAAAGGCCGTCCTCGAATCGGAGTCCCACAAGTGAGATAACACGATGTACCGAAGTACACCTACGATTCAGATGAGTCGCCGAGGTACACCGAAGCATCACCTCACGACTGTAGACCGTTTGAGACCACTAAGCGCAATCCACGGGAGTTGCCGAAGCCGCACCGGCCGTCGCTGTTGATGTTGACCCGGCAGGAGTTTCCATTCAATCACTGAGGATCACAAATGTGAACCTCTCATAAATGTTCTCGACAGATTGCTAAGATCTGTGAAGGACTCGATATGAACCACTGATAACCTTATTGTTGATCATCAAGTGATTAAATGTCAAGTGTACCTAAGAGATCTTTTGATGAATCTCGTGGCTCTAGACTCAATAGTGCGTTTTGGTTTTCCTGAGCGGAGACTAGGGAGAGGGTCTCCGTCTTCAATACCAGCAATCTCTAGGAGAAAGCCGATAGTTTACGTAGGGTTCCCTGTGAGAATGAAACAAGCTTCTGTTGAGAGAAACTTGAGTGGATAAGAAGGTTTAGTGCATGCGTCACTGGGTCCATGACGACTTTTAATCTTCAATACCGGGTTCACTAAGTGACAACCAGTAGCATATGAATTGAACCCGTGTCTCGCCCTAAGTTTAATAATCTGGAGGGCTATTTCTTTTCACCCTTTTCTTTGCATTTCTTTTAATTCTTCAACTCCTTCTTTCTCCGATTCTCATTTTCTCCTTTTTACAATCATACCTAAGGACTTCTAAATACTAACTATTTGTGGTGTCCTTGGGTAGATCCCTCCGCTCTGGCGGATCATAGGACGGTTATTCCTAACCTTAGTCACCTTATAACTCCATGACTAACCTATGTTGCCATAAAACCATTGATATGAAAAATCTCTCACAGTGTTTATGAATGAAAACATTTTAGTATCACTGTTGAGATAAGATTTTGCATAAATACTCCCCCTCCACATGTGCTTAATAGTTTTTAAGGTTAAAATGCATAGTGAGGAAAGAGCGCGCACTTTTTGAATTGATTAACTCAAGATAGACATTCCCCGCGAGACACAGTTACGTGGCATAGTTAAAGAGTTGCATTGTCAGCTTTTAGGTGACAACTGGCTCTAATAACTACCTTGAAGCTGTAGACAATCCTCGAAGGTCATCAAACCCGCCAGAGTTCATGTTTATCAAGAGTTTCTCGAATGGTACATTCTACTCAGACAAGTCCTTTGCGAGACACGTTTACATCACTAGCGAACTAGCTTGAAATTATTACCCGTCCAAGACAAGTCTTTTCGAGTTACTAACAGTTAAGCATCGTCAATTCGTTGGTTAAGTCTGAAGCACACAGATTCATTTGCATTTTACACAACATATTTCTTATCACATATTTTCTCCCCCTCAAAAATGGCATATTAAAGTGTTATTTTTGAAACGTTTGAGAATAAATATGACCATTTCGAGTGTTGCGGGAAGAATGACCACTGAGAACAATTTTGAACAAAGTTTTGATTCAAGTACTCCCTCTCAACGAGTGATATAAACGGTTGAGGTTTTGAAAATCATAAGGGAAAGTACTTGTTCTTTTGAGCAAAACCTTGAAAAGTGAAAGGTTTGATAGGTTTTACTCAAAAATAAGAAGCTTTCGCTCCTTTTATAAGGATTGTGGCACTGAAGCGTACCACACGGTCCTTTATTTACAAGTACGGGTTGTACACTGTAATGTGTGCACAAGCCATTGACATATTTAATCAAACATCCAAAATGATATGAAGAAAAACAATTCAAGGGGTACCAGGAAGTGCAGTGATGTTCCCAGGAGTGTGAACAGGGCGTTGAAATCTGGTTATGTTTCTCCTGGTCGCACTCGACTATTATAACTCTCCAATCGTCTCAACCGGATCCCTTCGAAACAACCGTTCATCAATCATTGTGATGATCCGTCTCACATCCCTCCTTTCCTGAGAATTCCAGCGCTTAGGAGACCCAATTTTCTAGGGTATATCCTTCAACCTGTATGCCAATCCATCCCTAACCAGCTTCAAAGTATGATCCCCGAACTTGTGGAGTTCGCTACACGCCATTAAGCAGTTTCTTTGAAGTTCACTACGGTAAACAACGCCGAAAGGTTTGCTGATGAGTGTATATTGAGATAGCTGGTTGAGATCGGGAAGAGTAAGCGTTGGAGGAGTGAAGTTGACACGCGTCTGATAAGATTCAACGGCAATCTGGAGGTCTTCAACACGTTCTTTTATGACTATGCGTCTGATGAAGATGAGCAGTGACTTGATGAATTCTCGTTGAATTTCGGTTGAAAATTGTCTCATGCGACCCTGTACTTTGGCAAGGTACATGTCTTCAATATCGTTGAGAGACAAATTCTCAAAGTCAGCTTCATAGAATGCATACTCCCTTCATCTGTCTTTTGACCACAATCTTCTTAAGAAAGGTGTAGTCCCATTTGGATGAAAGACCAACATGTTGGATGGCAACGATGTCTTTAGTACTAAACACTGCATGTTGAGACTTCTGAACGTTCTGGCCAGTGATGAATCCCATACAATGCATCTCGGTCATATGCTTCCACTGTGTTGGAGAACAAGTGATTGGCACGTTCCTCAATGGCAATGCAGTTGGAGTAGATAGCTGCAGGGAATGGAAGTGTCAAGGATGTAGCATATTTCCTTGAACCATCGCCACCATGGAGAAGAAATTCTAGGTCTTTGTTGAAGAAATATCTGAAGGGAATCCGTGGTTCATCTGGTTGGCCCATGGTCGGTAAGGGTTTGGTCCAATCGGTGTAATATGGAGGGTTGTCCCTTTTGTGAAGTCAATGTTTGCTTCCGGGTTGAGCCAATCCATGTTGTTAGACATGGCTCTAGCAATGTTTTCAAGGTGATATTCAACCTCGATGGCACTTTCGGAGCTGTCTTTTAGAAGTTGAAACGCTTCATTCTTGATTCGTCTCAATTCATATTTCGTCATTTTCTTCACATGGAACTTTTCTTGCAAGATTTTTGCATGCTCCAATGTAGAACCTTCGACCAGATCTTGACCTTCATCAGGGTAGGGAGTTTGATTGACAAGTGTAGAGAACCATGCAAAGTCTTCGGTTTTATCGTCATCTAGCCATGATACGACTCCATACTGAGTCGTCTTCTTCTTCTTTTTAGAAGGCCTTGATGATGATTCTGGTTTCTTTACTTGTTTGGGAGAGGTGGATTGTTGTAGGGGCTCAAGGACCTCTTCATCGTCACCACCCGTATAATCAAAGTGATCATCGGTTATCTGAGTCAGGGGTGGTAACTCGGAATCGTCCTGAGGTTTATCAGTAGAAGAGCGAGGAGGAGATGTTTGTTGAACAGGAGCCCGTTGTGGAGGAGGTTGCATCATAGAAGATTCACCAGACTGCTTCTGACGTTTATGTGCAGAATCTTTATCCTTATCCTTGTCTTCATCGTCTCTAGGACGTTTCGACTTTTCAGCTTCGAATCTACAAGCCTCTTGAAGTTGGTAGTCCAGCAATGCTTGAAACAGCTTTCCTTCATCAGAGGTAAATGTCCCAGATTGTGCAGACATTTGTGTAACAAGCTTAGCCACCAATTCATTAATCGAGAAAACTATCGGATCGGTTGGATTGATTGTTACGGTTAAGGGCGTCGATCGAATAGTTTGCTTGGCGATCTGCATAAGATTTGGATAAAGTTGTTTGGTGAACAACTCCTTTGTGACTTTAGGAACGTATTCCAGAAGGTACTTTTTCGTGTAGCCTTCGATCATTTCGTTCAGTTACTCTTGACGGTGATTTTTCATGAATTCCTGAACAAACTTCCTTTCTCCTTTTATCTTTTCATGCTCGTCATACATATGCTGTATGTGATCAGCAAAGAAATTTAGCTTTTTGTTGAGCACGTTTTCTTTCTGACTTGTTTGAAAGCTTTGGTAATCCGTTCATGAGCTTGAGAAATCCAAGATTTAGATGGTTTCTTCACGGATTTGGATGATGATTTGGTTGACTTCTTTGATGGTGGTGGTGAGGAGTGAGATGAAGAATCTGATGAGGAGGGGACATGAGGAGATTCGGGGTCCTTTGGAGGTGCATGAGTATCCTCCTTGGAACGAGTTGGACTGTTGAGAAGAAAGTCATCATAATCTTCTTCGTCATCATGTCCAGTTTTAGCCTTTTCTTCCGTCTGTTCCTTAGCTTCTTCATCAGTTTTCTCTTTCTCAGTCTTATTCTTTTCTGGTTCCTCAATGTTAAGATCAGTAGACTCCTTCGCAAGCGTTTGTTGTTGCACAAGAGTGGTGGCACCAGATCCCTTATCGGGTTGATTAACCGCATCAGGACTTGGTGAAGAGTGGACAGCACCACTCGATCCGCGGGGCCACCCATTTGATCCTTTGCAAATTCTTCAGCTTTTTGAATTTGTCTAACTAATTTAAACTTCTTTCTGTAGGATTGATCTAGTAGCTCTTCTTCTTCTTTAGAGCTTTCATCATATGACTCAAGTACAGGAGTCTTTCCTTTGCCATGTTCAACTATTGGACTTGGAGGTTTAGCTGTTGGAGGAGGTGTTACGGTTGCAGATTCAGAGTAGGTAATCTCGTCATCTGTTTCAGTACCTTTAGAGCTTTCGTCCACAAGCTTTCTTTGCGGTTCGGGTTTGGGAATTGGGATGGGAGCAGCTTCCTTAGATGGAACAAACCTCTTTGAAGGAGGGTTCCTCTTGGGGAACTTCATTTAACTCACAGTACTTGCCGTACTTCCTGCACTTCCTCTTCTGGTTCTCCTTACAAGTGTACCAGAAGACTTGTCGTCGAGATGACCAACTTTGCCTTTTCTAACTGCTTCCAGATATCTTTTGTACGTGTGGAGCTTTCTGACATCTTCAGTTAGAAGGTAATCTGGCAACACAGCACCTTGTTTCTTTGTTGAGGAATCCTTGATTCTTACAGTTAGAGTGGGTTCAGTCAACATGTCATGATTGTTGGGGTCACTGAGTCTCTTGGGAATATCTGGATTAAGCCCAAGTGCTCTTTGAATCAACAGTTTAGTGTATCTGATGTAAGGGATCTTTGAGCCAAGCTTTTTGAGGAATGACATCATGTCGTCCCATATCAGAGCTTCAATTTCGATGTGCTTCATGTTGATCAATGCCCAAAAGATTTGCAGTTCCATGAGCTTGTGATGCTCATAGCAATGTCACGACCAGAAACAGACTTGGTTATGATGATGTAGAGAGTTCTCCAAGGTTGAGGAATATTTTTAAGCTCTACGTGAGAATGCTTAGTGATTACTCCTGTAACCTCGTCATAACCGATATTGATTAAGAATTGGAGAACGAGCTCTTCAGCAGGTGTGGCATAGAGTTTGGTTGGCTCGACGTGAGGAATGAGAAGAACAGCCCGTAAATCTGCAGGTGTGATGGTGACTTGTTTGTCATTCAGAGTCACTATCACAACATTGCTTCCTTTGACCTTTTCCATAGTATTCCAGAATTGTTGTATGTAGATCTCAGGCACAGAAGCATAGTTGGTGAGCATGTTCTGATACGGATGAGTCTTCAGAATATCAATAGCAATCAAGCACGAAGATTCAGAGCAGGTAAGAGTATCAAAGTCAACACGAAGGTTATTCTTCCCTATCTTCATTGGATAGCCATAAGGGTAGATATCAGCAATGGAGAGAACATTTGGTGCATCCACGTTCATTTGTTCAGCCATGTCGTGATCTGAAATAACATTAGCCAAAAGAGCCAACATATCGAAAGACATAATGTTAGTCAATAGAAGGTTTTATTGTCTAGATATTGAATGTACAGTGATAATGATTGTTACGAGTCCTAAGTCACTTGTTTGTCTAATAGTCTAATGACGTCGTGAATTGTTTCGTGAGTTAGTTAACTTTAAGTTTTAAAGTTTATGTTATCACTTATTGTTCACAACATATCAAACGATTAAGTTTATTAGTGACATTATTGGATTCGTGACGTTATGATTAGTTTATTTACAAGTTTGTAGACGTAACAATTCATCATGAAGGTCAATCCAGGGTTAAGCGTAGTATTGGCAAAGTTAAGCGTAAACAGTATTTATATATGCGTAGACGAAAGCTTACGCGTAGGATCCTAACTTACGCGTAAGAAATGTTACGCGTAGGAAAAGGGCACCTTATGCGTAGATCTTACGCGTAGGCGTATATATACCTTACGCGTAAGGCTTACTCGTAAGAGTAGACCTTATGCGTAGAGGTCACTGTTTACGCATATCCTTCACAGGATACGCGTAGTCCATTGTAGAACCTTACGCGTAACTGTTATGCGTAGGAATAATCTTACGCATAACATGACTACGCGCAGGGTAATCCTTATGCGTAGAGTTGTAATAACCTTGATTCTGAGAATTACGAGTAGCAAACCTGAAATAACATCATCATAAGATCAATATTAACACTAACACTCATTCTATATCAGATCATGGCATGTCGGCATATCAAACAATTATGCGTAGAAAACCTTACGCGTAAGCTAAAACCCTAATAGTTCATAGTTTACGCATAAGAATTTTAGCCATAGGATTTGCACCAAAGCGTTTCTGGGAGGTCTAAGAAGTATACAGAGTATGTTTAACCAAGTTTTAACATCAAATAAGCCATGAATCAAAAATTACCCAATTCGTATGAACTAGAACCCTAATTTTCAATTAATGATTCTTCAGTGTTTCTGGGTGATTTCTGGGTTTAAATATGCTCAATTCAACTTGAAAGCAACCTCATATAACAATCTTTATTACCAAAAACGTTCTCATTTGAAAACACCCAATTTAACGCATAAACCCTAATCAATCAATTCGTGTTTCTGGGTATGTTTAAGCGATGAAAATGTATTCATTGATGTAATAAAAACATTTTGGCACTATCATTTAACTCATAAACACACAAGTATGATCATGTGTTCATGCTTTACGCGTAGACCACATAATCCCTTCTAGGCGAAAATCTATCCGTTAGTTTGAAATAAAATTAAAAACCCATGCTTAGATTGTTGCAATGAAGGTATTAACACTTACAAATTGATGATCGAAAGCACGGATTTGTTAAACGATTATGGATCGTGGATGATATAGGTTATTAGTAATAAATGTGAAGAAGAAAAGTAGGTGGGAGGTGTTTTTGTTAAAATTAACTTTAACATTATGACAGTTTTAGTCCCTCCACCTTTTCCATTTTCAAACAGAGCCATTTAACTTCCATTTTGGTTACCAAACAAAGATTTTTTAGGAAAGAAACTTTGACGACACTCCCCCTCGACTTGAGAAATAATGAAAGGTTATAAATTTAGTCCGAGGAGTGTCATTGTACCAGAAAATTTACCACCATTTGTTAAAAGAAACTACCGAGATAAGATAACATGCAAGTACACAGATGTTTTGAAACAGTGAAAGTTTATTTTCTCCCCCTCAACACTTGATCGGAAAATATTGAATTTTGAAAGAATAAAGTGTTGACGGAAGAAATGTATTTGCCATGTTGAAAGAAATAGATTAGAAGATATTTTTGTTGTTTTTATCAGGTTTTATAATTTTGTATTTTGTTTTTGAAAAATTATTTACAAAAGAGAATTTGGTGTTTGACAGGTTTTAAGACTGTTTTAGGAGATCATCCAATTCCTCTTGAGTCAAACACCTCATACCAATCCGGTGGACCAACTCATTAAACCTAGCGGGAGGCAAGGCTTTGGTGAGAAGATCTGCAAATTGGTATTCTTACCCACAAAATATAATTCAACAGTACCCTGTTCCACGTGATCCTTGATGAAATGATATCCAAGATCGATGTGCTTTGATTTCGAGTGCTGAACTGAGTTGCACGAGATTGCAATGGCACTCCGATTGTCGCAATACATCGGGATTCTGTCAAATACGTAACCATAGTCTTTGAGTTGTGTTCTCATCCATATGACTTGAGCACAACACGCGGACATGGCTACATATTTGCTTCGGTTGATGACAGCGATGTACAATCCTGCTTCTTTGATTGCCATGACACCGTTTATCAAAAGAAATTGTAAAGCTCCTGAAGTGCTTTTCCGTGAGTCTAAGCATCCTGCGTGGTCAGCGTCTGAAAAGCGATTAGTTCAAAACCAGAATCCCGGATACCGATCCCCAAGTTAATGGTTCCCTTTATGTATCGGAGGATTCTTTTAGCCTCAGAGAGGTGGGTTTCAGTTGGTCGCGACTGATAACGGGAGCATAGATAAACGGCAAAGACAATCTCAGGTCTGCATTGTTAGATACATGAGAGACCCAATAATACTACGGTATTTTGTAGGGTCCACCAATTTCCCATGTAAATCAGCGTCTAGCTTCTTAGTATGAGCCATTGGTGTGGCATAGGTGTCACAGGTTTTCATTCCAAATTTGTTTAACAATTCAAGGGCATATTTGGACTGACTCAAGAAAATACCACGGGGTGATTGATGAACTTGCAGTCCGAGAAAGAATGTAAGTTCACCCATCATGGACATTTCAAAATTTTTCTTCATTAGTTTTGCAAAAGCGATTGAAAACTTTTTATGTGTAGACCCAAAAATGATGTCATCCACGTAAATTTGAACAATTAAGATATGTGCCCCGTGATATTGTATAAAAAGAGTTGGGTCAACCGAACCTTTGGTGAAATTATTAGCAATGAGGAAGGATGATAGCTTATCGTACCATGCCCGAGGAGCTTGTTTGAGACCATACAGAGCTTTGTTCAGTTTGTAGACGTGATTCGAAAACTCAGGATCAACGAATCCATCTGGTTGGCTGACATAAACCGTTTCTTTAAGTTGTCCATTGAGAAACGCAGTTTTGACATCCATCTGATAGACCGTCATATTCATATGAGCCGCGAACGCGAGAAATATCCGAACAGCCTCAAGACGAGCAACTGGAGCAAAAGATTCTTCAAAGTCAATACCCTCTTCCTGACGATAACCCTTAGCCACCAGACGTGACTTATTTCTGATAACATTTCCTTGAGCATCCAATTTGTTTTTCCAAATCCATTTGAGACCAATGACGTAGACCCTGTTGGTCTTTCAACCAGTTCCCATACTTCAAGACGTTTGAATTGGTTGAGTTCTTCTTGCATGGATTCAATCCAGTTGTATTTTGTCATTGCGTCTTTGATGTTTTTAGGTTCAGATTGGCAGACAGTGAGTGCATAAATGCAATGTTCACCGTCTGTGTGAAGACGTTGTCTCGTAACGACTGGTTGATTTGGGTTGCCAATAATGTTTTCCAGAGGATGGTCTTTCGTCCATCTATGTGTGGAGGGTTGATGTTGGTATACATTGTGCAGATTCTGAGGATTCAAATGGTTTGTTGAAGATTCCGCGACATCTGGTGCAGCAGTCTCATTAGCAAACGGGTTGAAGAACGCATTTGGATCAAAATCTGCAGGTGGGGGTACTACATTCAGAATATCATCAGCAGCTTCATCATTGTTGGAAGCGGTTTGTTCAACTGTTGTGGTGTAGTCAACTAGTGTAGGTGCATCTGCAACAGTAATTGTTATAGCAGGTGTATCAGGTAAAAGAGTATGATCAGTTTGAGCAGCGGAAACAGCGGATACACCTGGAGCACGTTCCTCAATATCGTCACTGAACAGCGGAGCAAATAACCTTTCCATTTGTTGACGAGTAAGCCAGGGGCTTTGTTCAGCTGATGATTGGGTTTGAGGGAAGTTTAAGCGGTTGTGACCGGGTTCTAAGCTGTTATACTCAGAAGCCATTATGAATATAAACAGATATTGACGAAGTTTCTTAATCAGTTTACCCCAAACTGACAACTGTCTTTAACAGATTTACAACTTTGATGAAGTCTACATTTCCTCTAACTTTTGAAGGTTTCAGTATGCAGCGGAATTTGTAGATGAGCAGTAAACCACACAAAGAAAATATGACTAATTGCGGAAGATCCGTTCGAGGGTAACATGCTAGAAATCAACAAGATCTCTCACGATTTGGGTAACTTCACACAAGATCAACCGTGAAATTGAGACGATAATACCAAAGTGAGACGTTTGAGCCACATATCGTCTTATTTCTTCCCCCTAATTGAAGGAATTCAAGAAGGCATTGGGTTTTCGCAAAGAAGCATGTAGAAGAACAAGGAAGCAATGACCACCTACACACTCTCTCCCCCTCGATGTTTTCAATGATTCAGAATCATACACCACGTATGTTGATGATGAATTGAAGACAGCGAAACCATGTATAAGGAGACAGCGAAACCATGTATGTCCAATTGATCGAACAAGTGTGAAGTACCAAAAATATTTCGAGAGAGTCAACTGCGATAAAACTTCTCTGTTGATATTGTTGATCATCAACTGTGACATTGTTGTAGGAAACACTTTGATCTTTTGTTATAGAAGATTCGGTTGTTGTTGTAGATTCATGTGTATCTGAAATTAGAGTATTATCGGTTATGCAGCGGAAACATTCGATACATATGAAGCACGACTTTTGGCAGAATCTTTAACCAGAGGAGCAAGCAATGTTTCTAATTCATGACGATTAAGTACAATGGTGGAACAGCTGATGGATCATTAAATTTTAGACGGTGAGAAACGGGTCCTACGCTGTATTGCAGTAGAAGCCATTGCTGTTGTACCTGCATGGAAAAATAGAAGGGGGGCAAGGAAGAGAAAAACATGGATCCCCAAGTGTAACTGGGTTCCAGATGTTAGAAGCATAAAGATGTAGTGTCAATTATCTTCTTGACACCTGAACATGCTAATTTGATGATTTCCTTTCCTGCCTTAGGGATGGATGTTGTTGGTATCCCACTTGTTTTGGTGCAACTACTTAGTATCTTGCCTGTAGGAATCCACCTAAGACTAACAGTTTTGAAAATCCTACCCATTGGTATCCATCTAAGGTTAGATCTAGGGGATGTTGAAACTTCTTTTGGGAAGAGTCTGCGTCCTATATGGATCCACCTATTAGGTTTCTGACAGTTCACTTTTAGATCAACGGGTTTATTTCTAACTGTTTGTTGAGTTAACTTAGGTTTTGGTTTGCTACTACAAGTAGTGTTCAGTAATACACTCGAAGGTGATACACTAGGTCGTGAACCTAAGATTCCATCCTTTTGGAGTAGTGCCCTTTTCCTAGTTTTTTCTAGATCACAGTTCTTGTACGCGTCATTTGAATGATATGAATCTTTACTTTTAATGCTCAGTTTAGACACAGTGTTTGAACTAGTCCTAGATTGCCCAGGAGCAGCCACTTGTTGAGATATAACAGAAACAGGATTAATAAAGACAGAAGCATTATTCATTGGCCCGGAATGTGGAGTGACTGGTTTTGACAAATGATTATTCTCAAAAACCTCGGAGGCAAACCGTGGTTTTGAAGATTTTGAACGTTCAGATTTAAAAGCAGTTGGTTGTCTAACTACTGATTGGTTTCTGATTGGTTGAAGAGACGATTTCCTCAAGATTGTTGGTTTTGTAAACTTAGTATCCACACTCTTTCCAGTTAATCTTCTCAATTTGTTTTGTAAAGCAACATGTGCAAGCCCCTTTGCTTGAATTTGAGCTTTTAAATGCTCATTTTCATTTACTAATGTATCCACACGATTACTTTGATCATTTGAAGACTGACCATTGTGTTCTGAAGAAAAAGATTTGTTTTGTAATTTAAGTTCAAGAGAGATACAATGTGCCTCTAGATTTGAAAAAACTTTATGAAACTGAGCAATGGTCTTTTTGAGAAGAATGTTTTCAGATTCAAGAGTTTGATTTGACGTTTTAGTTGAGTTGTTAACAAGTAAGGGCTCAGACATGAGATAGTTGTCCGGACATTGTGCAACACACTGGTCAACCTCTCCTTCATTACTAAATTCAGGTTGCTCAGTATGTTGTGTGCATTTGCAGTCAGAATATGATCAACAGTAGATTGTACCTCGACCATTCTGCGTGTCAGTGTCATAAGTGGGTAAGATATCTTCCTCAACCATTTGTTCTTCGTCACAGTTAGGCTCGGTGTCGTAGTTAACTATGATATCTTCTCCTGATATGCTGCTTGTCATCCTGCTTTTCCAATGCTATAACCTCATTGTCCGCATAGCGCATTACGCTATTCACAGCATAATCACAACATTCCCAACGTCCATATAAGCATGCCTTTCATGTACATCAACTCTTTCACCTTGCACGACTGCGGGATATCGAGAATTTGATGATGTCTGACGCTTCAATGCCAGAGCCAGAGCCATGTATCCTTCTTCCAATGCCACAAATGGATCTTTATGATCAGAATCCATGTCACTCCCCTGCAGAAGAAACAAAGAGAAGAAGGTGCAAAGTCGATATAGCACACAGAAGGTCGATATAGTGAATCTCAGTTTCCCTCCAAAAATAATTTTGAAAAAATTTTGACTCTCAAAATTTGAAATTCACTATAAAATCCAATTCTAAGGTTGAAAGAAAATTTTGAGTTATGACAATTTTGACGCTAAATTTGACCCGAAAAATTCGAATTTTGGGCCCAAAAATTTGAATTTTTGACCAAAATTTTCACGGTTAAACCAAAATTTGAATCTCGCGTAAAAATTGAACGTTTAGTCTCCTCGAAAAATTAAATTTTACTCAAATTTTTTTTTTTTTTTGTGTGAAAGAAATAACTTGTGTTGATGGATCTTTGTAGTCGAATGAAACGTTGTTGATAAAGTGTCTTTAGGCATAGAAATCACAATAACCAAGTAGCACTTAAGCGTAAAAAACACCAAAGTTACGCGTAACAATGAGAGTTACGCGTAGTTTTAGCTTACGCGTAAGCAGGGAAAGAGCACTAAAGTTACGCGTAAACAGTAAGTTAGGCGTAGAAAACTTAGGCGTAGGATCACCTTACGCGTAAGACTAGGTCTACTCGTAAGATGAATCTTAAGCGTAGGAATTTCTACGCGTAAGCTTATGCTTATGCGTAAGATTAGGGTTTTCCCCAAATGATCTTTTACACTATCACAGTGCAAAACATATCCAAAGTCGACGTATTTTCAGGCTTATCCAAGCAAGAAAACACGGAGTAAACCACGAAAACGAAGATCAAACCAAGGAATAACTTACGTGTAGTTTTAGGGTTTTACGGCGTAGGATTACTCGTAATATTGATTTTGCCCAAAGATGTTTCTAAACCAGATTTTTGTGATGAAATAGCTTCAATATCACCAAAATAACACAAAAGTGTGAAACTTGATTATCCAAAGCTTCTAAAAGCGTTACGCGTAGGAAAACACCCTCGTACAAAAACTAGCTTAAAAACGAGTCTACACACATAAAGTTTCAAACTTTTTGCCAAAAACTTAAACTTTAACACCCAATAACCTTTAAAGTACAAGAATCTTAGATTGAAAAGTGTAAAAAATGAGTTTTTAAGCGTGAGAAAGGTTAAAAAACGTGAACCTTACAAGTAGACAAAAAACAAACCGTTTCACCCAACTAGATGGCGATTGATACCACTGTTAGGTCACTAGTTTTACAACACAAGCATCAAGAGAAGAGATAGAGAGGATAAGAGAGGCGGTTGAACAAGATAAACACCCACACACACGTTAGCAATAGGCCGGTTAAGAATAGAGTGAAAGAGAGTGAATAACTTGAACAACCAACCTTCAAATGAAGGTTTACAAGGGGTATTTATAGGAGGGAAGCTAGGGCAACACTCCTAGTTCCCTTCCTATCCTTATTGGGCTAGGCCTAGGCTTATGGGCCTTCTACATAAGCCTAAGGCTAATAACAAACATAAAGGCCATAATAAGCTAACTATTACATATGAGTAACTAACACTTGAATAAGGATTAGGAGTGATTCCAACAAGTTTAAAAGCGCTGAAGTCATTGATTGAGATTGAAAAATTTATAAAAACTCTGAATCTGATTGTTTTGAAAGCAACTCATTTTCCACCAATTTTAGAATACAGCAAATATTTTTCTGAAGAATTTTAGACGGAAAAACATTTGTGTAGGAACAGCAGTCCTTCGACATACTTTCCTCAAATTTGTTTTTAGGATAAGTGCACGAAATATTTGAAAATTGGTTTAGCGCAGCACTTTCCTTTCTTTAAAAGAGAGGGTTGCTATCTGAAATAATAGCAAACCATAGTTTAAGCACGGGTTACAGTCTGAAATAACCGCAAGCCATTGTTTTTGGACATGTTTTGAAAGAAATATTTACACCTCCTGCTCGAACTTCATCTAAAGTCCCGTGCCATTATTGAATGACATTTCTAAGACCGTAGATGTTATCGATACCAGAAGACATGTATTGAGAAAACATATTTTTGGTCTTTTTCAAATTTTCTGATTTTTTTTTTTTTTTTTATATTTTTTATTTTGTTTTTCGAATAAATATTTACAAGAGATAGAGAAATAGTTTAAGAAGATAATGATACGAGTACCGAGATAAGGAAATCGTACAACACTTTGTAGAAGATAGAAGTCATCATCTCTTAAACTTTCACCACCAAAGCTTTCGAGGCTCTTGAATCGACGTCAGAACTTGAGCCTTCTGAAAGAGAGACTTTGGTAGCTCCCCCCCAAACCGAAAAATTATAAAGACCAATTCCCCAAGAAGTAGAAATGAAATAAGAACGGTCTCATTGAATGAAGCTCAGCACCCCGAAGAATCACGAGAACAACGAAGTAACAAGTTGAAACATTGATCGTCTCAGTGGTTATCAAATCCGGAATAACTGATTAAGACCGATCACATGAACCTGTTGTGCGTCCCCGATGTACACATTACTCTTCGAGATTGACCAGTTGTCTATTCATGGGAAAAATATATCAACATCTCCATTTTACCAGGTGCATTCCAGTTATCTCCCATATAACTAATCAGCCCATAATGTACACACGTACCCATAACCGAGTAGAGACAACAACATCACACTAACTGGTTGAATCACTGATCTCCTCTGCGGATGTCAACTCTAGAATAACTGATCATTGCGATCTCATCAGAATCATCATTACATTGTGTACATGAAGCACTAACCGGAAGCACTTTATCATAAATCATATAGAAGATGTCGATATGCAATATCATCTCACGAACCAAATATTCTTTTCACATTTCTTCTAACTGAACGCTGAAGTAACACATACCAAAAGTCTCCAGAGACCATTTCCTCCAATTAGTTGGAATAACACACCAAAGGCTACGAGTTAAACACTGAGTTTCTCTAAGGTTATGACCATTGTCTTTCCGGGATAACTTCAATCAGGTAGAAGTGTTAAGTTCATCATGTGTACTCGTTGTGCTTTTAGATATATGTCTCCTTCCACCTTTCTGGTTTTGATACCTTAGATTCAGCAAAACATAATATACCCAAAAACTCGAAATCTTGTAAGAAGAACTCAAATAGCCCAATTGAATCCTGTGAGAATCAACTGCAATGGGAACTCTCTCTGACTATCTTTATCAACCCATATGTAGACAATTTGAAGTGACCACTGATGAAGAATACCCGATATACCAAACTTGAAACTGAAGTCATATTCCCACATTTGTATCTTAAGCTTGCACTTAATAATGGAAGAACGGTGTCGAGAATTTATGCTACAAGAAAATTTATAAGTACTCACTACTCAAGCAAAGTATGAGACATTAACACCTCTTGCGATTATCCACACCGACATATGCGTGTGACACTGAGTAAAACAAAGTAACTCCTAATATTGATAGTTAACCAGGTCTTCAACATCCACCTCGACTACTGGTAACTAGATAACCCAAGACTTCAACTCAAATTCTTAAGCCCGAGCAAGTTATCAAATAAGAACACGCCTTTGTGAATGTCAACTTCAACCTCAAATAAGTGATAAAAGAGTAACTTCGAAGTAATCAACTTGTGCCAAATGTCCAACACTTGAATAAACATACAATCGGATGAACATTGACCCACTGAATGAACCGGAGCAAATGATTCCTCAACATCAATGCAATCTTCCTCAAGGTATACATGTAGAAGCTGATCTAGAAGATTTACAAAAAATGTCTTCTAGCGGATGAGGAAGTCATTTTTCCTTAATTTTCATGTGGTTGATTTATAGCGTGCACAATGAAAGGAACAATAATCCATGAAGATTTGGCAAAGGAATACTAAAGAGCGGATCATTATTCATGAACAATAATCCGTGAAGATTTGGCAAAGAAATACCAAAGAGCGGATCATTATTCAGTAGTGCAACTACAATATCATGATAGTCATTATCAACGCCTTGTGAAGTAACTGGAGATAAGGTTTCTTGAGAGTTCTGAGAAGTACTTCTTAGATGGTGAACTAGTTGAGTCAGTAGAAACCGGAGCATGAGCTTCATAAGCTGGACGATCAACATTCGTTAGAGGTTGGAAGTACTCATCAAACATATCTTTGAAAAACCAATGAATCCCAAACAATGAATCCCAATTATCCTTAGTAATTGAAGCATTAGGCGTAGGAGGAGTGTCATAAAAAAATCAAGCAATGAATCATTGCTAAAGAATATGAACAAATCTAATTGGGGATTAACTTTTGGCTTTTCAATCTCCCCTAATTAGTGCTCTCCCCTAAACTGACGAAGATTTTCAAGTGTTCTTCTCAGCCCGGATTAAGAAGAAGTCTTTAGATCATCAAATGCAATTCGTCTTTAGTCTTCTAATCATGTAGCAGAAAATGTAGATTAGACTGTAGACTCGACCTTCTTCAAGATTGTCCGAATGGGGAAATAGACAATTAACATCTTCTTCACACCAAAGGCATTCCCGTTAACTTGTAAAAAGCAAATCCCCTTAATTAAAATCCCTCCCAATCAAACAAGAACAGAAAGATGTTCATCAAAGAAATCAGCCCAACAACTAGAAGCACTTTGTCATTTAATCATATCAGCCCGTGTGAAGATGTCAACCAATGGCTCTTAGAAGAAACTACATGTGAAGATGATCCGATAAGAAGAATCTCGGTTCTTACATGAGTTAGGAGCCGTTTGACCATATATTCTCAAATATCAGTCAACCATGCAAAAAATTCACACTTCTTCTCCCCCTCAAGAATTGCATATGGAGATGCCATTCTTGATTAAACAAGTGATTATCATCCAAATGTATTCTATTCACACTTCTCCCTCGCAAAATTAGCACATGATGTCGCCATCTTCATTATATTGAGCAAGTGGAATAAGAGTGATTATCAGTAGTCCGGTTCACTTGATGACTGAAGCGCATGGAAAAAGCATGAAGCATGTTGATGAGAATGGTCATTAATTAGAAGATTTCTCTTCTTCAGAAGATAAAGCGCACTGACACGTACACTTTTCTTTTCTTTGGAGAATGAGGAATGAACTATTGTGTTCATACGTCATAATGTTGAAGTACGAGGCCTGAACTGATGTGAACAGACGTCATAGCCGAAAGAATATCAAGATTGAGTTACTTGAACGTGTGAGTTATGAGATATCAATCCTTGTGTTATCCATACTTTAAACCAGTCCATGTATTGAAGGATCGAAGTATCTGCAACTGAGTAAGGTCTACCTGCACTAACATTACATGCTTGATTGCATATATATTGGTTAGTGACATTAGTATCCAAACCCTTTGGGGTTTCACGGTCAACCTTGATTTTCTCATCAGAAAACAGCTTTCCAGTAGGAATCCACCTAAGTCCAGCATCCTTAAACATTCTACCAGATGGTATCCACTTATGGCAAGGTCTAGGATTGTTAGGCTTCTTATGCATAGTGGAAGACTTATCCTTATTCCTAGTTTCCAAAGATTTAGCAGTTGGTATCCATCTAGGCGAAGTTTTTGGTTTGTTTTGCTTCACAACATGTTGAACCTTAGTCACATTAGTAGTCTTAGTGGATTGTACCTTAGCATGTGAATTAGGAAAATGTTTCTTTTGTGGAAAAGACTCAGAATTTCTAGTTTTGTTTTCTACATCCTTAGCATTCATATGCACATATCTATTCTTAGATGCACGCCAATCCCTAGTCTTTTGAGTGTTCCTAGGTAGTGGTTTACAACCACTAGCAGTGCCTTGAAATCTCGTAGAATTCCTCACCCTAGGTCTTACACCTAAAATTCCGTCTTTTCGAATCTGTGCCTTTTTCCTAGCTTTTTCTAGATAATAGTTCTTCCACAAGTCATTCATATCATATGAATTCTGGGTTTTAATGCTTGGTTTTGACACTGTTTTCGAACTAATCCTAGAGGTGTTGGGAGTAGAAGTGGCTACGTGTTGAGGGTTAACGGAGCTAGAAGCCTTATTCTTAGGTAACTCAGGTGAAGTGACTGGTTTTGACAAAACATGTTTCTCATCAACTTGGGAGGCAAACCGTGTTTTTGAAAATTTTGGTCTTTCGGATATAAACGCAGTAGGCTGCCTAACAATGGACCGGTTTCTAATGGGATGAGAAACTGGTTTCTCCAAGGTTGATGGTTTTGTAAACTTAGTGTTCACACTTTTCCCTATAGTTTTCCTAAGCTCATTTTTTTTGGGCAACAATAGCGAAACTCTTTTCCTGAAGTTGAGCTTTGAGAACATCAATTTTTGCTATCAAAGAGTTTGTTTGTTCTATTGACTTAGTTCTAGCTTCTTTGACAGAGTCACTTAGTTCTATGTGATGCTTTCTCAAGGACTCATTTTCCTTTAGTAATTTGGCCACACAAATCGCTAATTCATCATTTCTCATTTGAATATCATCAATAGCATTAATATCCGAATTACTTGTAACCAAATTACTTTTCACATGCATATCAGAAATATGTTTCTTCAAATTGTTGATAGTTGAGTTTTGTCTTGAAGCTGAGCTTTCAAAGTGTTCATTTCAAAAAGTTCACGGAATTCAGGAAGTTCCAGATTTTTACATGGTTTGTTAATTTGAAAACATTCTTTTTTACTCTGTATTGCAATTTCAAGTGAAATGTAATGTTTTTCAAGATTTGAGAATTTGTTTGAAAGTTCATCAAAAGCCTTTTTATCAACCATATCTTTTGTTTTGAAACACTTAATCTCAGACTCAGCCTCAACCAAGGAACATTTATCATAATCATGTTCAGCCATAAGATCAGATTGTTTAGGTACATTAGCAGATGCACTATGTTGAACAGTTAAGGGTACCTCATCATATGACACATGTTCATTTGTCGGGTTGATATTTGCATCCACATCATGTGCAACAAGAGTCACTGAACTACTGGCTATTTCAAGCTTATCTGTATCTGAGCCTCTGTATTCAGTGTTAACTGATCCAACATCTGTTGGTTCACCCGACTCAACGCTACAATCTCTTGATTGCACTCGACATTCATTCACCCTTCTGATTTATGTATCCACATCTTGTCGATGGAGTTACTGAACTGACGGTTACATCATTCTTGTTGTCTCTGTTAATCTGCATTTAGCAACACCTGATCTTTCAACTGATACATTACCCGTCTCATCACAACTATCTCTCAACTACACCAGACTCTCATCCACATTTTCATCTTTCAGAGTAACTTCCTCAATGTGCTTCTCCACATTATCCATGAGATGAATAAATGTCTCTATGAACACGCTAGTTTCCATTCCAGTGTATCTCTTGAAAGACATTTCAGTCATGTCTTGATCATAATCAGATGTAAATTCCCCCCTGATGAATGACTGAAATTGGTTGTGGATCACTTGAAGTGCAGCACTGGAACTATCCTTTTGAACCTTTTCTTTATCAAGTTGTTGTTCCAATTGTTCTAAGTTCAATAGTAATGTTCCCGTTAATGTGGATAAATCTTGACGGAAAAGGGCATTGCATGCTCGTTCCATTCCTGTTGTGAGTAACATGAGATGTGAGTGAAGTTGTTGATAAGGTTCAATGCTACTTTCCTTTTGCATGGCATTTTGTAGTCTAAACAGGTGCAAATCTTTCTCATTGGACTCAGAGCATGAAGAACTCAAATCATCATTGATTGATTCCATCATCTGTAACCGTTCAGTATAGCTAATATTCTCATGGTTGTTTAAGATCATACGGTTTGAGTACTTCTGAAATCACTGAATCAGGAGTGTAAGACATGATTTTGATGAATCCACGGGATTTTACAAGTCTATGATTTAAACCGAAAAATAGAATCTTTCGCGGGATTTTACTAAAATCAAGACCAAACCGTTAAGCAATGAGCAATGGAACGTGTTAAGATGACTGATGGATTGTCACAATGATAGACAATTGTGTGTTAGGACTTATGATTGTTTTTAGGATTAGCAGAGATGTTATTTGGTCGAGATTTGGGTAGGTTGATGCACGATTTTACGGAGAAATTTAGGTCCAAAAACTTAAAAAGCTCAATAACTTCCTTCCGGAGGCGATTTGGGCCTCAAAAAATTCGTTTCACAGCTTTGCTGTGAAACCTCACCATATTCAGCCTCTGTTCGCTCGTTTTGACTTGTATTTCGCTGAAAACGGAGTTACGGTTCAAAAGTTATGGCCGTTTGAAGTTTTGCCGTAAAAAGTCAACTTTTGGTCAAACCGCTTCAATCAACTCGCATCCAGGACAACTCGCTTCCAAGACAACTCGCTTAAGGCACAACCCGCAAAGATGACAACTCGCTTAATAGACAAGTCGCATGAAACACAACTCGCATAAACAGACAACTCGCTTAATAGACAAGTCGCATAAAACACAACTCGCATAGGCAACTCGCTTAAGCAACTCGCATAGGCAACTTTCTTAGGCAAATATATTTAGATACGTTGAATTTGGACAAGTCGCATAGGCAACTCTCTTTAGTATCAACTCGCTACACAATCAACTCGCTTAAAGAAACAAGTCGCTTAATAACCAAGTCGCATAAATAGTCAACTCGCTAAGTAGCCAAGTCGCTTATACCAACTCGCTTCTAATAACAAAGCAACTCGCTTTGAAGAAACAAAAACTCCGAGACTCAACTCGCTTCTTGCAACACACCAACTCGCTTCCAAGAAACACACACCGTGGCTCAACTCGCTTCCAACAAACATTCAAAAAACACCACTTTTCAATCCAAAAACAACCTAACCACGATGATTCAAGCCTTCCAAATCAAAACCTAAACACTTATGATGATTCTAAACACAAAAGTACAATCAAAATCAAAACTTTAACACTAGAGATGATCCAAATGATGCAAAATACTCTAAACTCATTCAAACCCAAAAATCTTATGAAAACCACTAGAAATCCGAGAACATGAAAGATGAGTGATCAAACCTTGGCTCTTGATACCAATTGTTAGATATTGGATTTCATAAACACATAACACATCAATAATATGGGTCGAATTGTATAGAGTTTAGAGAGAGAAAGTGGGAGCCTTTCTAGAGAGAGAAAGTGAAAGAAAACATATAAGGTTAGATTAAGAATGAGAAAGGTCCAACCCTCTACCTTGCGAGGAAGAGGGTATTTATAGTTACAAACTAAACGTCCTCCTTTGGACTGTGGATCAGGCATACAGTGGGTAAAGACCCGTCCTTCCTCCACGGTATTGCATTAAGCTAAACTAGACTAATAACTAGCTAATAAAACAGTAAATAACGTAACTAATGATACGTCTACGAGCTAACTTATGCTAGTTAATATTTGGGGTGACCGACTCTTCACTATGGAATTTTCTAATTCCTAACAAGTTTACTAGATAACCTCACACTAGCTAAACATAAGATCTTAGAACTCAACTAAGTCTCCTTCAAGGATGAGAAAGCCTTAAACTCACTCATAGCTTACATAAGATCTTATTCAAAATTCCTTTTGATTTATCAACACATCAAAACTTACCATATTTCCCATTCAATACTCACAAATTGTTTTTCATTTTTCAAAACACTTAGGTGGACATATTGAACAATTTTAGGAAATCGTTGAGTCTTTGTCATCTTTATCTCAAAATGGGTCAAAAATTAGTTTTTCAATTCTTTTGATTTTTGAGGATTTTTCAAACTCCATCTCAAGCTAAAATCTGATCTCTAGGATCATTTATTATGACTTGACACCATCAAAACTCTTAGTGTCATCCTTGAACATCCATTGGTAGTCATTTAGTCTCATTTCCCTTCCATAAAAGGCAATCATTTGCTATATCATTCATTGCTCTTGATCACCCAAGTACACCCTTATTTAGGATACTTAGGTGGACTGAAACACTCAAGATGTTATAGATCTTAGACCTTAGAAACATCATTTTTATCCTTTCATAGCTGCTGAGAGCCGGATCCCTAGGATTAGAAAATGGGAAGACTCGGGGAGTGGAGTAGGGCAAGGAAGGTGTCCTTGTAGCTGAACCACTATAAATACTCGTGTCGTGGTTATGTGCTTCTTACTCTTTATCTTTCATTACACTTTCATACACCTATCTATCAACGTCCAACACACACATCAAAATAGATTGACATAAGTCGATCTAAATAATTAAAAGGAAGTTTTAAATTGGTAAAACTATTCAACCACCCATTCTAGTTTTCCACAATTGGCATCAGAGCTTCGTTACTAAGTTTCTTAGGGTATGTTGTACTTTAAAAACTTGATACGATCCGTGTTTGTTTGAAAACTACAAAGAAGGAAATATTTCAAAACATTTTTTTTCTTTTTCATGTTGGACATTGATAGATCATTCTAACATAATTGTTTCAAGAAATCTTCATGCTAGGATCTCTTCAAAACCTTCATTTTTATTCAAAGAATAATGAAGTCAACCTTCGAGAAAGGATCCAAAAGTAATCACAACTTACTTACTCTAAGTACAAAGGATTACTTTAAGAGCTCATGAAGTATTTTTGGTATTATGTCTTCATAAGCCAAACCAAGAAGCATAAAAGTATGTTTATTTTTTTTCTTTTCTTTCATTAGCTAGCTTACATGATTATATTGATATCATAGTTCTTGTTTGTTTAATAAATTGCTAGTCTCTTAAAAAAGTCTCTCTTTCTTCACTTTCCCAACTCACTTCTCATCAGGAATAGTATTCTTCTTGATTTCGTCAAACTAACGCCGTCGTCACAAATGGATCCTTGATAATTAACTTATCAAATTACGTCGACCAAAACATCTTTTTATTTGAAACCTTTAAACTAATTTTGTTCTGTAAGCTAGTTTATAGCCTACTACAAAATTAAAGCCAAACAACCCTTTTCGTCACGGAGCCGGATCCCTCTAGTTGTACTAGCCGGATCCCAAATACAAGGGATCCGGGGGAACCGTAGAACAGAACACAGCTATACGCATTTGAAAAATATCACTGATCTTTTTCCCTCTCCCCACATAACACAAAAATGACTCAAGAACTGATTTCAACCTCATAGGACTCCATACCCTCAAGTATTCCTCTCTTGAACACCATTGTAAGTAATTACACTAACTTGTTCTAATTTCTATCATCCTCATCCTAGGGTTTATGGTTACACAATTTCTAATCAATTAATTCAATTATGGTTTTTAAATTAATCATTAAAAAATGGGCTTTTAACACAATTAGGATTACACTTTGTTCACAACATTGTTAATACAAATCAAAACCATAAACCCATCTCAACTAATTTTACCTAATTAGAATTTTTTTTTCTAGGACCAACCATGCCTAAAGCCACTCAACAAGACCACCATGATACCGTCCATTACCTCACTCATTACTATCGGGAATAAGGGCTATCAAAAACCGATCACAAAGTCTTCAAAAGACTTGAAAAATGACTTATTCACGAAGGTCGTGTAGTCAAGGAATGTTTCTTTGAAGATACCGACACTCGTCAAGTTTTCTCGGCAATCAACTTTGATTGTCTTCTTGACATTGATGAACAAATTTGCCCGGTTTTCATCTGTGAATTCTATAAAAGCATTAGGATCATTCGAAACGCCGATGATAGCATTTCAATCGCCTTCATCATCAATAAACGAAACTTCATTCTACCTCTCAACACATTTTCTCAAATTCTTCGGATTCCTTGTGAAGGAATTTGTATGTATTCTCAAGATTGGGAAATTAACGCTCAAAACCTTGCACTTGATTCTAAACCTATCTACAATACTCCTCTTGATGATCCCGCAACCATTCGAGATACTATCTTCAAATGGAACTTTTCGAAATGCATCCCATGTTTAGAAAATGGGAAGAAATCCTTAGGGAAAATGTCATTAGCCTAGTTGGTAACAAGGATCATCCAAATGCATGTCTTGTGCAAATGATCTATTGTCTTATCCACCAAAAGCCATTTAATCTCGCCTATTACATGGTGAGGAGAATGGCCGGGGTATTCAAAGCTTCCAACATGGTAATTCCATATGGTATGCTCCTAACACGACTTTGTAAGTATGTTAGTGAATTGCAACCATCTCCTATCAACGATGATCATTTCTTTGCCGATCATGTAATGGTACCTCTTACCAAACAACCCTCTAAACGGTTCATGGTCAATAGAAGAAACCTAGAGCTCTCTCTGATTCCTCGGAAGGAGAAGAAGAAGATGTCGACCCCATAGCTAACATTGAATTGGAACCCTTTGATTACTATGAACAACTTCCAACCATTCCAAACGAGACCTCGGAATTCAAACAATTAAGTGGTATGATTCAAAATCTAGCTTATCACCTCACAAAGTCAGGAAAGAAGAAAAGAAAGAATTGACGAAAGAGACTATAGGATTATGTTTGTTTCTTAAAAACTTGTTTTGTGTATGGATGATTATGTTTTAGCACTCTTGTTTACGTTAACTTGGATATTGCTATTTCTACCATTTTCTATGAGATGTTTTATGTGATGACATGCTTATATTTATGTTTAGTTTAATGGTTGATTAGCGTGCAAAATCTGCACTTGATTCTGTGATGGTTCTGATCTGCAGATGCCGAATCCCTAGGATTAGCCTAGACGGATCCCTCCGTGAGGGAACGCGGGATCCGTGACAATAGATCAGCAATACAGCATCCCATACATCAATATAGTTTACTAGATAACCTCACACTAGCTAAACATAAGATCTTAGAACTCAACTAAGTCTCCTTCAAGGATGAGAAAGCCTTAAACTCACTCATAACTTATATAAGATCTTATTCAAAATTCCTTTTGATTTATCAACACATCAAAACTCACGATATTTCCGCTTCAATACTCACAAATTATTTTTCATTTTTCAAAAAACTTAGGTAGACATATTGAACAATTTTAGGAAATTGTTTCGAGTCATCTTTATCTCAAAATGGGTAAAAAATTAGTTTTTCAACTCTTTTGATTTTTGAGGATTTTTCAAACTCCATCTCAAGCTAAAATCTGATCTCTAAGATCATTTATTATGACTTGACACCATCAAAACTCTTAGTGTCATCCTTGAACATCCATTGGTAGTCATTTAGTCTCATTTCCCTTCCATAAAAGGCAATCATTTGCTATATCATTCATTGCTCTTGATCAATCAAGTACACCCTTATTTAAGATACTTAGGAGGACTGAAACACTCAAGATGTTATAGATCTTAGACCTTAGAAACATCATTTTTATCCTTTCATAGCTGCTGAGAGCCAGATCCCTAGGATTAGAAAATGGGAAGACTCGGGGAGTGGAGTAGGGCAAGGAAGGTGTCCTTGTAGCCGAACCACTATAAATACTCGTGTCGTTGTTATGTGCTTCTTACTCTTTCTCTTTTATTACACTTTCATATATCTATCTATCAACGTCCAACATACACATCAAAATAGATTGACATAAGTCGATCTAAATATTTAAAAGGAAGTTTTTAATTGGTAAAACAATTGAACCCCCCCCCCCTTCTAGTTTTCCTTGAATTTAGATACATTAATCAATACCGAGCCTGATTCACATGTTTTTTAGCAGAACATAATTGCATCAAATTTAGAAATTTACAAAACCTGGTTTTCGGTTTAGGGGTGATAACCCTAATTTTGACTTTTATCACGGGAACAACCACAAATGCAAATTTAACTAAAATTACAGATTAAATCGAAGATAAAACACATTAAGTAGATAATAATAAAATATTGTGTTTGGATACGAGCAATTTTAAGAGGAGTCCTTTTTTGACACTTAAGTAGATAATAAGAAAAAATTTCTTCAGGTGATTTGAATTACCTGTAACAAGGACAGGCCACTATGAGAAGAAGGTTCAGTTGTGTGGTGGTGCCACCGGATGGCGGTGGCATGTGTGGAGGCGCGGCCGGATGGTGGTGGCGTCGGGTTGTTGGGTGGTTATATGGAGGACAAGAGGTGTGTGACTGTGTGAATCTGTGTTTTGTGTGGCCGTTTGATTTTTTATTTTTTATTTTTTTAAATATGAAATAAAAAAACTATCCTCTTGTATAAATACAAGTTTTCCAAAAAAACGTAAAGATGCCCAAATAACAATACAAGTTGCCCTAAAAACAATACGTTACAATACATTACATATACCTTCAAAATACGTACTTGTGTCATAAGTTGTCGGACACATGGCAGCCCCTGGTTGGGTCCAAGAAAATCGGTGGGCAACCGGTCTATTTTCAAATTTTAAAAGGGCGTGGTCCATAAACTGATAAGCCTCAGGGCGCGCGGTCTATTTAACTAATTTTCCCTATAATTAATTGTCTTTTAATTTATTATTGGCCAATTAATTATTTGATGTTATGTCTTTGTTTATTTATTGTTTTATACGTTGTTTTATTTGTCATTCCACTAGGGTATGTTGGTGATGTGGAAACTAGGTCCTAACCTAGTTTTGATTCTTTTTTATTATTAATGCTTTTGCGTTATTAATTGTTTCTAGTGTATGCATGCATGGTTTGTTGGTAGCCACCCTTGTTTCGGTAATTTTGAATGGCGGTAGTGTCTAGTTGCTTAGGAGATATGACCAACTGACCCTAAGTAGGTAGACTGAGTGGGAAGGGTAACAATTGACCAACTAACGACCCTTCTTTGCTTGTGCGATTTTCTGATCACCTGCCGTTTGGATGAACTTAAGAAGTTAGGGATGAGTGTCTTAGATGCTAGCGCACGGGCACTCATTATTGCGAATCTTGCTTGTAGAGGTACTTAATAACTTGGCTTAGGGGACTAAAAACAACTGGACTTTCAAGGGGTCACCCGCGATCTCCGGTGGAAACCTTTGCTGATAGGTTAGGACGAACTGACCAAATGTTGTCCTAACGACTTAAACCCCCACTTGAAACAGGAATCTTGTGACTTTTGAACCCATGTAATGCGATAGTAAATACCAGCTCTTAATGACTGCTATTAGATTTCCGAATGATCCCGGGTGATCTGTTCATCTTGGTGGGGATTCTAAAAACCATAGGGTAGACGAATTGACCATCGGAGTCTAACGAATTTTGCCACTTGTGGATGAACTCGGTTTAAGAATTGCATCACTATCATTCCTATTAGCTTGCTTACCAGAGAACCAGCCCAATTAATCACGTGACACCTTAAATATTATCAATCATATCTTTAAAACTTATTTATCTGACCAATTTAATTGATTAGACAGTTAGGAATCAACCGTTCTTCGGACGACCTCGGTCTTACCATTCCCTCACTACATGCGACTGGGTACACTGCCCGTTAGTGCTTTAGGTAGGCCATATGTAAACGAGTAACTATAAATATAAAACATGGTAAGTAAAACCCGCATCAAGTTTTTGGCGCCGCTGCCGGGGAACGGTCTTCGTATTTTTTGCTGTTTGATTAATGTTATTCTACAATTATGTCTTCTGTCTTAAGATTACGATGTCCATTCTATGGTTACGGCGTAATCTATTCTTATATTATATCAGGTTGCTTTCAGACTAAAGTTACGGCGTAGTTATTAATAGGACTTACGCCGTAACCAAGTCTGAGACATCTTAAAATTATAAATGATGTGGTATATCTCACTTGCTGCTCATGTTTATTATTTTTACACATTTAATGCACGAGGTTGTGATAGTGTGCAGGTTGAGCAAGAAGAACAAGTGGAGGGAATCTCGAGAAGATCATAAGCCGAGATTAGTTGAGTAATGGACATTATTTGGAGACGTCCGATTGATGGCTATTGCAGGAGTCTAACTTAAAGACTCAAGGGAGTTAAAGAAAAGTTCGAGACTACCCGTCACTATCCTCGATTTAGTTTTTGATTTTATTTCTTAGACCTTTTTGGAAATTTTTGGTAGTTTTTTAGATTTTGTTTTGGGGTTTGGTATTTTTTTTGTTATCTTTTTTGCAGGTATAAAGACAAAGGATAGATGATAGGAGTTCCAATAACTCCTCTTGATCACGTAGGAAGAAGTTGACATTTTGGGCACAACAACATAAGAAAGTAATTAAGACGTAATGGGCCGATCCATGTACGCCGTAAATGGCGATCAGTAAGGCCATCTGCCCACTTCATCATAACTACGACGTAACTAGGCCGATCTAGTTACGTCGTAACATCCCTGTTCCAGGTATCTTCTTTCCCGGGCTTTCTTATTACGCCGTAACTAGGCCGATCCAGTTACGCCGTAACCCCTTTCTTGATACAAATTTTATTAAGTCAACTGAACCTACACCGTAGCTGGGCCGATCCAGTTACGCCGTAACTATCCCCTGTAATGATAATTTTTTCTAAAAACAGTTTCAAAGCGTTCCATAACCTTGTATTAGTAATTAAATGAACTTTGTGGGTGTGTTCCCTGTAAACCCTCACGAGACTTCACTCGTCCACTCGGGACACCGAGTGGTTTAAAAGGCTTGTTGCATTCGCTAAATGCAACCGTGATTCCTACGAAAGTGAGTTAGGTTTTTGTTTTTATATCTCGTGCTATTTGTGCTTTTTATCCGGAATTATACTTTTTGGTATTAGTTTTTCTTGCAGCAATACAGGTTGAAGAATTATGGAGTTATGATTGGCTGTAAGAAAACACTTTTTATCCGACCTAGTTGAGTACAGTTGACTAATGACGGATGTGAAGATTGATGTTGCTCGTGGAGGCACAATTGGAGCATGTTTTTGGACATGCATTATTATTCATACCGAGAAATCCAGGGGAGATTTCTGTTCCATCTCTAAACCTTCCTATTTTTCTTTTATGCTTAGTATGACCCAAGTGGGGGGAAGGGATTAGACATAGACAGCCGCTTGATTCTTCTTGCCTTTTTTTTCTAGTTTTTGATGAAAAGTGTTTCATTAATAAAATTTTGACATGTTTTTCATTACTTAACTAGATTAATCTAGACTGAGCACACTTACCCTATATTTTTATTGTGTGAGGATAAGCCTTTCCGTTTTCCCCTTATACATAATACCATAAAAATGAGTGTGCCAGTGGCTTTAGTAGAGTTTAGAACTTGGCCTTGCATATCTTTTCGAGACCATTATCATGAGCATTACACTGAGGTAACTTGGTTGATCGGTGCAGCTAGGATATAAGACAATTTTAGGATTAAACCCAAATAGCCCATCCATTTATGTTATGTGTATATTGGCTTTTCACATCGATCAGTCAATCCCCCCGTTAAACCCTTTTTGTTGCACTCATCATTAGTGCAAGATACCCCTAGATACACCCGCCTGAGCCTTTCTTTTTATTTTGTTCACCCAATATATGTTGTTTCATTACACCTATCGCCTAGCCTACCCTGTAGTTTCCTTATGTCCATAGTCCGGGCGTTGTTGGTTAATTTTGGTTCCACTAGTGAAAGTTGCGGGTTTTGAATAAAGGTTTGTGGAAGAATATTGGGTTTAATTTATAGTTGATCTCAAGTGGGGGATACTTTTTATGTTCGTATCGTTTATATTCATGTATACCTTGTCTTGCATAAAAAAAAAGTGAAAAAAATGCAAGCAAGAGTTTGTTAGTTTGTTTATAGCTGATAAAATAAATCAGCTTATGTGTCGTATTGTGTTGAGTATTCTCGCCTTGTTCAATTAGACGCAAATTTTTACAAATCCATTTTGTCTTACGGATAAAATTAGAAACCCGAACATTTCTATCTCGCCTTTCAAATTTTAATCAATACTCGTACAATGGGGACATTGTACATTTCAAGTGGGGGATGGGAGATAGAAATGGTTGATTTTATGTAGAAATATGTGCTAAAATGACCCAAATTTTAAATTTTTTTATAGCACATACTTTTTTTCATTGATAATCAAGGCCGAGTTAATGCATCTTATTTGCCTATGGTTATGGAGATTATGAGTTATTACACTACGTTTTATATGCATTGACTCGTGTATTGTTGAAGACCCCGTGACTCTTAACCGACTAGTGGTGGGGCGACTGTGGACATAGGAATCTATTTGTTTCGTGTCTTTTTGTCGATACCAATTAAATGTTTTCCCATGTCTTATCCTACCCTTAGTCATGAATCGAGTTTAGGTGAGGAAGAGCGCAATCATTGGTGTCTTGGCCATGGATTTGGTAATGTATCATTGATTTTGTCCCCTTCCCCATAGCTAGTTAGTATTGACAAAATAACCCCGTAAGCATTTATGTTGTGTCAACCCATTGCCAATTAGAATAGCTACATCTATAGACTCTAGTGGTGGAAATTAGTATTTTTGCCAAGCCTATGATAGAATACTCGTCATGACTGAGTAGTTGAGTGATCACCCCAAAAATAAACACGTGAATTATGAGAGAGAGTGTGATTTCAATTCCCTTTTCGTGAGGTGCTCGGTTTGGAATTTTCTAGCTTAGGTGATTTTTAAACTCAAATTAATCTTGGGAGATATCTTTTTAAGAATTATTTAAAGGGCCTACTTGAGGACAAGTAGAATTCGAGTAGGGGGATATTTGATAACATCAAATTAGCCTGATCTTTTATATATCAAATCCCCGTGTTTATGGCCTCATTTGTATTAATATGGTACTTAATTCGTTCATATTTGTTCATAATTGCATTTCAGGATTAATGAGGCGTTGGAGAGGAAAAGATGTGATATAAGGCCAATTATATGATCTGAAGATAGATTATGGCGTAAGTGCACAATATACTTCCGCCGTAACTCATTCTACAATGGCTTTTGGATTCTATGTGAAGATTACGCCGTAACTACCTAAAAATGTTACGACGTAAATATGATGCTTTGAAGGATACGGCGTAACCAATTCTTATGGTTACGTCGTAATTATTTTTGTGAAGGTTACGGCGTAACATGGCAAATTAGTTACACCGTAGAGATAATGTCGGAGTGGATAATCATGAGCAGACGAAGGATTACGGCGTAACCCGGTGGATTAGTTACGCCGTAATTAATAACTTGGGCGCAAAGTTTCGAGGTTCAGGGATTAAAAGCGGCAAGTTTATGATAATTTTATCCACTTCAAGGACTAAAGAATAAATAAAGAGGTTCGAAGAGGGGCTGATTATGCAAGTTTTATAACACATTTTATGTGTTATATTAATTAAACAAACCACAAGGACCTAAGTGCAAATTGTCTAAAGTCAAAGGATTAAAGGGAAAAATTCATTTAATATATATATATGACATTTATATGTCATATATGATTATCAATTTAGGCTTTTGGTTTGCTGTACGAGGAAAAACAAAAGAAACGCAGCAACAGTAGCGGTTCGAAGGGCAAACCCTTCGGGGTTTTGCCCCGGTACTCAACTAGGGGATCAATAGCATTATCCTTGGCATGATATGTAATTATTTTCCGACTCATAATATTATTTTGGTTTCATTATTCAATTATAATTTTTATTCTAATTTAATTATTGAGGCATATTTATTTATTGTGTTATAATTAATTGTCTTTTAATTTATTATTGGCCAATGAATTATTTGTTATTATATCTTTGTTTATTTATTGTTTTATATGTTGTTTTATTTGTCATTCCACTAGGGTATTTTGGTGATGTGGAAACTAGGTCCTAGCCTAGTTTTGATTCTTTTTATTATTAATGCTTTTGCGTTATTAATTGTTTCTAGTGTATGCATGTATAGTTTGTTGGTAGCCACCCTTGTTTCGGTAATTTTGAATGACGGTAGTGTCTATGTGCTTAGGAGATATGACCAACTAACCCTAAGTAGGTAGATTGAGTGGGAAGGGTAAGAATTGACCAACTGACGACCCTTCTTCGCTAGTGCGATTTGACCAACTGATCACCTGCCGTTTAGATGAACTTAAGAAGTTAGGGATAAGTGTCTAAGATGCTAGCGCCCGGGAACTCATTATTGCGAATCTTGCTTGTAGAGGTACTTAATGACTTGGCTTAGGGGACTAAAAACAACTGGACTTTCAAGGGGTCACCCACGATCTCCGGTGGAAACCTTTGCTGATAGGTTAGGACGAACTGACCAAATGCTGTCCTAGCGACTTAAACCCCCACTTGAAACAGGAATCTAGTGACTTTTAGAACCTATGTAATGCGATAGTAAACACCGGCTCTTAATGACTGCTATTAGATTGCCGAATGATCCTGGGTGACCTGTTCATCTTGGTAAGGATTCTAAGAACCATAAGGTAGACGAATTGACCATAGGAGTCTAAAAATTTGCCATCTACCAAATTTTACCACTTGTGGATGAACTCAGTTTAAGAATTGCATCACTATCGTTCCCATTAGATTGCTTACCAGAGAACCAGCCCAATTGATCACGTGACAACTTAAATATTATCAATCATATCATTAAAACTTATTTATTTGACCAATTTAATTGAATAGACAGTTAGGAATCAACCGTTCTTGAGACGACCTCGGTCTTACCATTCCCTCATTACATGCGACCGGGTACACTGCCCGTTAGTGCATTAGGTATGCCATAGGTAAACGAGTAACTATGAATGTAAAACCTTGTCAGTAAAACCTGCATCAAACGTACATTCCGATTTTATAAGATATGATATTTTATGACCATGTTCTGTTTTACTTTTTAAAACTTTTAAGTATAACACAACTGCCTTTTTTGTCCTTATTTTAAATATCGTCATTGTTGGGCAACATTGACTAGGTCTCTCTTATGTTTTAATGATGACAGACAAACCTTCATAACACATAAAATCACAAACGTTTGTTAAAAACCGATCGGTTCCTTAACTGGAACTGGCGTGCTGGTGACACGCCGGAGCACTAGCAGCGCGCCACCTTCTTTTAAAGAACAGCTCAATTTTTGAAAGTAGGCTTTCCCATAATAAATGTGGCTCTTTCATTACATGTATGTATATGATAATTGAGTCATTAGGAACAGTCGAAACGAGTTTTACACTTAGAGGGATACAAAATCAAGACCTCCCGCTTTTGACAAAATGCAAACTCAATGTACTTTACCAAAAGCCTCTAGCTAATGCCAAAACTTTTTTTCCAAACCTTGGATATTCATACTTTCAATGTAACATCAAACTAAAGTATTCATATGACCATAATATGTGTGTATGTCTTATGTTATCACGTAACATACTCCCTTATTGGTATAACAAAGTCAAAGGTCACTTTGCGTATACGCATCCTTTCCCGCTATGCGATATGCTTTACTTGTGATGCAAAGCACTTAACTTGTTTGCATTAAGATGATTAGTGAATATGTCATTTGTTGTGTTAATACAAATAAGCTGTAAAAAAATTTATTTATATTTTACAATCTTTTTATGTTTTGTCGATAACAATCGTAAATTATTTTAAGAAAAAAATAAAATACACAAGTTTTAAGCCAATAGTTTTCTAACTCATTATACTAATCATACATTAACCTTATACATTTTTACCAACACTCTAGATTAATACATAAATACATTAAGTATAAAAATGTCTAAAACCATTACTTACACAAAAGTAACTACACAAATCTCTTTACAAAGGCCAAACCATTTTCCTAGATTATACAAGTAACATTTGTTACTTACACTTTTAAGTAAAAACAAATAAAACTAACTAAGGTAAACATAAATCAAATTAACTTTATTACCTTATGCATGACATCACATAGTTCACTTTTATCATATTTTTGGAAGACTTGCAAGATCACACAAGATTGTTGGGTTTATTGATTCGATGATACAAAACAATAAAGAATGAAACATCAAGGACTTAAAGTGACAGGAAGGAAATCTACAAAAAGATGGAGGGACTTGCTTGCAAAATAAGATTTATTGTTTAGTCCTTAGTAGAGATTTGTAAACCCTAATCCTCTAGTATATAAAGAGGACACGGGTGTAGGTTTTAATTAAGTCTTCCAATATGTAGACGTCTAGTAAAGGTGTGTGTGTGTAACCTAGGCGTAGCGTATAAACGCCTAGGGATAGTTAGTTAGTGTTAGATCATGTCTTTGATCTTTATTATAGTTAGTTAGTTTATGGTGAATGAAAAACCTTGTTCAATAATAAAGTAATGATTTGTTTATTCCGCTGTGCATGTTATTAATCTTTGTTATTGATCCCTAGCTGAGCTTTTAAACGATCTTTCAAAGATCTTGAGAGATTATAATATCCAAAATCCAGATTTAATTGATCAGGGAGCTGGATCCCTTTGATTACACTGGTCGGATCCTTTTTGAAAGGGATCCGTCGGATCTGTGTGAACAGTGACCAAATTTCCTATAAATAGCAAACTAATTCTCACTATTAATTCACCTCTCTTGATACATTCTCTTTAACATTCTTATTATCTCATCTAACCGTAGATCTCAGATCAAACTTACTTTTATATTTCTTTTTTGTGATCATCTTTTAGAAGAAGATATTACGAATCTTTGCATATACGACGATCAAGTCATAAGTTTGCTTGTTGCTAATCGTCGTAATCATTCCAAGATAATTATATTGATTCTTGAACATCACTCACTCATTGTAAATATAAAGATCATCCTCCTTAACTGTAGATAGTGTATGGGTTGGTTCTATCGTTGTTAGAACTAGGATTATGCAATGTACAACTATTATGTATCCCCTAGATATAGATTTTGAATTTGTATGTATGATTCAACCAAATCGAATTTTACGTAAACCCCAAAGTTCTAGCAAAAATTTCTCACGTCTAGGACATTGACAAAAAAATGTTTTCTTACACCATTAATACAAACTAAGAACGTTTTTGCATGCATACATGACTATCTCTTGAATATTCAAGGATATACATAACCAATATGTGTTTCTCAATATATTCAATTGAGCCACATTGATTAAAGGAGTGTTTGGGTTAACTCATTAATATTGTGTCTTGAGTTGAGATAATCACACCTCTACATTGTTTGCATATAGACACACACTTAGGCACATTTAATTAATGTATTGTTTTCATTATATATTGAGATTTCTAGTTTAATAGGTGTTTAAATGCTATGTGTGATTCAAAAGGATTACCAACAAACCAAAAATTACATGCCACTTATTTCCCAAGAACCAAACACCCCAAAAATCTTGTTACAACATACAAAAACCTTCAATCTCGTTTAATTCATGAGGGTAGATTTATTCTTCCCACTTTAATTCAAAGAGACCACATTGAAAATCTATTTAGCTTCATTAGGTTTGATTGCTTATACAATATTGACGAGCAAATATGTACTAGTTTGTCTTCGAGTTTTATCACCATGTTTACCTCATACGACATGAGGAGGATCAAACTTTGTCCATCGGGTTTTGGGTAGAAAAACAACATATCATGCTTTCTCTTTAAGAGTTTGCTGACATTGTCGATCTTTCAAATGACGGGCAATGTGCCTATATGGAAGATTGATCTTGAGTCACTTCTTGAAAACCAAGAAGAAGAAGGTCCTTACAAAACTCATTTACCTAGTCCAGAACAAATGAAAGAAACAAACCAAGTTCCAAGAATCGTTCATACAAAACATGCTAAAAAGGGATAATTTTACCTAGATCCAAATAGGATTTTCACCAACGAATTCCACCCAAGTATGAAAAGTTGGGAAGAACTTATTCATGAAAATGTCTTTTTTATTGCGGGAAATCATGACCATCTTCCAGCGTGTTGTTCTTACATGATCTATTGTCTAGCAACTGAGCAAGACTATGATCTAGCTTATTATGTTGCTAAAAGGATGGTAAATTTCAAGGTCAGGTTCAATAAGGTGTTGCCGTATGGCATGTTGTTGACCTGTCTTTTTAGACACGTGTTGGTCACATATCCAAATCTTTTAGGAGCCCAATAAGTGTTAGAAAATCAATTCGTGGAGTCTTTGGGTGGGGAGCGTGTTAGAAAATCTGTGAGTAATAAAGGGAAGGGAAAATGTGTCTGTTTACCATCTTATTCATCTTCCGCTTCTCACCAATAGTCATCATCAAATAATGACATTGGTGAGGGAAATCAAGGTGCTTCTAGAACTAATCTTGCACCTAGATCCTACTATCATTTACTTTTGGATACTTCAAACATAATCTACAAGGATCCAAATAATGTTGGTGAAGAAGCCACTCAGGAGATGATATGTCGTCAAGCAATCATGATGAACAAAGGAACAACAATGCATAAGGAGCAAAGGGGCGCACTCAAATCGTTGGGAAATGCTATTGCAAAATTGGGCCAAGCAATCAAGAAGAAGTTTAAGTGAGGTTGTCATGTATGGCTGAACAATTTATGATTTTTGTGAACTTGTTATGGTGGTAAGACAAGTATTATGGTATGATTAATATTATTATTAATATTACTTACTTTTTAGGATGCTAACTTTTATTAGGATGATTAAGTTAGGATGATTGGTTTCAATTTTATCATCCTACCTATTATGCATTTGCTTTGCATGCCTGTGTTTAGTATTTTGCATGACTTATTATGCATTATATTGGTTTTTTTCATGCATATGCTTATCTATGACTTGTTGTGCATTATATTGGTGTTTTTCATGCACGCATTATAGTTTACTTGAACTAAGTATATAGTTGGGTTAGGACTAGATTCTTGCATCCTTTTAGGTCCCAAATCTTGCTGCAAATCAGCCTCATTAGCCTTGCTTTACACCCTAAATACCCATGGATATTTCAAAGAAATGCAAAAAAAATGCTCCAGCAAAAAATGGATCCACGGATGCCTTATTAATTAGGGATCCATCTGTGAGATAAAGGATCCATGGTCTGCTGGATAGATTCTTCAAATCTTTGGTTCCTTAACTTTTTGCACTTTCATAACTAATCATAATCAATTTCTTAATCCCTGGATTAAAACAAAAATTCCATAACACAACATGTATTTGGTTACCTCCATTTTCACCTTGAATATCCATCATCTTCCTCACATTTTACTTGCATCCTCAAACACTCTCAACCTTCATCCTACATTACCATGCCTTCCTCATCTTACTAATCTTCCACACACTTTCAAGCGAAGAACCGCTAGGATAAGTGTGAGACAACACATCTTATTTGACTTAGTCCCTAGTGAAGATATCTTTACAAATACCCCATCACCAACTCCACAACCTTACTCTCCAAATCCACCAAATTCACTAACTAAAACTCCATCTACCATGGAGGTGTCGTCTCCATCACCTCAAAGAGCCAACCCATCACCCTTCCATGACACAATAATCCATACTTTGAGGATTTGGTTGACATACCACCTAGGTCATCTCATCCACCACCACCACATCAATCACCACCAATTGTCATGGATACAACTTATGCACCATCACATGATTTCTCACAACCTCAATCACATCATTTCCTTTGGTGTCCACATATGCACAATGCAACATGTCCATGTTGCATCAACACTAGGAATGAAATTCATGCTTTTTGTGAGGAGATCACTTTCATGTTTTCCTACATCAAACAACATATCACCACCTCTTCTGCTCCAAGCTCGAGATCTTCTATCTAAAAAATAGATTGTTTACAGTAACCTTCTCAAATAATTTTAGGATCTCTTTTGGGTTGAAGCAGGTTCTAAGACTTTTAGTCTTCTAGTTATTTAGTTTCTAGTTTATTTTATCTTTTATTGTATTGGCATTTTCCCTTAATGGATTACACTTTATTTAAATATGTGGTTTATGGTTATTACTTATGGTGCCTTATGTCCTATTAATACATATGTTTTTGGTGACTTGCATATTTATTTATTTTTCATTTTGGCTAAAATGTTTTAGCCAACATCTTGTATGTGATATTGCTTATGGTTGTTTATATACACTTGTATACTAATTTTGTTTTGTAGCTCGTCACCATAGCTCGATTTCTTGGTGCCCTCAACAAGGGGGAGCATCCACCAAGGGGGAGAATTTGCAACACAATTTGTTTATTCACTTCGTCAAGACACTCTTTTTTCTTCGACAAAAAAAAGGAGAAATGGTTAAAACTCATTAATAAAAACTTGTCTACTAAACTTTTTCTTAAAATGAGTTTAAATTTTAACATCATAAAAAAGGGAGATTATTAATACAAATAATGCATAAAAATGTTTTTTCTATTTTATGATTTCTCTATATTTTGATAATAACAAAATATAAAAACATTCTACATAAAAGACGTAAACTAGTTATTAGTCATAAATTTCCATTTCGATGCAAAATCACTTAATGTATGAATAATGGATATTAAACTTGATTAATGATAAAAGATATACTTTTTTATACACATTACATTTTAATGTTTACCAAACATTTTTACAAAAGTTATTTACAAATGATTTTTTGTACAAGTAAAAATGTTTTTAATAAAACGTAAATTAGATTTGGCTTCTAGAAACATAATCTAGCACGATTATGCAAAGATTATCAGAGATTTTTATAAGCTACAACAAAAGATAAACAAGAGATGGAAGTTGGCAGTCCACGGCTCCTTTAAGGACCACGGGTCCCTTATCATGAAAGGATCTGTGGATCCGTCGGGGGAGCCTGAAGAGCTCCTTGCTTGCCTATAAATAGAAGCCAATTTTCACACTTTTGAACCACCTCTTACAATTATTTTATGCATTATTTTCACACATTTATACACCACTTTATTTGATCATTTCACTTTTTTATATCAATTGTAAGTAATCCAAGAACTAACCTTTTAGATGCAAGAGAAGAACACAAGAAATCTTCAAGATTCAAGTTTGTAGTGTTAGTTTGTGCATTTGTAACATTTGTTGCATTATTATACTTCACCATCATACAACAAGTTCATAACCACTTATCATACACCATAGAGAGTTCTAGTTAGTATTTTAGTCCTAAAAATATGAGTGTGAAAGGTTGGTTGTATATTGATAAGAAAACGATATTTAGCTTAGTATCGCAAAATATTGCAAGCGACGTTGTACGATTTTCTCCGCCTTAAGGGAATTTGTTTACATAGTGGAGTGAACTCTAGAGTTGGACACTCGGGGATTGGAGTAGGGCGAATAGTAGCTTCATGATCGAACCACTATAAATCCTTGTATTGTGGTTTGATCTTGCCATCTCTTACTTATTCTCTTGCATTTTACTTATTGTCATGCATTTACTTTATATATATATATATATATATATATATATATATATATATATATATATATATATATATATATATATATATATATATATATATATATATATATATATATATATATATATATATATATAATGATTGGTTGATTTCATATATACTTGAATCTAAATTATCCAAACTTAAATTTTAAGGGTGGTAAAAACTATTCAACCCCCTTCTAGTTCTCCACATTCGGAATAGCAACCCCTTCTAGTTTTCCACATTCATATTTCACCCTAACCGTATAAAGCACATCACTCTCACCCTCAAAATTTGGAATAGCAATAACCATGTTATCCTTGAGATTCTAATCATCTCTAATATCAATCATCACACGGGCATAATTCAAATGCCCCCATGCGTAAAGAACAAGTGTATGAATCAAGCGTAAATGAATTACTAAGTCTAGTAGCCAGAGCACTCAATCCTTCCTCAGTAAAGACCACAATAGGAATATCATGCATTTTAACCAAAACCGGAATTGAGCACAAGTCTTCTTTCAAAATTTTTGCATTGGGTGTCCGCTAGATCCGGGTGAACAGTGGACAACTTGCTTATAAATAGTGAGTTATTTCTCTTTTGCTCTTTACACCTTTTAGACATATCTTCTCTCTATTTTCTAAACTCTCTAATCTCAGATCCAAGGATCTTTCTACGTAGTTTCTCTTTGTGATTCTCTAGGTTCCTCTTAAAGGCGAGATCACGACCTCTCGAAGACTTGTAAGCTCAAGACATGAGTTGCTAGGATTCTTCATCTCTACAAAATCACTAAAGTGTATCTTCTTATTCTTTCTTCTCAAGTTTGTTGTAGAAGTGTTGTAGTAGTCGTGTAAGTAAGAATGTTGGTCCTTTGATGTGTTGTGCTAAGTAGGTGTTGATTGGGTTGTGGTTCCTCCATTGTTAATGGAACCCGGTGTCTAGCCTTATACCGGATAAAGTGTAGGAAAAGAAGGTTTAGTTCTACCTTGTGTGAAGAACCCGGTATTTAGCTTTGTACCAGATAAAGTGTAAGCGATGTTGTGAAGGCTTATCCACCGATGAAAGGAGCTTGTGTTCTGTAGAGCTTACGGAACTCTCGAGTTGGATACTCAGGGAGTGGAGTAGGGAAAGGAAGGAGTCCTTATAGCCGAACCACTATAAATACTTTTGTTGTGGTTGTGTTTTTCTATCCCTCTTTCATAGTTTATTTTTATATGCTTTTCTATTATCAATAACCAACACGTCAAAACTAGATTGACATAAGTCGATCTAAAAGTTTTGAAATGAAGTTTTAATCGGTAAAACTATTCAACCCCCCCTTCTAGTTTACTATAGAATTGAAGCCCTACACCATCACGTTAATGAAGATCATATGGTCAGGAAACTCAAGATAGAAGATTCACACTCCACATCATAAGGAATGAAGATTCCAGATTGGATGTTGACGGGGATGTTAAGGATACAAAGCCGTATCATGATTATGTAGTAGGGATAACTGGTGTAGGCGTTCCTATGGTTTAACCACAACCAGTTGGACCTACCCTGGGAACACATAGGGAAGATTCTAGAACCCAAAGGTCAAAAAGAATAAAGCACGCTGCTGTTGTGGAGAGATTGGAAATTGGTAGGAAGAAGAATCTGCCAAAAATTGTGATTGATAGAAGAGAACCGGAAGTTGAATCTCCTATTCTAACTGCTGAACAAATTGAGCAAGTTAATATAAGAGAAGCACTTCAGTTGAGCTTAGCAACAAGAGAAAGTAAAATTAAATAAAAAAGTAGAGTTGAACTTGAGAAGAAACGAAAATCAGAAGAGGATAGGGAGATTGATATGTTATTTGGAGAGGGTGATACGAGTTGGAGAAAGAAACCAATAGTTGAAGATGATGTTGACGATGATGAGACAGATGATGATGTGGATGTATATGCCCTAGAAAGGAGAAAAAGAACAATGCAGGCGCAGACAACCATTAGCTCCCCTAGGAAAACTTTGTCACAAGATGTTATCAATCTTGTTTTCTAAAACCGAGCACCTAACATAGGGCCCCTTGGCCCCTCTGGGGTGCGTAGGTGATAAGGATTTAAAATGTACACTTTTGAGGGGTCATTTAAGCCCTTAATTGATCACTTTTGTATTCGTTATTACTTAATTTCGTTCCTTTTTACTTTTTAGGTCTCTTGAAGGCAAATTGCTGGAATAACACTTATTCAGACGAAAAGGCGCGAATATACGAAGAAAATGGCCAAAGTCAAGAATCAAGACACTCAAGCTGCCGGAACTAAAGGGGACGTCGTCACAACCAAAAGGGGATGGCATCATTGCCAAAATGGCGACGCCTTCGTGGATGTTTTGTGACGGTCCAGTAGCCAAATTGCTAATTATCAAGTGACGGCATCAGGTTTTAAAAGAGTAGGGCGTCGCAGCTCAGACGGCCTAGATTTGATCCAGACGGCGTCAGAGACTGAAGGCGACGGCGTCATAGGCATAAGGTGACGTCGTCACAATGCTAACGTGGCCAAGACGAAACCCTAATGACGGCGACCCGACGGCGTCACAATTAAAGAGTGACGCCGTCGCGATTGTAACATTATATATAGAAACCGAATTTTTCAGTTTTCAGTGTGTAGTTTTGTGGAGTAAAAACCTAAACCGAACCAAGGCTGTCTTGTACAGTATTTTAGGGTTCCATACCCTATCTTACATCAAGAAAAGTGTTTTACTTCATTAATCCAATTATGTCTTCAATTGATTGTGTGTATGCTTGCATGTTTTCCATGTACGGCTAATTTACTTGTGTGTTTGCTCGGGTAATATGAAATCTAGTTATTGAATATTGATTGGTTGTCTCTTATCTTAATTCTTATTGATCTAGTATTGTGATAGGTCATTCGTTGTGTCATTAATGCTTGATTAATCTTTGTGAAACCTAGCTTATAGTCACTAGTGGAATCGTAGGCTAAACATCCAAAGAGTACCTTAGTCTTAAGTTTATGAATCCTATAGATTTTGTAGTCATTAACCTTTGGTAGCTTCAAAGAGTTAGGTATAAACGCGTACCCTACGACCTTAGACACACAACGCGATTAAGAATAAGGACGTGACAATTCAACCATCAATAGGAGATAACTAGGGAGTAATAAAACCTAAGTAAACACATTTTTAAATCATCATACGAGCACACAACAATATACATAGACTACCCCTAGCTTAGTTAATTAGATAATTAGATAAGTAGAGTAATCGGTAGAAATACCAACCCCCAAATCTAAACCCCGAGATTCGTACTTTTCCATTTCCTAAAAAAACATAAAAAAACTAAAAAATAATCTTCCTCAACCCCAACCTTAGCGTAGTAATTTATCAATAGCATTCCTATTCCCCTAGAGAACGATATCAATACTCATGGCTTACCCTAATACTACACTACAATGATTAGGTTCACTGCCTAGGGTGTTATAAAACTTGATCGACAAAAAGGAAGTTCCTTTGACCCCGAACGTGCTGTGTAAGTGTATCAAGTTTTTGGCGCCGCTGCCGGGGAATAGAATAGCTAGTTAGATTTCCACCTCGTTTAGGTTCCCTTGCTTGATTCCTATCAAGTAAGCTTTTTTCTCATTTTTAGCTTCCTTGTAGTCTATCCCCCTTCTTTGTGTTTATGTTCGTAAAACCCTTTTCATTTGTCGCTATGGCAAGTGAAGTTGCATTTGAATCATTAACAAATGAGGAACAATTGAATTTCGCAGATTGGATTGCTTTTTATTGTTCTAATGAATTTGTGAGTGATCTTAGAGATATCCAAAAGGAGACGGGTGTAAGGTTGGATGAATTTGATAAATTTTGTGCTTGTGTGGCTTCTATTCAACGATCATTGTTAGAATCAACTCCTTTTAGTGAGACCCTCTGGAAATTTTTTGAGAAAAGCCTCCTAAGCAAAAACCATCAGCTGTCACAACTTGAGGAAATGGATAAGGAGGATTTATCAAACCTTAGGCATCATGATAAAAAAGACCTAGTTTTTAAGAACATGGAACCTAAACCCGAACAAGATTGTAAGATGGTTATAGTTGAACTACCTAGTTGCATGCGTAGGATAGATTTCACCAAAACATATAACATGCGTGAGGAATCCTTTAGGCAAATAGAACATAGTGATCAAATTTTTGAGAATGATTCTTATGAATCGGACCAAGAATTTGAAATGGCTAAAGAAGGATTTGAGATACTTAGAAGTGTATTTGGGTTAGATCATACTAAAACACATGATGAACTTTTAGGAGATCTAGATATAATGGAGAATGAGGTGGAAACTCCAAGCCCACAAGCCCTACCATCACTTGAGGAACACACATCGCCTATAACTTACTTGGAAGAAGTAGAAGAGACTATAGGAACCCCAATTGATAAACCTTTAGACCAAATTCCACTAGAGAATGTAGGTTTAGATGCTTGTTTTCATGACCTCTCTCTTAGTCCTAGGGAAGTTCCTAATTTTGATGAACAGGAGCCTCAACCAAAAACCTTACCCAATTTTCCATCTTTAGATGTGAATCTAGGATTTGAATTAGGCCCCAATCCACCCATCAAAATAAATAGTCCGGGTAGTTTCTTTATAAAGGTAGTGGACTCTAGGCCATGTAGAGTGGAAGCTAATATAGGATTAACCCATGACCTTACACACTTACATCACCCATTCATGGTTGATAACAAAAAACATTATGGGTTTAAACCGGGTTTATTAGGTCAAGATGGATCCTTAACTAAGAATCTCTTGAAGCTGATAGAAGATGATCAATTTCTAGGAGATAGATTTGATTCACCCGCTACACCCATAAAATTAGGTAAGGTTAGAATGAATAGAGCACACTCATTTGAGCATATAAATCACCCATCACCCTCTCCTCACGTGGCAAATTACTACCCTAAGGGTGTGTATCGCCACTATCACCCGCACTTAAACTTAAGTGTAGGGAAAACCTCCCCTTTATCCGTTAAATAACGGTAGAGTCAAGCTCATGACTCGAACAAAAACAAGCGCTTCTTGAGAGGCAACCTATGTGTATTTGTTTTTCATTTTTATTTGTGTGTCATATATCTTTTCATTATTGTATGTTCTCATGTTTGAATTTGTAAAAATGCTTTATTTTGTCTTTAACCTCGTCTTAATTACATATAAAGGTATTTTACAAAAGGGATAAGTGTAGGGAAGATTGCACACGTTTTTAAAAGAACGTGAACATGAGAATTACGATTATTGAAAAGATATACATGTGTGTTTGTTAGAATCAAATTCTTGTATCGAGTCATAAAGGATATTTTGCAGGAATTTTTCCAGAATCTAAAGATATAAATTTTCCATAATTTTTCCAGAAAATCTCAGACCAGTTTCTGTCAGGATAACCTGACGGCGTCAGGATCGCAACCTGACGGCGTCAGGAGGAGTAGAAACAGCTTACTACTTTTTCTCGTTTTCTGAGCTACTTTTAAATTTTTGGAATTTTCGAGGTCTTAATTTTCCAGAAAATCTGTAAACATCCATTCCACAAGCATTATATCCTAGTTTAGTAGAGTCATATATATATTGTTACCGCTGATTTTACGTGAAGGTTTCGTTTGTTTTCTTCAAGTGTGCAGGTTTAATTTATCAAGAAGATGATACAAAATATTGGAAGGAGCTTTTCACGCAAACATTCTTCTTGAAGAAAGATGTAACCACCACTTCACACGGATCCTACCGAGCTAATCAGGGGAGTACTAGTTTCTTTCATTTTTAATTACCTTCCATTATCATAACTTTGATACTTTCGGGGAACATTGGGGACAATGTTCAGTTTAAGTATAAAACGGGAACTTTGAAACTATGCTTATCCTTGAATATTTTCTTTGTCCAATTTCATTTGTGTAATAAACCATGAGAAAATGACGGTCAGGGTAATTTTAGCACCAAATTTAAATTTTTCGTGACATGTAGGAGTGGGCCATTAGTCTTAATAAAGCGTCTCATGGATAGGAAATTGCATGACTAGCACAAAAACCCTTTACCACTTAAATTTCACCCAAAATGTGAGGATCGCCCTTAGATTAGTAGGAATTAAAGCATTCATCTTTAATGCTTAGAGTGTGAACCGGTAGTATAATAGATTCTAGAACTTGTTTTGTGATGCATTCCGAGATCGCTAGTAAGACTACACTTGTGTAGTTAGGAATAACTAAATGATAAGAGGCATTAGGATAACCCTTGTTTGATACCCGTAATATAATTACTTCTTCCACATCGGTTGAGTAATTCCCCCATACCCTTGCGTTGTACTCATTTTTAGTACACGATACCCCTAGTTAACCCCTCTGAGCCTATCCTTTTCGCGGTTCTCGTGATGTTTCGGTTTTCCGGAATATCAATGAAGAGCATTATTTACACCCCACCCCCAAATGTACACCCAAATCGCCTTAGCCTACCTTGTATGCACTCACTTTTACTGCATTATTGTTATCATACTAAACCCTTAGTTCAATTATCTAGTTGCTTGCATAAGTTGCTAAGTCGAGTCATATCATTTGTACACAGTTTTGGGACGATTGGGACTCATGGGAAAAGTTAAATTTTATGAAATCATGGGAAGGGAACGTTAAATTCAAATTCCCTTTATTTGCATAATAATGTACTCCAAGTGTTTTGATCTTTTCAATTCGGGTCAAATTAGTGTTAGAATAATAAAAACTCAAGTGTAGGGATGTGCCTATAAATCCCTATTATTTTGATGTTATCGTAGAAGATGGTAGAGTAAAAGTGTATGAAAAAAAAATCGAAAAAAGACAAAAAGAAAAAAATAGAGTGTTAAATATATATATATATATATATATATATATATATATGTGAAAAAAAACATACGGGGCTACCATCCTACATCTATCTTTAAATTTATGTTTGTTTGTTTCAGTTAACTAGAGTTTAGAGTGTCGAGTCTTGGCTTAGAAACGTCATTCTTCGCATGCTTGTAACATATAGATTTTGACTTGCCACCACTAAATCGCCTATCCCACCAAACCCTTTGTTTCCTTACTGTAAGCCTAACTTTACAACCCTTTAAAAGACCTCTTGGATAGTCTTTCCTAGGTGCTTACACCAAAGCGATGGAGGTTTGATCTAGTCTCAAGCCTATGGTAATCTATGTACTAGGACCGGTTAATGAGTGTTTATCTTCCATTTCCACTTTGATATATTTCATATACACCCGAGAGATGTGAGTATCCAAACACCCCTTGTGAGGTGCTAGTATGTAATTTCCGTGCTTGTTATGACTTTTGCGGGGCTTATATGTGTTTTGGGTTGTTCTAAACCAATGCTTCATGACCTTTAACTTATAAATTAATTAGCTAAAAGCACATTTGCTTGAGGACAAGCAAATACCAAGTGTAGGGATATTTGATAAAGATTTAAAAGGTACACTTTTGAGGGGTCATGTAAGCCCTTAATTGATCACTTTTGTATCCGTTATTACTTAATTTCGTTCCTTTTTACTTTTTAGGTCTCTTGAAGGCAAATTGCTGGAATGACACTTATTCGGACGAAAAGGCGCGAATATACGAAGAAAATGGCCAAAGTCAAGAATCAAGACACTCAAGCTGTCGGAACTAAAGGGGACGACGTCACAACCAAAAGGGGACGGCGTCACTGCCAAAATGGCGACGCCGTCGTGGATGTTTTGTGACGGTCCAGTAGCCAAATTGCTAATTATCAAGTGACGGCATCAGGTTTTAAAAGAGTAGGGCGTCACCTCGAACGGCCTAGATTTGATCCAGACGGCAGAGAGGCTGAAGGCAACGGCGTCACAGGCATAAGGTGACGTCGTCACAATGATAACGTGGCCAAGACGAAACCCAAATGACAGCGACCCGATGGCGTCACAATTAAAGAGTGACGCTATCGCGATTGTAACATTATATATAGAAATCGAATTTTTTAGTTTTCAGTTTGTAGTTTTGTGGAGTAAAAACCTAAACCGAACCAAGGCTGTCTTGTACAGTATTTTAGGGTTTCATACCCTATCTTACATCAAGATAAGTGTTTTACTTCATTAATCCAATTATGTCTTCAATTGATTGTGTGTATGCTTGCATGTTTTCCATGTTCGGCTAATTTACTTGTGTGTTTGCTCGGGTAATATGAAAGCTAGTTATTGAATATTGATTGGTTTTCTCTTATCTTAATTTTTATTGATCTAGTATTGTGATAGGTCATTCGTTGTGTCATTAATGCTTGATTAATCTTTGTGAACCTTAGCTTATAGTCACTAGTGGAATCGTAGGCTAAACATCCAAAGAGTACCTTAGTGTTAAGCTTATGAATCCTAGAGATTTTGTAGTCATTAACCTTTGGTAGCTTCAAAGAGTTAGGGATAAATGCATACCCTACGACCTTAGACACACAACGTGATTAAGAATAAGGACGTGACAATTCAACCATCAATAGGAGATAACTAGGGAGTAATAAAACCTAAGTAAACACATTTTTAAATCATCATACGAGCACACAACAATAGTCATAGACTACCCCTACCTTAGTTAATTAGATAATTAGATAAGTAGAGTAATCATTAGAAATACCAACCCCCAAATCCAAACCTCGAGATTCGTACTTTTCCATTTCCTAAAAAAACAAAAAAAAGCTAAAAAAATAATCTTCCTCAACCTCAACCTTAGCGTAGCAATTTCTCACTAGCATTCCTATTCCCCTAGAGAACGATATCAATACCCGTGGCTTACCCTAATACTACACTACAACGATTAGGTTCACTGCTTAGGGTGTTATAAAACTTGCTCGACAAAAAGGAAGTTCATTTGACCCCGAACACGTTGTGTAAGCGTATCAGTAGGAATGTCAGGGATACATTCCCTTTCAAAAAAGCTCAATCCTGAACTTGTAATAACTAAGGGCATGTTGGTCCTTTGATACAGAAGTCTTGAGGAGGTGAACCTAAGGGGGGACTCCATAGATCTGGGCCGACTCAATAATGAGTTGCAAACTGATGATTTTATAGAGGTTACTATGACCGATAAGGGTGCACTAGACCAACGCGATGCCCTGGGAACTAACTCCAAACTCCTGTTGAGATTACTAGGGGGACCTGAACTTGCACATGTGCTGATAAGGATTTAAAACGTACGCTTTTAGGGGGTCATTTAAGCCTTATTTCGACACATTTTATATCCGTTACTGCTTAATTTCGTTCCATTTTACTTTTTAGGTCTTTTGGAAGCAAAATGCTAAAATGAAACACATATGAACGAAAATGAGTAAATACATGAAGAAAATGGTAAAGTCAAGATCGAAGCCACTCAAGACTGATCAGCAGAACCTGACGGCGTCCCACCCAAAGGCGATGTCGTCCCTCTATGAAGACTAGATTAAAACATGCACGCGACGGCTCAGTGAAATTTCTGGTCTTACAACCTGACGGCGTCACACTTTAAATTATGAGGGCATCACTCATAGTTTTCACCCCAGACGGCCCAAATCTAGAATCAAGACGACGTCTCAACTAAAGACCGACGGTGTCCCAACTCTAAGGTTAGGCCGTCCCATCGATGACTTGGCCAAAACAAAACCCTAATGACGGCGACCTGATGGCGTCCTATGCAAAAGGTGAGGTCGTCGCGATTGTAAATCTATATATAGAATTCGATTTTTCTGTATTTTAAGAGGTAGTTTTTGGAGAGCAAACCCTAACTCAGTTGTAGTCCGACTTGGACAGTATTCTAGGGCCCCATACCCTATTCTACACATCGAGATAAGTTTGTTAATTCAAATTATCATTATGTCTATCCCATATTCAATTGATTGTTTGTATGTGATGTGCTATGATGCAGGTTTTACTGACCAGGTTTTACATTTATAGTAACTCGTCTACCTATGGCCTACTTAATGCACTAACGGGCAGTGTACCCGATCGCATGTAGTGAGGGAATGGTAAGACCGAGGTCGTCCCAAGAACGGTTGATTCCTAATTGTCTAATTAAATTAGTCAAATAGATAAGTTTTAATGTAATGATTGATAATATTTAAGGTGTCACGTGATCAATTGGGCTGGCTCTCTGATAAACAAGCTAATGGGAACGATAGTGATGCAATTCTTAAACCTATTTCTTCCGCAAGTGGCAAGAGTCGATAGACTCCTTTGGTCAATTTGCCTACCCTATGGTTCTTAGAATCCTCACCAAGATGAACAGGTCACCCGGGATCATTTGGCAATCTAATAGCAGTCATTAAGATCCGGTCATTTACTATCGCAATATATGGGTTCTAAATGTCACTAGATTCCTGTTTCAAGTGGGGTTAAAGTCGAGAAGACAGCATTTGGTCAATTCGCCATAACCTATCAGCAAAGATGCCACCACAGGAGAAATCAGGCGCACCGTCATAAGTCCTGTTGTTCCCGGTCCCCTAAGCCAAGTCATTAAGTACCGCTACATGCTAGATTTATAATAGTGAGTGCCCGGCCGTTAGGAACTTAGACACTCACCCCCTAATTCTTAAGTTCATCCAAACGGTAAGTGATCAGTTGGTCAAATCGCACAAGTAGAAAGGGTCGTCAGTTGGTCATATCTTACCCTTCCCGTCTCAGTCCGCTCACCTAGGGTCAGTTGGTCATATCTCCTAGGAAATTGGCCTCTACCGCCATTCAAAACTACCGAAACAAGGGTAGCTACCAATAAACTATGCATGCATACACTAGAAACAATTAATTAACGCAAAAGCATTAATAATAAAAGAATCTAAACTAGGCCAAGACGTAATTTCCACATCTCTAAAATACCCTAGTGGGATGAAAAATATAATTACCAAGTAAAACAATAAATAAACCAAGACATAACATCAAAATAATTAATTGACAATTAATAAATTAAAAGACAACCAATTAAAACACAATAAATAAAGATGGTTTAACAATAGTAAATTAGAATCAAAATTAAAGTTGAATAATGAAACCAAAATAATTAAATGAGTTGGAAAATAATTACATATCGTGTCAAGGATAATGCTATCGATCCCCTAGTTGAGTACCGAACAGTTGCTGCTCTCTTTCTTTTGCTGCGTACAGTTGTTGTACCACACCACAATTGATGATCTGAATGTAGCACATGGGGTCACTATTTATAATATATGACTTTGGTCACTTAGCAACTTTAGTCTTTCATCTAGCGCCATCTTTTCATTTGGAGGTTTGTCATCATTTTACACATGAATGTGTAATAAACTTCATTTAATATTGACGACTTCAGCCTCTGGACATCAAAACTTCGTATAAAATATCCGCATTTAATTAATTACGGCGTAATTAAATTATGATTACGCCGTAACCTTCGAAACTTTGCGCCCAAGTAATAAATTACGGCGTAACGAAACATCGGGTTACGCCGTAAACCTTCGTAATCTCACACTAATCCGATCCGAAATAAACTCTACGGCGTAACTAATTCCATGTTACGCCGTAACCTTCATAAAATAATTACGACGTAACCATAAAAGATGGTTACGCCGTATCCTTCAAAGCATCATATTTACGCCGTAACATTATTAAGTAGTTACGGCGTAACCTTCACAAATAATTATCAGGCCTTCGTTGTATTAGTTACGACGTAGTCAAAAGTACCCTTTACGCCGTAACTTATCTTCAGAATATATTTCTTGGCCTTTTATCACTTCTTTTCCGCTCCAGCGCCTCATTTATCCTGAAATGCAAATATGAACGAATATAGACCAATTAAATACCATATTAATATAAATGAGGCCATAAACACGGGAATTTGATATATAAAAGATCAGACAATTTGATGTTATCATGCTAGGTGTGTACAAGTTTTAAATTTATAAAAGACGATTTACCAATTTTACCAATAACACATACGAGCAAGTGCACTCGTTCGTTATAGCAAGATTTTGAAGGTAAGTCGGGATCGTTCGCAGGGATTTGAGTGAATCTGATTAACAAGTCTAAATCAACTAAGGCAATCCAAAAGCATATAACAACGAAAGTAGATATAATGAAATTCAGATGATTAAAAACTACATTTGCTTAAACTAGTTTCTTATCCTTGATTAGTATGATTGTGTTAACCTCTTAACAAGTTGGTTATGATAATTAGTTGGTGTACTAATCTATTGTCCTTACAAGTTAAACATTCGTCAAGATTTTAGTTCATAAAAACAAGCATTAAATTTAACCAATCAATTCAAGATCAATTCAAGTTTCATAAGTTTACTTTCACAAACTTAAACACAAAAACATCCATTTGCTTTATCAAATTTGCTTAAGAAATGGTGAATACAAAAGGTAACCGATTATAGACAAAATGTTACAATTGATTGTGTTGGGAATAATCCGTTACCACGGATAGTTGTGGTTTACACTGCTTGGATTAACACTAGCAGTGGAAACGTATTCCCACTGCCAGTACATTGTTACCACTGCTATCAGTTTATGTTTAGTTAAACGCGTCTAGATAAGTATAGAATAGATCTTGTGTATATTCTATTATGTTAGCTTTATACTAATCTTGTAAAGGACTCCTTGTTGTATAAAAGGAGGTCCTAGGTCATTGTCTTAGGTACTTGTTAATTTACCTACGTATTACTCACAAAGGCTTCAAGGTGTAACCCTAGTGATAAGCTAAGATCACTCGTATTATTCATCAATAATATTGGAGCTTATGTTTTGTGTTTAATCTGTGTTTACATACTATACATCATACAATCCATCTTCTAAGTATTACTAAGTAAATTCCGCGTGCTTAATAATATCATACAAAATATCATTGACACAAGGAGTGTGTCCAGATCCATCAAGTGGTATCAGAGCGAACGTTCTGATATTTTGTTTTAGAAGATCCAAGGAATTAGCTTAACTCACTCACTTCATTCAATGGAGATGGAAAACAACCAATCAAACTCTTCTACACCAAGGCTACCAAAGCTCAAACTTAATGAGTTTGAGATGTGGAGGATACTGATTGATCAATACTTCCTCATACAGGACTATGCTCTATGGGAGATCATTCAAACTGGTGATTCTTTCATGCATGTGACTAGTATTGTGAAGGTTGGTGAAACAGATGTTGTAAAAGTGTTTGTGCCTGAATCTAGTATTGAAAAAGCTTGCAAGAAAAATGATCTTAAGGCTAGAAGTTTGTTGCTAATGACTCTTCCTAGAGATCAAATCATTGCATTCAGCAAGCACAAGACTGCTAAAGAACTGTTTAAAGACATTTGCTCAATGTTTGGTGGTAATGATGCAACAAAGAAGACACAAAAGACACTGTTGAAGCAAAGTTATGAAAACTTCTCTGCTTCAAGCAATGACTCACTTGATAGCATTTTTACCAAACTTCAGAAGATTGTTACACAACTGACTGTGTTTGGCATTGAGGTAGAAAAGGAAGACCTCAATTTAAAGTTTCTAAGAAGTTTGCCTTCAGAGTTTCAAACTAATGTCACTGTTTGGGAAAACAAGTCAGACATTGAAACAATGAAGCTCAATGATCTTTACAAAAACTTCAAACTCATTGAGCAAAGGTTGAAGAAGGCTGGGAAACTTGGTACAAGCTCTAGTAGCTTGGCATTGTTGTCAACCTCTGTTGACAGTGATGATTCTGAAGATGACAGTGATGATGAAGTTGCCATTGCTGGTTCTAAAGTTTCCACTGGTAATGTAAATGTTACCACTGCAGGTTCAAAGAAGAAGGTTGCTAGTATTGGAGATCCTACCTTTTATGCTTTCATATCCACACAAGTTGATGGCTCTGCCTTAACTCATGAAGACATAGAGCAAATTGATGAAGATGACTTGGAGGAGATGGATATTAAATGGCAGATAGCTCTTCTTAGCATGATGGCTAGGAAATTCTACAAGAAGACTGGCAAGCCTATTCACATCAATGGTGATGAAACTGCAGGCTTTCATAAGAAGAAAGTGGAGTGCTTTAACTGCCACAAGTTTGAACACTTTGCTAGAGAGTGCAGAAGACCAAAGACCAAGGACAACAGGTCTACTTGGTACAAGCAAAAGAAGGGACCAACTGTGGAAGAACCAAAGGCAATGCTGGCTATTGATGGTGTGAGATATGATTGGAGTTTCATGGATGATGAACAAGAAGAAGAACATTCTGATGCTGCTCTTGTTGCTACTGAATTTGCACTCATGGCTTTCTCTGACTCTGAGGTAAAAAACTTTGATAGTTGTTCTAAAACATGTAGGGCTGCTAAAGAAGTTAAAAGGCTTAATGATTTATATTCTAATGAAAGAAAAGAGTTGTATACTGCTAATTATACTGTGTCTAACCTTAGGAGAGCTTTAGCTGTATTAGAAAAGCAAATAGAGCACTATCAGGCAAATGAGTCAAAATATAATGATGATATGATTCTTCTTAGAAGAGAGGTAGAACACACAACTGCTGTGAATGAAGCATATCAAAAGGAGCTTGAAAAACTTCAAAAGAAAAATGAAAATGTCAATTTAACTTTAGACACATGTTATCATCAGTCTAAGTCAATTGATAAAATTTGGAATGCTCAAGTATATAATAAAGCTAAGTCTGGTATGGGTTATAATACTGTGCCTCCACCACTAAGAGGTGTTCCATCACCTCCAAGTATAGATTTAGCTCATATAGGCATAGAGGATTTTAAGGATCTTGAAAGAGAATATGGTCCTTTAAAAGACACAGTGGTGAAGAGTGAGGAAGAGAGTAAGCTTGATAATGATTTTTTTGAGAGTGCTAGTGACTCATCTGTTGTTGATGAGAATGTTAAAAAGAATGTAGAGGCTTCTATCCCAAAAGTTATTAATACTGTTACAGAGGAACCTAGGAAACCAGTTAATAAACCTAGACCAACTGTAAGGTATGCTGAGATGTATAGGAACAAGCCTACAGCTCCTAGGGGTAACCAGAGGAGTTGGAATCATGTTAAATCTCAACAACTAGGCAGTAATTTTGTAATGTACAATAAGACATGCTATATATGTGGTAGTTTTGATCATTTACGTGCTTATTGTGACTATCATGTTGGGAGAAGGGAAGTCTATGGGAGAAAAAGGGTGGAGACTAACAGGTTTCAAAATAATGTACACCCTAATTCATATTTCAAAATGGTCTCAAGATCATTTCAACTTAGAAGTGGCCTCAAAACTTTTGCCACTGCAAAAACTGTTAACACTGCTTACCCTAAGTCACCTGTTAAAAGTACAAACTCCAAAACAACTTTTGCAAAATCTGCACAAACAGGGAAAGGAAACTTTCATGCTAAAAAGGTTAATTATAATCAACGATTGGGTGCCTAAAAGGAAATCAGCAGTTACCACTGCTCATTCAAAAGTTACCATTGCAAGGGTTTTGAACAAGAAAAGGGGGGACATGGGCAATGCTGTGAAGGCCTTAGCAGGTTGGGAATGGAAACCTAAAGGAAATACCTCTACAACCAATCCCAATGGTGTATCAATGACCTTTGATAGATTTAACTATATTGATACACGCGGCAGATCCAAGTCAATCATGGCTTGGGTCCCCAAAAAAAACTAACTCTTTACTCTTATGTGCAGGAACATCCAAGGACAAAAAGATCAGATCAAGGATATGCAGATAGTGGGTGTTCAAGGCACATGACTGGCAACAAGTCCTATCTTTCAGATTTTGAACATTATGATGGACAATATGTCAGCTTTGGAGGTGGAGTAAATGGAAAAGTTGCTGGTAAAGGAGTTATTAAAATTGGTAACTTGTACTTTGAACCTGTGTACTATGTAAAAGAGCTTAAGTACAATCTTTATAGTGTGTCACAAATGTGTGACAAGATGAACAATGTTCTTTTTACCAAAGATATGTGCTTTGTTCTATCTAAGGATTTGAAGATGCCTGATGATTCTTCTTAAAATTCCTAGAAAAGGCAATCTCTATAGCTTTGATATGAACAACATTGTAGCTAAAGATGATTATACTTACTTGCTTTCAAAGGCCACAGTGGATGAATCCATGTTATGGCATAGAAGACTTGGTCATGTTAACTTTAAAACCATTAACAAGATTGTCAAAGATGGTTTGGTGAGAGGTTTACCTTAGAAAAGATTTGAAAATGATCAAACCTGTGTGGCTTGTCTTAAAGGCAAACAACAGAGCTTAACAGGTCAAAGTTGGTTAACTCTATTGCTCACCCCCTTCAAATGTTACATATGGAATTATTTGGTCCTACATCAGTGAGCAGCTTGAATCTCAAGAAATATTGTCTAGTGGTGACTGATGATTTTAGCAGATTTACATGGGTTTTCTTTCTTGGAACCAAGGATGAAACAACTGGCATCCTCAAGATCTTTATCACTAAAGTAGAAAACTAATATGATATGAAAGCCAAAATCATTAGATGTAACAATGGAACAGAATTCAAGAATAGAGTTATGGATGAATTTTTCAAAGATAAGGGTATTAAAAGAGAATTTAGTGTGGCTAGAACTCCTCAACAAAATGGTGTTGCTTTGAGAGGAGAACAGAACAATGATAGAGGCTGCTAGAACCATGTTGGCGATTCTAAATTGCCAATTACTTTTAATTTGGCTGAAGCTTAACACGCATGTTATGTGCAAAACAGGGTTTTAGTGGTAAAGACAAAGAACAAGACACCTTATGAATTGTTCAGGGGTAGACCACCTATTCTTGACTTCATGAGACCATTTGGGTGTCATGTATCTATTCTCAATACCATAGATTATCTGGGCAAGTTTGATGAAAAGGTGATGAAGGGTATTTTGTTGGGTATTCCATGGTTAGTAAAGCTTTCAGAGTATTCAACTTAAGAACCTAAAAGATTGAAGAAAATGCATGTGGAATTCTGGAAAACAAAGTCAATCTCAAAGGAACTGGACCAGAAAGGCTGTTTGATCTTAATACTCTAACCAATACTATGAATTATGTACCTGTTTCTACAGGAACATCTTCTTTTGATTTTGCAGGTTTAGAAGAGTTTCTTGATGATGATGAACCAAGCAAAGATCATGCAGATGATCAAGATGAATTCAGTCTACCTCTTTGGGACTATGCAGATACTGATGATATATCAAAGACTGGAGATGCTCATCCTTCTAGTGATTTGGGAAAGGAATGAGGTAGTAATATGCATGCTGAAAATTCTAAAAGCAGTGGAAATTCAGATTCCACTGTTAGGCAAAATGTTTCCACTGCAACACCAGATGTGGAAATCACAACTCCAGTTACTGAGGAAGCTCAATTAAATGATGTCGAAATCTCAAATATGCCAAGTGAGATTGTAGTTCCTCAGACTCCTCATACTTCTATTCATAAATCACATCCTCTTGAAAATGTGATTGGGGATGTCTATTCACCTGTGAAGACTAGAAGACAAACTAAGCTGCCTGATGTCCATGGATTCATTAGTAAAATATATGAGTCTAAGATTCATGAAGGCAAGAATGAATGTCTCTTTATGTGTTTTCTGTCCCAAATGGAGCCAAAGAATGTTTACAAGGCACTTGAAGATGAAAGTTGAGTGGATGCAATGCAAGAAGAGTTGCTCCAATTTAAGCTTCAAAAGGTTTGGGTGCTTTATGATTTGCCTTCTGGAAAGAAGTTAATAGGTACTAAATGGGTGTTCAGAAACAAGAAAGATGAAAGAAGAATTGTTATCAGTGTTGGGTTTATTGATTCGATGATACAAAACAATAAAGAATGAAACATCAAGGGCTTAAAGTGACAAGAAGGAAATCTACAAAAAGGATGGAAGGACTTGCTTGCAATAGAAGATTTATTATTTAGTCCTTCGTAGTATCTTGTAAACCCTAATCCTCTAGTATATAAAGAGGACATGGGGTGTAGGTTTATATATATACATGTCTTCCAAGATGTAGTAGTGTGTGTGTGTAACCTAGGGCGTGTAGTTTATTGTAAACGCCTAGGTTAGTTGTTTACCTCCAAGATCTAAGGTGTCTTAGATCACATTACAGATTAGGTAACACGTATTATTCTGATCAAATAATATTTGGAGGAGATTGGGTGAAAGTAAAACCTTGTTTCAATAATAATGAAGTTTGTTTAATTCCAATTGCGATAATGTTTATAATCATTGTTATTGTTAAACCCTAGAGGCTCAAAACGATCTCAAGGAGTCTAACAAACTCCATAATTGGTATCAGAGCTTGGGGAGCTTGTTACCTAGGGATTATAAGGTTTTATTGGTGAAGAATGGCGAAAAGAAGAAAACTACGAATCTGAAAATTCTCGTATTTTTTGCGACCGATTTTAAAACGCGATAACTTTTCGTTAACCGTTGGATCATAACGAAATTTTCGGTGGACGTTCTCTATATATTCATCTAACTTTTAACCGAAGGGATTGTCGATCTGAGTTCTCTATCAAAAGTTATTCAATGTCGAAGTTGGCTGGCTGGTTTAATAATTCAAATTTTTGGATTTTCATGCATATTCAACTTCTTGAATTTGTGTTACTTGTTCTAATTCTTGATGGAGGTTGTTTATACATTGTGTGGTGTTTATGATTCATGGTTAGAAGCGGCTTTCCTAGTGTTTTTACGAAACCACTTCTAGTGTTTTCTAAAACCAGCGATAGTGTTTTACTTGAAACCACTTCTAGTGTTTTAGAAACCACTTCTAGTGTTTTCTCAGAAACCACGATAGTGTTTTTACTGAAACCACTTCTAGTGTTTTGAAACCACTCTGGTGTTTTCTCGAAACCACTCCTAGTGTTTTCTGAAACCCTTTGCTAGTGTTATCTCAATTCCATTCGGTGTTTCTTGCGTTATTTGTTTCTCACTGCGATGAGGTTTTGGCATTGAGGGGAAGTTGTACATGTTTTTGGTACTGAGATTTTTGGTGACACACACATGGGATTTTAGTTCGCACACACAAGAAGATTGGTATTTGTTCTTAAAGGTTTTAAAAGGCTCGTTTTTGAATTATTTGAAGAATTGATTACGAAGAAGGTTAAATATCATTTATTTGATGTTGTAGATGAGTTTCACAAGTTTGTGTTCAAATCATATCTCAAAGTGGGTGTTACACTTTGGAGATAACTTGTTCGTGCTTAAAGGATGTTGACGAAGACTTGCAAAATCTAGTTTTCATAGGTCAAGGGGTGGATGGATGAAGACCTAGTTAACTATCACTTAAAGGAGTTACATTGTAGTGCTCAGTGTCTCATTGAAGATGAGGATTTTGTCAAGAGATTGCGGTCTACTTATATGGTGTTAGTATAAGTTTGGAGTCACGTGGATAAACAAGACATAAGATACAAGTTTGGGTTATTTTACTTCTTCATCAAATTCGTTATATTTGGTTTTCTTCACTAGTGATCATTACATAGAGCTTACTGATTTGAAGAATCATTTTCATGCATCACTCAAGGGGAAGTTTCTACTGCTTATATTCTCTATTTGTTGATAACAAAAGGGGGAAGAAATATTGAGAGTCACGATGGCATAGATTAAGGGAAGACAAAGGAAGACAAGATTGTTTCATTCATGGTGAGATTTAATTATCTCAACTTCTGCTACTGCGTCTAGGGAAGTTCGTACAAGAAGAATGTTTGTTTTGTCATCATCAAATAGGGGAAGATTGTTGGGTTTATTGATTCGATGATACAAAACAATAAAGAATGAAACATCAAGGGCTTAAAGTGACAAGAAGGAAATCTACAAAAAGGATGGAAGGACTTGCTTGCAATAGAAGATTTATTATTTAGTCCTTCGTAGTATCTTGTAAACCCTAATCCTCTAGTATATAAAGAGGACATGGGGTGTAGGTTTATATATATACATGTCTTCCAAGATGTAGTAGAAAGGTGTGTGTGTGTGTAACCTAGGGCGTGTAGTTTATTGTAAACGCCTAGGTTAGTTGTTTACCTCCAAGATCTAAGGTGTCTTAGATCCCTGTTACAGTTAGGTAACACGTATTATTCTGATCAAATAATATTTGGAGGAGATTGGGTGAAAGTAAAACCTTGTGTCAATAATAATGAAGTTTGTTTAATTCCGCTGCGTATAATGTTTATAATCATTGTTATTGTTAAACCCTAGAGGCTCAAAACGATCTCAAGGAGTCTAACAAACTCCACAATCAGAAACAAAGCTAGACTTGTGGCTCAAGGATACACTCAAGAGGAGGGTATTGACTATGAAGAAGTGTTTGCCCCAGTTGCACGAATTGAAGCAATCAGGCTATTTTTAGCTTATGTATCCTTTATGGGCTTTAAGGTCTATCAAATGGATGTAAAGAGTGCTTTTCTATATGGGCAGATTGATGAGGAGGGTTATGTCTCACAACCTCCAGGCTTTGAAGACCCTGAATATCCTAACAAAGTATACAGGGTAGTTAAAGCTTTGTATGGCTTGCATCAGGAACCAAGGAAATGGTATGAAACCTTAACCACTTATTTACTTAGTAATGGGTTTCATAGAGACAGAGTGGATCAAACTTTGTTCATCAAGAAAGACAAGAATGATATCTTGCTTGTTCAAGTGTATGTTGATGATATCATTTTTGGGTCTACCAAGACAGAGATGTGTAAAGAATTTGAGAAACTGATGAAAGAAGAATTTCAGATGAGTTCTATGGGTGAACTCACATTCTTTCTGGGACTTCAAGTACTACGAAGCCGGATGGTATTTTCATTAATCAAGATAAATATGTGGCTGAGATACTAAGGAAGTTCAAGTTCACTGATGCAAAGTCATCTAGCACCCCCGCTAGACAAGACTACACACCTACTTCTGAAGGAAAATAGTGGTGAAGCTGTTGATGTGCACATGTATAGGTCTATGATTGGTTCTTTGATGTATCTTACATCATCTAGAACAGATATCATGTTTGCAGATGTGCGTGCAAGGTTTCAAGTTACTCCCAAGGTCTCTCACTTGATCTGCCGTGAAGAAGATTTTCGGATATCTTAAAGCATTTCCTACTCGGGATTGTGGTACTCAGAGATTCTCCTCTAGATCTGGTTACTTACTCAGATAGTGACTATGCTGGAGCTAGCTTGGATAGAAAATCTACAACAGGTGTATGCCAATTTCTTGGCAACAGATTAGTGTCATGGCAGTGCAAGAAGCAAACTATGGTGGCAAATTATTCATCTGAGGCCGAGTATGTGGCTGCTGCTAGTTGTTGTGCTCAAGTTCTATGGCTTCAGAAGCAACTTTTGGACTATGGGTACAATTTCATGAATACCATCATTCATATTGACTATAGCAGTACCATTTGCATCATTAAGAATCCTGTTCAACACACAAAGACCAAACATATTGAAATTAGACACCACTTCATTCGAGATTGCTATGAAAAGGGACTAATTCAGGTTGTCAAAATTCATATTGATGACAACTATGCTGATTTGTTAACAAAAGACCTTGATGTGGGGAGATTTCAGTACTTGGTAATAAGTATTGGAATGCTTAATCCATAACCTTTTTGTCAAAATGTTCTCTGGTGTTGAGGGGAGGCTATAGGGTACTAACATTGTTGTAAGATTTTGTATATGCTTGCTTGATGGGAGTTGAATGTAAAAGGTGTATATCTGAGATACACAACAAATGGTTATTGATTCACCATGTCTTACACACATAAGAATCAACTAGTCCAGAGCAAACGGCTACTGGTAAAGACTTGTCAAATCCGTTTATGGTTGATAGTTTACCAAAAACTATATGGTTATCAACTCACCATATTCTTTATGATTAAGATTTGGGTAGTCCATAGCAAACGGCTCATGGTAAAGACATATCAAATCCGTTGATAGCTGGTAGTTTGCTAAAAACTATGATAAGAGCAGTCTTGTTATCTTGATTTTATTTACCATCGCTCTTTGAAATTTTTGTGAAAAATTACCACTGCTAGTTCACAGTTTCCACTGACAGTGTTATTTTACCACTGTTGTTCTAGCCGTTACAACTGATTGTGTCAGTAACTAATTTTTACTAGCCGTTGAAAGTAACCACTGTTTGACATATATATAGGGTTAAAATTTGAAGGGAATTATCTTCTTTCCATATTTTAATACTTTCTAAAGATACTTTTTCTTGCGCAATAATTCTAAACCCTAACCCTATATATCTTTTTCTCTGAATTGGCTAGTTACTCTTTCATTCTTACTGACATAATATCATTTTTCATCAAAAGTTTCTATGGCATCTTTGAAGTTTGCAGATGAGCACAACCTCGTGGCCTACCTATAAAAGTCTAATGAGAAGAGCGGCCCTGTTTTTCATCAGATTGTGGACTTTCTCAATACCACTCATATAAGGTATGCTTTGTTTTTAAAACCCACAATCTATATCTCTTAAATCAAACAGTTTTGGACTACTGCTAAGTCCATAACACTTGAGATTGGAGATACACATGAAACAATGGATGCTCTATGAGCTACTGTGGATGGGGTAACTATTGATGTTACTGAGGCATCCTTGAGGAGAGTACTCCACTTGGGTGATCTCAATGGTCTCATCACATTACCTATGCCTGACATTCATGATACTTTAGCATCCATGGGGTATGATACCACAGACAAAAAGGCTACTTTCAAAAAGAGTGGTTTTTGTCCCCAATGGAGATTTTTTATTCATACTCTGTTGCATTGTCTTAGTCCTAAGAAAACATCTTATGAGCAATTTAGTTCAACCATGGCTTCTCCTTTGCTTTGTCTAGTCACTGATAAGATTTTTAACCGGTCAAATTATATTTTTACAAGTATGAAAGGCAATGTACAGAGTAAAACAAAAATTTTAATGTATCCAAGGTTTGTGCAAGCAGTGCTAAATGAGTTTCAAATGCAACCCCACACTATCTTATCAAGTCAGTTTCCTAAAGCCTAAAGTTTTTCAAAATTTGAATAAAGATAGCAATATGATTTTTACACCTCTCCTACCACAAATGCTTGCTAAAATTTCAACCAACAAAACACACCCATAATTAATGTTCCAAACATTGATTATACCCCACCGGTTTCAAGAGCCTATGAGAGAAGGCCTAAAACGGTCAACTCCTCTCATGACAACACAACAAGTTTCTGAACATTATGGTCTAGGAACAAGAAGTGGTGGTTCTAGACTTCAACCTAGTCCAACTAGGTAGGAATCTGAACCTTTTCCCCATGATTCACCTCTCCCAACAGGTAACACAGTTGGAAGTGATGAGAGCAGTGGGAACCAATTGGAATTGATGGTTTTGTGTACCAAGTTAGCAAAGCGGTTGAATCTCTAAGTCTTTGGCACAAGTTAAGAAGCAGCATGCCAAAGATATTCAACATTTAAAGAAAGAGATTCAGACTTTAAAGGAAGAGATACAAGGGTTGAAACAAAGACAAGAGGATGCAAAGCTGGTGATTTCATCTTCATCATCACCTACGATGGTGATTCACTAATCATGATTTGGGAAATTCTTCCAAACAAGGGAGGAAAAAGTTGACACGAGGAGGACAATTGATTTTGAAGATGAAGGAGATACAAGTAAAGGAGCAAAGGAAACTGAAACTCATGGAGAGCAACTTGAAGATCAAGATATTTTAAATGTCTGCACTGATTTTACCACCGATTTTTTCCACTGCAGAGCCAATTATTGCCACTTGCAAGTGAGGAACTTGATAAACTGAAGAAAGACAAAGGTAAAGCAGTTATGGAAAATGTAGAGCACACTGGAAGAAATATTTCAAAGAAAAGACAAACTCAGATTGCTCTTGATAGAGATCTTGCTAAGAAGATATGAAGAACAAGTTCTGAGAAGAAAAGATTGAAAGAAATGGAAGTTGAAAGATTTTTGGAGACTAAAAGATTGAATAGAATGGAAGATTTTGTTGAAGATTCACTTTCCACTGCTCAACCTACAGTTCTTAGAAAAGACTCGAGTTTTGTTATGTTTCTCTGAAGATGATATTGAATTCTTGATTGCTAATAATCCGAAATCAAGAAAAAGGCAATTGACTGGTAGCTGATGCATCCTTAACGAGGAACAAAGAACATTCAGTTGAAGGATTTCATTCAAATGAAGAACAATCAAGCACTTGAAGATGTGATTAGTACAGTCAAAAAGGTTAAAAAGAAATCAAGACAACCTACCAAGAGACAAATTCTTTCATATATGAAGACTTATTGTTGTCATGTTGGTGGTTGGAAGATGCATCAATTCAAAGGAATGTCTGATGATCAAGTTGAAAAGGCTTACTACATAACTCAAAAACAAGATAAAGCTTTTATTCCAATGGGTTCTGAAGAAGAAGCAAAAAGGGTTCCTAGATTGAAGAGAAAGGCCAAAGTAAGTGATTCTCAAACTGTTAAGAAGACTAAGGTTGATGAAGATCAAACAATGTCTACTGAGAAGGCAGTTCCTACTGAGAAACTCATTTGAAGATCAATTGACTGGAATGATTGTGATTGAAGAAAGAGATTTTTATCCAGAACCACTGCAAGTTCGACATCCTATTATTGATTGGGAAGTTTACACTGCTAGCAATTATGATCCAACATTGAAGATCACAAGGCTAGGTGGTGCAACTTCATCATTCATTCAATTTGAAGATCTTATAAAAGCTTTTGACAGAGATGACCTTGATACACTATGGAGGTTAGTTCAAGAAAGGTTTAATACTCAAGATCTCAAAGATACTATGGAGATGCAGTTATGGGTGAATCTTAGAAGGCTCTATGAACCAAATGTTGATGATGACTTCTGGAAAACCTTATTCACAAGTTTTGGTACTAAATGGTTTTACTATGATTCATATGAAGTTCATCATGTCTCTGACTAATGGACAAGACGTTTTCATGCTTGCGAAAGAATATCCACTTAGAGCTGGAGCTCTTACAGTGATGTTAACCTTACCAATAAGATTTAATGAAGACAATGAAAGGTCGAGCATTGTTACAAAGACTTCAAGATCAATGTTCAAGAGCTATACAGAAGTTAAGGAAGAAGTGAAGTGTTTGATTGAATTCCCTAAATCTTTGAAGATAATGCATATTGAAGAAACTTATTGATTTGCAGAGAAATAATAAGTTTAGGGGAGGATTGTTGGGAATAATCCGTTACCATGGATAGTTGTGGTTTAAACTGCTTGGATTAACACTATCGCTGGAACGTATTCCCACTTAAATTCTTACCACTACTATCAGTTTATGTTTAGTTAAACGCATCTAGATACGTATAGAATAGATCTTGTGTATATTCTATTATGTTAGCTTTATACTTATCTTGTAAAGGACTCCTCGTTGTATAAAAGGAGGTCCAAGGTCATTGTCTTAGGTACTTGTTAATTTACCTACGTATTACTCACAAAAGCTTCAAGGTGTAACCCTAGTGATAAGCTAAGATCACTCGTATTATTCATCAATAATATTGGAGCTTATGTTTTGTGTTTAATCTGTGTTTACATACTATACATCATACAATCCATCTTCTAAGTATTACTAAGTAAATTTCGCGTGCTTAATAATATCATACAAAATATCATTGACACAAGGAGTGTGTCCAGATCCATTAGATTGTAAACAACTAATCTTACGACCTTTTAATTGTTTCCAATCAATCCAACTTGATAATCAAAAAGCGTTCTTATTACAACCACACTTTAGTTTCTTTGTTTAATCAAGAATAATAGGTAAAAACAATCATCCATAGACAAAGTGATTATAACTAGTTGGATAACAATAAGTTCTTTCGACCTCTACGATTACTATCAACTAGTCAAACTTGATTAACAAATGTCACAATGAAACTTTACCACAATTGGATCTTAGAATCAACTTGAAATTGAAGTAAAACATGTTAACACAATTATAAACTAATCACATGATAATCAACATCATTTAAGCAAGTGTATAGAGAAACTAGCCACTCATAGCAAACATAAACATAAACTCAGAACTTTGAACATTAGAAAACTTGATTAAGAGTCTTACAATGCTTGGAATAAGATTAAAAATGGTGAAGTAATGATTCCCAAAGTATTGGGGTAGACTCCTTGGGGTTTTGACCTCCAAATGTGGTACTTCTGGAACTCCAAACTTTCTTGGACTTCTAAGGACGAATTTGAGAGCTAAGAGCTTTGTGTTTGATGAGTAGAGAGTTGTATTGAAGTGTGTGTCTCATATGCTCACAAGAGGTCTCTATTTATACTAGTTCCAAGACCTAGGGTATTAATTGCTGAACTTGGCCTCCAAGGAGTTAGGAAGGGACTAGAATACACTAAAGGAAGGACCTAGAATCGTTTGGATACAATGGGGAAGCTTAATGATGAAGAAATGGCAGAAACAAGTTTTCCAACCGGATCGGTCGCATGACCAGCCGATCCGGTTAGTCTTCTAGCGTTACCCCAATCGAATCGGTTGTGGGTGGCAACCGGTCGGTTGGTCCGACTTCAAAGGTACTTTTTGACCATAATCCAGCCGATCCAGTTACGGGTGCGACCGATTTGGCTGGTCTTCCTGAGTGACGGAAAGTCGACCTTTAACTTTATCTTGACTATAGAGCTTGGTTCTTCAATCATCTTGGTCTTCTATGATACTTTTAATGCTGATTTGCGCTTGACATGCTTCAAACGGGAATCTTCCTTTTATTGAACATTCTTTTACTTTTCCTTCCGTTTCCCTGCACTTGGTTATAAATACTAGACAAACATCTTTTGATGCGATTAAGTACTAAAATCATACAAATATAACCAAATAACATATACAAAAGCACACATAACGCTACTGAAAACATGTACAATCTGAGCGTTATCAAATTCCCCCACACTTAAAATTTGCTTGCCCTCAAGCAAATCTAGAAAATAAAATATCCACTAGTACACAATTATGATTATGAAAAATATGATGCGAATCCACCAAGTACAAGAGAAGATTCATCAATTTAGCTTTCAAGGGTGAAATTTCAAGATGTTTGACAATATCCAATGATTTTCTTGCATGATTAACATTTCAAAACACCTCACGAAAAATGAACGATATATAATTCACTCAATCACTCAATTTTTAGTGGATTAATAAGATAAATCACACTCATTGCTCAGTCATGATTAGAGTATTACCATAGGCTTGTACAAGAAACAAAACTCCACCGACGTAGTGTGAGCACCAAGCAAAAACATCTAAAGAGGACTTTTATTCGGGTTGAAATGTTAGGCTTAGGGTCAAGGGTATGGATAAGGCATAGGAATGCTAATGAAATTGGTGTTAAAGGAAAAATATAATCAAGTCTAATACCCATGTTGCTAGTTACCAAACAATCCGCAAACCAATAAATGATTATAGCTTCATTTTCTTTTCTTCGGGTTTCCACAACTCTTCGCTTTGATTTGCCATGACAATTTTTCTTCGAACATAGCACATTGGCTAATACATACATTTTTTTAAACTTAAACTCAGTTCCTTGAAATGGCTCACACAACTGACAAGGTGCGATTACTCATAATCATTTAAACATTCTTCTCATACCAAGTGACTAGCAACCAACCGTTTAGACATTGACAAGGGTTAGGCTAAGGTTTAAAGTGTAAAATCTTTTTGTATTTTCTGGATTTATCAAAAACGAAAAGGATGGCTCAGAGGGTGTAACTAGGGGTATCTAGCGCTAAAGATGAGCGCTACAAATGGGTCCATGTGGGTAGTTAACTAACCGATGTGGCTAGCTAATATATAAAAAAATGAAAAATGGAAGGCCATTTGGGTTAAATCCTAAGGTGCCTCTTTATCACACGAATTCACTTATATCGCACGAATGCGATCTCACTGCGGTCTAGTAATGATTTACAAGTACAAGTTTTAGAATAAATAAAATCACCGGCATACTCATAGAAAAAGATTCAAGCATAAAAGATGTATGCTGTATATAGAACAGGCTCAAATCCTCACAATTTTAGTGGAAAGGGCTATAATTTGTGCTAGCAAATGTTATCGATCCCAAAATGGATTGCAATATTAATCGGAACACGTCTCAAATTTTCAAATATTACCAGTTTTACCAGTGGTTTGATCCAGTTATTCTAATATATTATCCTAAAAGCAAGGTTGTAAAAATTGCTAGGCGCTAGTGAGGCGGTTGGGTAGGGCCTAGCGATTAATCGGTTAGGCGGGGATTAATCGGGGATTAATCGGATTGGAATTTTTATGCACAAAAATGTAATTTTAGATATTATATTATTTTATATGTATGGGATAAGCGTATTGCATCAAAGTTCAAATATTTCAAGTGTTCAAATATAGACATAATACATAATTCATCAAAGTTCAAAGTCAAACAAAAATATTACTCGGTTTTTTGACCATTTTTAAGCGACCTTTGACCGATTTTTTCTGATTAATCGGTTTGTTGACCAACTTTTAAGTGATTTTGTCCGATTCTTAAGCGATTTTGTTGACCAATTTTTAAGCGTTTTTTTCCGATTAATAGGTTTGTTGACCGATTTTTAAGCGATCGTTGACCAAATCGGTTAAATAGGCCGATTATGATAAATCAAGGCGGTTAGTGAGCGATCAGCGATTATGCGGGGATTAATCGGCCGCCTGGGCCGATTTTTACAACAGAGCCTAAAAGCGTGAAAATAACTAGATCACAAGGGCAAACAAAATTTGAAATTTAAGCTTAAAAACTCTAACTTTCCAATTAACCCCCCCCCCCCCCACACTTAAGTTAAACATTGTCCTCAATGTGAAAAACGAACTTCAAAGTATAAAAATTGGGAAATAGAGATAAAACCAGATATTCAAATGAGTTTGTCAGCTTATTTTTCTTTTGATCCAAGCGTCCACTGAAGTAATCATTACCTGCACAAAATATTATATACAAACAAAAAGAGTTTTATTAAGATGTGGCACCCCCCGCACTTAAGTTCAACCAAAGGTTTATACTTTGGGGCGTGACCACAGAAAATCAAATCTTAAACACACGTGTTGCCTCTCGAGAAGCGCTTGTTTTATTAACGAGTCATCATCCTGACTCAAATCTTCCTGAATTTACTTGGCCGCAGTTGCAGCCTTGAACATCTTGAAAAGTTCGGGGACATACATGAATTCTTCACCAGTTGCATCAATATCGCTCGGATGAACTCAGCAGATGGTTTCCAAGGAACACTTTGTGGGATTCTTCCTGGAAAAGGTGCTACGAAGGTGATGGTTTCGAATTCATTTTCAGGTGAAACTGTCTTAACTGATATTTCATTCATTTGCTCCTTATCGTAGTATAATTTAATTCGGTGCCCATTAACGATGAAACTTCCACCCTGTTTGTCATAAAGTTCGACATATCCAGATGGATATCCATGTTTAACGATGTGTGGGCCAAACCATCTTAGTTGTAGTTTAGGAGCTTTGAATTTAAATTTCATGTTGAAAAGTAGAACTTTATCTCCGGCTTTGAATTCTTTTTGAATTCGCAGCTTTTTATCGTGATAAGCTTTTGTTCTGGCCTTATAAAGTTTGGAATTTTCATAAGCTTGGAGTCTCAATTTGTCGAGTTCATGCAATTACAAAAATCTCTTCTCTCCAGCTATTTTTGAGATCGGTGTTACAGTTTCTAAGAGCCCAGTAAGCACGATGTTCAACTTCGAACGGCAAATGACAGGTTTTCCCATACATGAGTCTGTAAGGAGTTGTGCCAATAGTAGTTTTGTAAGCCATACGAAATGCCCACAGAGCATCGTCAAGTTTCCTCGACCACACTGAAGGATTGTCCTTCACTGTTTTTTCGAGTATTCTTTTAAGAGCTCTATTGGTGTTTTCAACTTGGCCACTAGTTTGTGAGTGATAAGCTGTCGCGAATGGATGATGAACCCCATATCTTTTCATGGTTTTCTCCATTTTTCGGTTACAAAATTGGTTCCTCGATCGCTTATCAAGGCTTTGGGGATTCCATAACGAGCGAAAAGCTTTTTGAGAAAATTAACGACAACACGAGCATCGTTTATTGGTAAAGCTTCGGCTTCTGCCCATTTGGACACATAATCTATAGCAACGAGAATGTATTCGTATTTGTTGGACTTAGGAAATGGTCCCATGAAATCAATTCCCCAAATATCGAATATTTTACACACTTGAATGCTTGTCAATGGCATTTCGTCTCTGCGTGAAAGGTTGGTGGTTCTTTGGCAAGCATCACAGTTTTGGACACGTGTATGTGCTTCTTTGAATATTGTTGGCCAATAGAATCCAGCATCAAAAACTTTTTTATCTGTGGTGGAAGGACCATAATGTCACCCAGTAGGGCCATGATGACATTCATCAAGAATTTTGCGGGTTTCGGAACCAGAAACACATCTTCGGATCATTCTGTTAGGAATTAGAAATTCCCGGTATTAAAGAGTCGGTCACCTCAAGTATATGTAATCGTTAGAATGCTCGTAGTCATAGTTATATTTAGTTAAGTAGTATTTTATAAGTAACACCGTGGAGGACGGACGGGTCTTTACCCATGTATGCGATCCACGCCCGTTGTGTGGCGTTTTATGTAAGACTATAAATACTCTCTACCTCCCAAGGTAGAGAGTTGGAGCTCATAATAATATTTTTTCTTTTTCTCACTAAGTTCCCTAAACCTCTAACTTTCTCTCTCTAGAATTCCACTTATACACCTACTTGTGTTAATGGTTTGATGTGTTTGTGAAATCCAATATCCAACAATTGGTATCAAGAGCCATGGTTAGATCATATCTTACACATCTTTGGATTTCTAGTGGTTTTTAGGTGGTTTTGAGTTTGAAAAAGTTTAGTGGTTTGTGCATCATTTGGTTGATTTCTTGTGTTAAAGCTTGGATTTTGTTAGTACTTTTATGTTTAGAATCATCACAAGTATTTAGGTTTTCATTTGGTAAGCTTGAATCATCTTGGTTGGGTTGTTTTTGGATTGAAAAGTGATGTTTATGTGATTTTTCTTGCTAGCGACTTGACACACGGACTTCTTTCTTCGTAGCGACTTGCTTCACAATTTTGTAGCGAGTTACAGTTTTGGAGCTAGCGACTTAGACCTAGCGATTAACGGTACAAGTAGTGGACTCTCCACACAGGTATGACTTAGTGGTAGCGACTTGTCATAGCGAGTTGCTCTTTAGCGACTTGAAGTTTTAGCGACTTGAGTAGCGAATTGCTGCCAAAATTTTGCTAGCGACTTGAAGGTTAGCGAGTTACTACTTAGCCACTACTTAGCGACTTGCATTTGTATAGCGACTTGGAACTTTAGCGACTTGGGGGTGTAGCGAATTAGGTGTTAGTGACTTGGTGCATTATCTTCTAGCGACTTGGGTGATTGTTTACGGTTTTATCTTGATTTAGTAAAATCCGGTGAAAGAATCTATTTCCCGGTTCAATCATAGAGTTATAAAATCCCGTATAATCTGTTAACATGTCTACCAACGTTCCGACTATCATCTCCACTGCTGTTCGAGGATGTTCAAGCGGTGGTTCGATACTCGTCCACCCATGCTTGACAGAACTGACTACGATTCTTGGGCTCAACGAATCAGATTGTACTGCCTTGAAAGGAAAATGGTGTCAACATTCTCAAATCCATTGATGAAGGACCGTATCGAGTTGAGACAATTAGAGATGTACTTGATCGCCAAGATGGAACTCGATTTACGGAATGGACAGACCAAAGATGTATGATGAGCTTGACGATAAGGAGAAAAAGAGATTCGATGTGATATCGGGCTTCTAACATTGTTCTTCAAGGTCTTCCTAAAGACATCTACAAGTGATCAATCACAACACGAGGCAAAGGCGTATGGGATAATGTCAAGATGCTTCACTCAGGCTCAGAATTAACTATGGAAGACAGAGAATCACAACTCTATGACGAATTTGAACACTTCAAGATGAAACCCGATGAGAGTGTCTATGAGTACTATGTGAGATTTCATAAGTTGGTGAATGACATAGGAACATCGAATGACTATGCCTAACATTCAACTGAACTCTAAGTTTGTGAACAACATGAATCCCGAATGGCACAAGTTTGTCACTTCTATGAAGCTCACTAAAGGATTGAAGAATACAAACTATGAGCAACTCTATGCCTTCCTTCTTCAGAATGAGAGACATGCTATGTTTGAAAAATTGGTTCTTAATCAATTCAAAACCAACCAAGGAGAGACAAGCTCGTCTAATGACTCAACTGCCTTCTATTCAAACATCGGAATCACAACCAAAGCCTCACAAGTCATACCCATGGGAAATGGTGATCACAAACTAATTCCTGATCTCATGTTCAAACAAGCTGATGCTGATGCACACGCGTGGGTAATTTCATTAATCAACTAGCTCTTCGATCAGGTCAAAACATGAATTCTCTCCCACAAACCAATAACAACCTCGAGAACAAAGATCTAACCCACACAATCAAGCTACTGGTAAAGATGGGAGGATCGTGGTGCAACCATTCAGGAAAGACGCGATAATCAGGGAAGAGGTGGAGCTGGTAGAAGTTATGTTGTTAATCAGAATCGAGGAAGGCATGGTAATCAAGGTCGACTAAGTGATCAAATGTTATAATTGTGGTGGTGAGGGACACATTGCAAGGAACCGCACATCTCCAAAGCGTCCACAGAACGCCGACTACTTCAGAGATAAGATGTTGCTTGTGCAAGCTCTGGATAATGGTGCTACTTTGGATGAAGAGGAATTGTTGTTTCTTGCTGACGGCAATGCCAAGACCTATGATGCAGATGTGGATGAGCAGCCTATTCAAGAGATAGGTCACAATCATCATAATGCCTTTCAAGTGATTGTGATGCATCGATTCTGATGTGGATGATGGACCCTCACACACACAATCTTTATGGCTAGCATTTCTCCAATGGTTTCTCCCAAGGTCTCCTCTTCAACACAGGCTGGCCCATCCAAAGACACAATCATCTCTGAGATCATTCAAATCGTTCTTTGGTACCGGACTCGGTACATTTCCAAGCATATGGCGGAGACCGGTCGCGGCTCATGAACTTCGTGAGCAAATTCATCGGGACGCTTAGATTCGTAATGATCATTTCGGTGCAATTAAGGGTTATGGTGATTATGTTGTTGGTGATAGTGTTATCTCTAGAGTATACTATGTGGAAGGTCTTGGTCATTATCTGTTCTCTGTCGGTCAATTCTGTGACTCTGATCTAGAAGTAGCCTTCAGAAAACATACTTGTTTCGTTAGAGAACTTGATGGTAAGGAACTTTTAAGAGGAACTCGTGGCTCAAATCTTTACACCATCTCTATAGATGATATGATGAAGTCTTCTCCAATTTGCTTGCTGTCAAAAGCCTCAAAACAAAGTCATGGTTATGGCATCGACGTCTCAATCACTTGAACTTCGGCACCATCAATGATCTCTCCAGAAAGGACTTAGTTGTTGGTTTACCTCGACTAAAGTATGAAAAGGATCATCTTTGTTCAGCATGTCAATTGGGAAAAAGCAAGAAGTATGCCCATAAACGCAAACCTACTAACTCGTCCACGAAGTTCTTCATACAATTCATATGGATTTATGTGGACCAATGAGAGTGCAGAATATCTTTGGGAAGAAATATGTGTTAGTTATAGTTGATGATTACTCTAGATTCACCTCGGTCAAGTTCTTAAGGACAAAGGATGAAACTCCTGATATCATCATCAAACTCATCAAACAACTGCAGGTTTGACTTAACAAAACCGCCGTCGAATTATCCGACAGAACAATGGAACCGAGTTTGTTAACAAACAACTTAGTGAATTTTATGAAAGCATTGGAATCATCCATCAAAGAAGTGTTCCACGAACTCCTCAACAGAACGGTGTAGTTGAAAGGCTAAATCGAACTCTTGTAGAAGCCGCTAGAACAATCCTGATTTACTCAAAAGTTCCAATGTTTCTCTGGGCTGAAGCTATTGCCATTGCATGTTACACACAAAATCGTTCCCTGATTCACATTGTTCATGGAAAGACACCATATGAACTTGTCCACAACAGAAAACCTAATCTCTATTTCCTTCGTGTGTTTGGAGCTTTGTGCTATCCAACTAATGAGGGTCAAGACTTAGGCAAACTTAGAGCTAAAGCGGACATTGGAGTATTTGTAGGGTATGCACCAAACAAAAGGGATACCGAATCTACAACAAAAGAACCCGGAACATCATGGAAACAATTCACGTTACGTTTGATGAGTCGACGGTCAAACGGCTCTCGAACAACCCGCTTCGACCCGCGTACTTCAAATCAGTCCAATTGGTTCATCCCTTGTTCCAAACTCTTCTCAAGAAACTCCGTATGTACCTCCATCTAAGATGATTTAAGGAAATTGTTTGATCCTATGTTTGATGAACTTTATGATCCGAGTACTAATGAGTTGTTGATCCCTACAACGAGGCTGCCATATTCCGTGAATGAAGTCAATCCCTCGCCTCAATATCTTTAAGTCAAGGAGTGCCCTTGATCCTTCCGTCTCATCAACAAATCATCATTCTTCAAATGTACATCATGGAAATGTTTTTGGCATCAATGATGATGTTAATCCCTTTGCTAATCCTGAAGATGCTCCATTTGAAAACATATTTGCTCCTCAATCTTCTTCGAACCATCCTCTTCGGAGACATCGACTATGCTACTTCATCCCTCAACAACTACCACATGAACACCTCAGAAAATGGACTCACGATCATCCATTAGACAACATCATTGGAAATCCCTCTCGTCCAGGATCCACACGGAAACAACTTGCAACCGATGCCTTATGGTGCTTCTTCAACTCCGTACTCTCTAAGATCGAACCAAAAGATGTTAAAACCGTCATGAATGAAAATAGCTGGTTCAATGCTATGCAAGATGAAATTCATGAGTTCGATCGACTAGATGTATGGGAATTAGTACCTGCTCCAGATTGTGCTATGATTATTGCTCTAAAGTGGATCTTCAAAGTGAAACTTGATGAGCATGGTGATGTGTTGAAGAACAAGGCTCGATTAGTTGCTAAAGGATACCATCAAGAGGAGGGTATAGACTTTGAAGAATCTTTTGCTCCTGTGGCTCGAATCGAGGCAATTAGAATCTTTTTGGCTAATGCTGCAAGTAAGAACATGGTAGTCTATCAAATGGACGTAAAGACGGCATTCCTGATCGGAGATCTTAAAGAAGTCGTCTACGTCAGCCAACCTGAAGGATTTGTAAATCAAGAGCATCCTACTCACGTTTATCGTTTGAAGAAGGCCCTTTATGGTTTAAAGCAAGCTCCAAGGGCATGGTATGATACGTTGTCAAAGTTTCTTCTATCTACCGGATTTAGCAAAGGAGCAGTTGATCCAACAGTGTTCACCAGGAAGTCGCAAACATTTTAACTCATGTTCAAATTTATGTTGATGATATTATTTTTGCCTCGCCTGACCCAATGGAATGTGATCGTTTTTCTAATGAAATGAGTTCAAAATTTCAAATGTCAATGATGGGACAAATGTCATTTTTCTTGGGATTACAAATTTCGTAAAGTCCCGGAGGCATTTTCATAAATCAATCTAAATATGCAACTGAGATCTTAAAGAAATTTGGATTTGATTCATGTGACCCTGTTGACACTTGATGAGTGTCTAAATACTCATCATTTTTGTATAATCTAAACTGCAAAATCATCTGAAAACACTCAAAAACACATCAAAATGATCAAAATATCACAAATCAGTGTTTTATGTGTTTTAAATGCAAAAATATCAAAATCAGATGAAAAACGTTCCAAATTTGCAAAATTGGCAGTTTTAGTCCCCCAAGTTTTAAAAGTTGTCAAATCTAGTCCCTGGAAATTCAAAAATGTGGAAATTTATCATTCAAGGTCCCTGAAGTATTCTAAGTTGTTTAAAATGATCCTTGAATGATTCTTTGGTCAATTGGCAAGAAAGGTCCTCAAACTTTGGAAATTTACAAATTTAGTCCTTGGACCTTTGAAAATGGATTTTTTTGCAAAAAGGGTTCTTGTTTTATCAATGTTGGTCATAATTGGTCCTTGTGAGAAGTTTGAAAAAGTTGCAAGGTCAGTCCTTGAAGTTTGGCAAAATTGCACTTTTAGTCCTTGTTGTTACTCCTTAAAACCAACGGATCCAAATATATCATAAATCCAATCCAAACCCAAAACAACAAGCTGGCCCAATACTTAACCGCCCCTTTTGTTATTAAAACCGGTCAACCCAAAGTCAAACCAGAGAAAAAGCGCCCTTATACCAGGCACTGTAGTCCCTTCTCACAAACACGAAATTGCAAAACCAGTCATGGTTTCCACTCTTTTTTTCTCACCTATCCCATACTATGTTCCCTCCTCATCCTCTAAACAACAAAATCCTTTAATTGCTCAAACCAAACCCAATTAAAGCAAAAACCTGCTAAATGGAAAAATGGCGCCAAAATGCAAGGTGGACGGTTCTGATTAATTTGAGTGATCCAAGGGCTTAGGTTTGGTGGGAAAGAGTCAGAGGATATCATGGAATGCTAAAAGTCTATAAGAGAGATATGTATTGTAAAAAATATATCTAGTGTAATTTAAGTTTTATTGTCGTTTTTAAGCATTTTCAAATTTAAGTGTATGTTTTTATCTTCAAACTCTGTATTTTAAGTTTTCATGCTATAATAAAGCTTCTGTGAATCATCAATTTCAGTTACAAGTTCTATTACAGTTTATGCAAAATCTCATGTTTATGCAAAATTTCATTAATGATCAAATGTTGTTTTCAGTTGTTTGTATGGACTAGAATAGGTCACTTAAGCTCCTAGAAAGCTTATTGAAGCTTTTAGTTATCTTAAAATTCAGTTGAGAGTCAAAAATAGAAAAATCACAAAAATACCAATTAAATATTTGAAAAATAAAAAAAGGTTCCATGGAAGTGTTCACACCGGTTTGAGCAGGGTATATAGTGGATGGCCTTGGGTTAGTAGCTTATTGGTAAGCTTATAGGGGTGCTCATTGATCTTGGTTCTCAGTTTTAAGCATTGGAAGCATTTGTAAGCTTTTTGATAAATTTGGTATTTTACTATTGTAGTGGTTAATTATCTTATATTTCTGTTTCTTTGTGATATCTAGTCATAATTTAGTGTGTTTAAGCTTTAAAATCAGTAGCTTGTTCTTCTCAATTTGTAGTTTACAAAAACTTGGTTTTAACAGTTGAAATGGCATAATCATCAATTCTGAGTTTGATGTTGTTTTGATTGTTGTTTTAGGCTTCATTAGTCATAATAAGTGATTATTAAAGGTCTGCAATCAAGCTTATGGTTTCTAATTGTGATTTGGTTTGAAAAACTTCATAACAGTTAACATATAGGGGTGTTTGGTTTTTGTGTTCAAAGGTTCTTTGGTCCTTAGCTTTGTTGGAAATCTGTCTAAATAGGTCTAAGTAATTTAGCTCAGTCATAAAATCAAGTTCTTATTAGCAAAAAGTCAAAATTTTAGTTAATCACATCTTAGGAGCTACTGTTGGATTTTTAAGATATAGGATCATTGATTTGTGTTTAAAAGTTGTTAACCTTGCTTAAGTTAGTCTTATCTTACCTTAATACATCATATTAAGTGCTTAAGATCAGTTTAAATCTCACTTTGGTCAACTTTTTGGTTTTTATAAAAAAAGTCAAAATCTCATAAGGTGGTTTTTGAATAAAATTTGGAATTTCACTAAGGGTTTATTAAATAGATTCAGCTTATAATCTCTTGGGGAATTAAAGTTTGGTTGGTGAAGAAAAATAGAAAAATGATAGTTCTTGGTTTCTCAGTCTTTTAAGTGCTTATTCAATAGTTTTTTTTGGGGTACCTGTCTGCATATCTGTCCTGTGCACAGAAAGTGGTACCAAATTGATAAGCTTGCACTGAGCTTATTACTTGTCCAAATCTTGTAATTCTTGTTTCTTTGGAAAGCCAACCTGGTCTTCTTAGTGTATCAAGTCTTGTGTTTCATTTTTGAGCTTATTAGCTAGGGCTGCTATTAGCTTGTATCTTGTCCCATTTTCTGTTTTTCACTACATAAGTCAAGTGCTTATTTGCCTATTCTTAGCTTATCAGTGTGCTTCTTTTCATTCTTTAGCTTCATTTCAGTAGATTGTAACTTATTCCATCTTATTCTAGCTTCTGTTTCATCGAGCCGTGTAAGCTTGTTTGAGCTTATTTCACCCAAACAAGCTATTAAGGCCACTGTTGGATCATAAGCTCATCAAAACTGCTTATTTGTGTTTTGTAAATTTTTTGTCTTTGTTAAAGTTTCATCAAATCAGTATTAAAGTAGTTTTCAAAAAGAAAATCCAGAAAAAGTCCAAATAAAAATCAGTGATAGTGTTTATTTAAGGTTTTTTAGCTTTTTGATTTTTCTTTTCATCTTTTTAATAAGCAAATCTTGTTTTTCTCTTTTTCTTAGGTTTCTGTCATCACATAGTATTTTTAGAAAAAGTTTCAGATTTTTCTCTATCTTTTTAGTATTTATTATAATTTTAAATAGTTAAAAATAGTAATTAATTAGTAATAAATAATTAAAAAGTCTAAAAAAATATATTTTCTGTTTTAAAATTAGTTTTATCATATTTTAGATTTTTCAAAGTTAAAATTTTATTTTTCCAAGTTTATTTTCTATTTTCTAGTATTTAAGTGTATTTTAAATAATAATTAATTAATAATAATTATATAAAAAGTGTGAAAAATATATTTTTAGTTTTAAAATTAGTTTTATAGTATTTTAGATTTTTCAGAATCATAAGTTTATTTTTCTAGCCTTATTTCTTATTTTCTTTTATTTTAGAGTATTATTAAATAGTTTAAATTAGTTTTTAATTAATAATAATTAATTAAATAGTTATAAAAATAATTTTCCTTTTCTAATAATTTTATTTTATATTTAGGTTTGTAAAAATGTATTTTTCATATTTTTAGGATTTTTATTTCTTAAATCTCACTTTTTATTTTACACGTTTACGTAATTTTATTTTAAACGTAAGTTTTAGGTTTTAAACGTTCATCACTTTAAATATAGTGATAGCGTTTATTTAATATCTTTTATCTTTTTAATTTTCTTAATTTGTATTTAAGTCGCTTTATTTTATAACCTTTTTCAGTAGTGTAATATTCAATCCTAATCCTTTCCGATCACTATCATTAGTGATCATTCTACCGTCTGATCAAGTGTTGTACACACCATTGAGTCTCTGTGGGATTTAACGACCCGGGAATACACTATATTCCTCTGATCTTAAATTGCATTCGTGCTTGAGCAGTTTTAAGCTGATTACGGTCTGCCATTCACAAGTGGCAGGTTTGAGTGATTTAGCTTGACTGTTCTGCGCGGATCAAATTTTGGCGCCGCTGCCGGGGAGGCTTTAGCGTGTGTTTAGCCATTGTCAGATCCATTGTTGCACATACCCATCATTTGTAAAAAGTTTTTGTAAAGTTATAAGAAAATCAAAAAAGTCATTAACACTTTTCCTAAAGTGTTAAAACACCAAAAATATATAAAACAACAAAACAATCGGAACGTTTTCTATTTTGTATTCTCTTTTAAGGTGATTCTTGAAGAGATACGATTTGGTTAAACGGGACGATAACAAAAATATTGTCCAAAAGTTTTTAAACCCATCAGCACAAATCTTACCTACGTCTTTTCAGTGGTACTTAATATACATAAAAATCAACCACCGCAAATCAAGGCAGTGCACTACCTAACTGGGGGGTCGACCATTAATAAGTTCCCGAACATCCGATTTAAAACTTGCCTTTGTGTCACTTGTGATTTGGTGTACCTTTTTCAAAGAAGCCATTTCATTTGTGATTATTGGTTAAGTTCACTTGTGTTTTGCCTCATTTGTTTTGAAAATTGGTTTTTATACATAGTGCATGCGCACTCGTTCTTCCAGTTCTACAAGTCCACTTTCTGAACTTGGAAAGATTCCTCGTAGACGTAGAGGACGTTCTGCTCCTTCAGCCGTGAAGGATCGAGGAACATCTACCACCACCACCTCCTGTCGAAATGGCAGAAGACAAACCTATGAATGAGCTTCTCCAAGCACCCATCGAGGGTTACGGAGCTGCCATTGTTGTTCCACCATCATGGCACACTTTCGAGCTCAAAACCGGGTTGCTCAATCTAGTAACCCAAAGCCAATTCTATGGTTTTGAGCGGGATGATCCTCATGCACACATTCGATGGTTTAACAAGATTGCATCTACTATCAAGTACAAGAATGTCCCACACGAAGCTATCAAGCTTCTTCTGTTCCCATTTTCTCTAGAGGGACAAGCCCGGAATTGGCTTGAGAAACAACCCCCTCGTTCTATAGAGACATGGGAAGATCTTGTCACCAAGTTCGTTAACGAGTTCTATCCTCCATCTCGAACCACAAGTCTTAAGAATGAGATAATGAAATTTTCTCAGAGATTTGATGAATCATTCGGGGAGGCATGGGATCGTTACAAAGAGTTGCTTTGCAAGTGTCCGCATCACGGTTTTACCGAGTTAATGCAAATGGATACTTTCTACAATGGTCTCAATCAGGCCAATCAAGACTCTTTGAATGCCTCCGCGGGAGGTAATTTCCTGAGCAAGACCACCAAAGAGGCCTTGCAGATCATTGAGAACAAATCTCAGGTCCGTCCTTTCAGAGCTAAGACATATCAGTCTAATGCTGGACCTTCTTCTTCTTCATCCCCAGTGAGTACATCTAGCACCGATGCTAAGATTGATAAACTCACAGACATTGTTCAGGCTTTGGTTCTTGCTAACCAGAAGAAAGTCTCCTTCACTCAGCCACCAACACATGCTGAAGTGAAGAAAGTTGAGAGTTGTGTCACTTGTGGTGGTCCTCACGCTTACTACAATTGTACTGCCACCGATGGTAGTCCTTTTGAGGCCAATGCTTTAGCCGGTAGTTCACAGCAAGGAGGTAATCAATACCGTCCTCAAAATGAACCACACTACCGTGCTAACACTAATCAGGCACCACCCGGTTTTAACCAGAATCACAACATGCAAAACCGAAACCAAAACCAACCTAGAATGAACCAAGGTTATCAAAACCAAGGTAATTTCTATCCTGGACCCAATCAAGGTTTCCAACATCAAGGAAACCTTCATCAAAACCATTTCAATCGAGGGAATCAATTTCATGGGAATATGAATCCTAATCAAGGGAATTTTGGTCATAATCAAAACATACGACCTCAAGTTATCCCTCCAGCTCCTCCCGTCATTATTCCTCCAGTACCATCATCTGATGAGTTACTGAAGCAGTTCATGAAATCCCAAGATGAAATTAACAGGTTGTTGGTCGACAGATTGCGTCACGAAGAAGTCTTTAAATGATCGACCCTCGGGCTCAGGTACTTTACCGAGCAACACGATCGCTAACCCGAGGGGCGATGCCAAGGCGATCACAACCCAAAGTGGTGTTTCATACACGGACCTGCTCTTTTCTACTACCTCTTCTTCTTCTTCTCTTCCTAAGGTAGTGGACAGTGAACCCCCAAAACACAATGGACCTACGACTCCAATGCCACCTCCACCTGTGCCAATGAGTCAAGTTACCAAGGAAACTACGGACAAGGTGCATTATTCAAGCCCACGGCAAGACACGTCCTACCTTCGTAGTCCAACCTCAAGTTGTCCGAAACCCAGTCTAATCAAGGAGTTGTTTTTGAACCTCCTGTAGCTCTGTTGAGAAATAAATCCAAATCATCTATTCCTTACCCATCAAGAATGCATGATGAGAAGCTTAAAGACAAAAACAAAGAGCAAATGGAAAAATTTTTCCAAATTTTCAATGAATTGCACTTTGATATAAGCTTCGTTGATGCTCTCGTTCTCATGCCCAAATTTTCATCTACTCTCAAAGGGTTACTAAGCAACAAAGATAAGTTATCTGAAATGGCTAAAACCCCTCTCAATGAGCAATGTTCAGCGGTCCTTCTTAAAAGCTTCGAAAAGCTTGAAGACCCTGCAAGTTTTAATCCCATGTGATTTCTTGGGGATGGTTCAATGCTCGCCTTGGCGATCTTGGCGCTAGCATTAACCTCATGCCACTCAGTGTGGAAGAAACTTTCTCCTTCAGAACTTACTCCTACTTGTATGACTCTCGAGCTAGCGGACTGTACCATAACTCGTCCACTTGGAATAGCTGAGGATGTCGTGGTTAAAGTAGGGAAGTTTCATTTTCCCACTGACTTTGTTGTAGTAAACTTTGATGCAGATCCTAGAGTTCCCCTTATCTTAGGGAGAGCTTTCTTGAGAACGAGCCGGGCTCTAATCGATGTATTTGCTGAAGAGTTGACTCTACGGGTTGATAACGAAGAACTCACGTTGAATATCAAACAGAACTCCAAACCTCTGAACAAACATAGTGTTGCCACAATCGATCAAAATCCAAAGAATCGATGCAACACTCTCTAATTTCACGGTTAAGAGTGTTCACCAAAAACGCGGAAAGCTGAAAGCTATGAAAATCAAACCTGGTTCAAGCAAATGGTTTGAATGTTGTACCAAAGATGTCATGAGTATTCTTGATGATGATGATCTTGATTCGAGATTTCATCGGTGGTGAAAACTAGCTCTAAGAGCACACCACTTGTCCCAACTCCGGAATCAGTTTGTCGTATTGAGCTTGTTAACTCTGTGGATGAAGTTGAATTCTCTTCAAAGGATCCAATCATATTTGAAAATCAACCTATCATAGCCAATTCTAATCCTTCTATCACTCCTTTTGAGGGAAGTGACTCAATCTTGGAAGAGATTGATGCATACTTGGCTAGTGATTCTGTTCCTTGGGAGATTGATCACGCTCCAATTGATATCGAAGGGGACATTCTTCTCATTGAGAAGTTGCTTCATGGAGATCCTTCATCCATTTCATATCCTGATCCTATTGTTTCCGACTTTTCCATTCCTTTCCTCAATCCGGATGAGGAAGATGATAATTTTTGGAAAGAAGTCGATGCTTTTCTGAGTGATGAATCAATTCCAACAGGAGTTGATGATAATTACTTTGATTCAGAAGGGGACATCCTTTTTCTTAACAGTTTATTAAACGAAGAATCGTCTCCAATCCTCCCTTCCGGAAACTCCTTTGATAATCACCATACAAGCTTAAAGTTTAAGCTTAAAAATGTAAAAAATGGTGATTTGCTTCTTTCTAATGAAGAATGGACATGCATTGTAATGCACATATTTATTCCATTCTTCACTAATGGTATGGTTGCCCTTTCCCTTTTCTCTTCCGGGAATGAGGACACCATTTTTGACCCCGGTATTATGCTTTATAGTTTCTACTATTAAAATACCGGTTATATCTCGTCGGAGTGGAACTTTCTAATGTTCATGTGTTTTTAACATTGTGAATGAAAGTCCGATTGAGATTGGTTGTCCACGTAACATTCCCCATGAACCAATGAATGCGGGGATCGAGTCAAGCTAGTGACTCGGTAATCAAAAACATTAGCACGTACCATATGGGTTTTCACCCATAATTCTGTCTTCTTATCCCCTTTCTACCACCCTAGTGTGGGGGAGTTTTTCCCACACTGTTGTATATTCTCAATCTTTTAAAAAAATAAAAAAATAAAAAAATAAAAATAAAAAAAAAATTAAAAAAAAATAAAAAATCTTCTAAATAATGGCCGTAGTATTTCCCTTTTTACGTTCTTTGTTTCGGCATAACCGCCGGTACTTTGAATATTGAGGGCAATATTCATTTCTAAGTGTGGGGGGGAATTCTCGCGAATTTTATCATATATTATCCACCCAATTCCCCCGTTTTTGGCCAAAAATTTTTTTTTTGAGTAAGTGTTTTACACTTTCTCATCTTGGTTATCAGTCCGCCATGTCTGTAAGACAAAAGGATTGGCTAATCCAGAGCAAACGGCTCTTGGTAAAGATTTCTCAAATCCGTTTATATGGCTTGCAATTTGCCCAAAATTGTATGGTATTCAACTCACCATATCCTAAAAAGTGAAGAGTTGGCTAGCCCGCAAGGTTATGGCTTGTGGTAAAGGCAGTGGAAAATCCATAATTGGTATTCGGCTCACCAAAGATAATCTTGATAATTTATCTAAGAGTTGGCTAGTCCGAATGGGTACGGCTTCGGTAAAGACACATCAAATCCGTTATATGGTTTATGATTTGCCAATAAATCATTTGGTTATCGTTGTACCAAGATTCTTACTTGAATCAAAACAATTGGCTACTCCAGAAGTGATGGCTTTTGGTAAAGAGTTTAAAATCCATCAAGTTTTCTCAAATCATTGCTAGGGACTAGCAATATCTCAGTGTGGGGGATTGATGAGTGTCTAAATACTCATCATTTTTGTATAATCTAAACTGCAAAATCATCTGAAAACACTCAAAAACACATCAAAATGATCAAAATATCACAAATCAGTGTTTTATGTGTTTTAAATGCAAAAATATCAAAATCAGATGAAAAACGTTCCAAATTTGCAAAATTGGCAGTTTAGTCCCCCAAGTTTTAAAAGTTGTCAAATCTAGTCCCTGGAAATTCAAAAATGTGGAAATTTATCATTCAAGGTCCCTGAAGTATTCTAAGTTGTTTAAAATGATCCTTGAATGATTCTTTGGTCAATTGGCAAGAAAGGTCCTCAAACTTTGGAAATTTACAAATTTAGTCCTTGGACCTTTGAAAATGGATTTTTTTGCAAAAGGGTCCTTGTTTTATCAATGTTGGTCATAATTGGTCCTTGTGAGAAGTTTGAAAAAGTTGCAAGGTCAGTCCTTGAAGTTTGGCAAAATTGCACTTTTAGTCCTTGTTGTTACTCCTTAAACCAAACGGATCCAAATATATCATAAATCCAATCCAAACCCAAAACAACCCAGCTGGCCCAATACTTAACCCGGCCCCTTTTGTTATTAAAACCCGTCAACCCAAAGTCAAACCAGAGAAAAAACGCCCCTTATACCAACGCAGGGCCTTAGCCCCTTCTCACAAACACTGAAATTGCAAAAACCAGTCATGGTTTCCACTCTTTTTTCTCACCTATCCCATACTATGTTCCCTCCTCATCCTCTAAACAACAAAATCCTTTAATTGCTCAAACCAAACCCAATTAAAGCAAAAACCTGCTAAATGGAAAAATGGCGCCAAAATGCAAGGTGGACGGTTCTGATTAATTTGAGTGATCCAAGGGCTCAAGTGTGGTGGGATAGATTCAGAGGATATCATGGAATGCTAAAAGTCTATAAAGAGAGAGAGATATGCATTGTAAAAATATATCTAGTGTAATTTAAGTTTTATTGTCGTTTTTAAGCATTTTCAAGTTTAAGTGTATGTTTTTATCTTCAAACTCTGTATTTTAAGTTTTCATGCTATAATAAAGCTTTTCGTGAATCATCAATTTCAGTTACAAGTTCTATTACAGTTTATGCAAAATCTCATGTTTATGCAAAATTTCATTAATGATCAAATGTTGTTTTCAGTTGTTTGTATGGACTAGAATAGGTCACTTAAGCTCCTAGAAAGCTTATTGAAGCTTTTAGTTATCTTAAAATTCAGTTGAGAGTCAAAAAATAGAAAAAATCACAAAAATACCAAATAAATAGTTTAAAAATAAAAAAGGTTCCATGGAAGTGTTCACAGCTGGAGCAGGGTATATAGTGGATGGCCTTGGGTTAGTAGCTTATTGGTAAGCTTATAGGGGTGCTCATTGATCTTGGTTCTCAGTTTTAAGCATTGGAAGCATTTGTAAGCTTTTTGATAAATTTGGTATTTTACTATTGTAGTGGTTAATTATCTTATATTTCTGTTTCTTTGTGATATCTAGTCATAAGTTAGTGTGTTTAAGCTTTAAAATCAGTAGCTTGTTCTTCTCAATTTGTAGTTTACAAAAACTTGGTTTTAACAGTTGAAATGGCATAATCATCAATTCTGAGTTTGATGTTGTTTTGATTGTTGTTTTAGGCTTCATTAGTCATAATAAGTGATTATTAAAGTTCTGCAATCAAGCTTATGGTTTCTAATTGTGATTTGGTTTGAAAAACTTCATAACAGTTAACATATAGGGGTGTTTGGTTTTTGTGTTCAAAGGTTCTTTGGTCCTTAGCTTTGTTGGAAATCTGTCTAAATAGGTCTAAGTAATTTAGCTCAGTCATAAAATCAAGTTCTTATTAGCAAAAAGTCAAAATTTCAGTTAATCACATCTTAGGAGCTACTATTGGATTTTTTAAGATATAGGATCATTGATTTGTGTTTAAAAGTTGTTAACCTTGCTTAAGTTAGTCTTATCTTACCTTAATACATCATATTAAGTGCTTAAGATCAGTTTAAATCTCACTTTGGTCAACTTTTTGATTTTTATAAAAAAAAGTCAAAATCTCATAAGGTGGTTTTTGAATAAACTTTGGAATTTCACTAGGGGTTTATTAAATAGATTCAGCTTATAATCTCTTGGGGAATTAAAGTTTGGGTGGTGAAGAAAAATAGAAAAATGATAGTTCTTGGTTTCTCAGTCTTTTAAGTGCTTATTCAATAGTTTTTTTTGGGGTACCTGTCAATATCTGTCCTGTGCACAGAAAGTGGTACCAAATTGATAAGCTTGCACTGAGCTTATTACTTGTCCAAATCTTGTGTTCTCTGTTTCTTTGGAAAGCCAACCTGGTCCTCTTGGTGTATCAAGTCTTGTTTTTCACTTTTGAGCTTATTAGCTAGGGCTGCTATTAGCTTGTATCTTGTCCCATTTTCTGTTTTTCACTACATAAGTCAAGTGCTTATTTGCCTATTCTTAGCTTATCAGTGTGCTTCTTTTCATTCTTTAGCTTCATTTCAGTAGATTGTAACTTATTCCATCTTATTCTAGCTTCTGTTTCAGTGTGTAAGCTTGTTTGAGCTTATTTCACCCAAACAAGCTATTAAGGCCACTGTTGGATCATAAGCTCATCAAAACTGCTTATTTGTGTTTTGTAAATTTTTTGTCTTTGTTAAAGTTTCATCAAATCAGTATTAAAGTAGTTTTCAAAAAGAAAATCCAGAAAAAGTCCAAATAAAAATCAGTGATAGTGTTTATTTAAGTTTTTTTAGCTTTTTGATTTTTCTTTTCATCTTTTTAATAAGCAAATCTTGTTTTTCTCTTTTTCTTAGGTTTCTGTCATCACATAGTATTTTTAGAAAAAGTTTCAGATTTTTCTCTATCCTTTTAGTATTTATTATAATTTTAAATAGTTAAAAATAGTAATTAATTAGTAATAAATAATTAAAAAGTCTAAAAAAATATATTTTCTGTTTTAAAATTAGTTTTATCATATTTTAGATTTTTCAAAGTTAAAATTTTATTTTTCCAAGTTTATTTTCTATTTTCTAGTATTTAAGTGTATTTTAAATAATAATTAATTAATAATAATTATATAAAAAGTGTGAAAAATATATTTTTAGTTTTAAAATTAGTTTTATAGTATTTTAGATTTTTCAGAATCATAAGTTTATTTTTCTAGCCTTATTTCTTATTTTCTTTTATTTTAGAGTATTATTAAATAGTTTAAATTAGTTTTTAATTAATAATAATTAATTAAATAGTTATAAAAATAATTTTCCTTTTCTAATAATTTTATTTTATATTTAGGTTTGTAAAAATGTATTTTTCATATTTTTAGGATTTTTATTTCTTAAATCTCACTTTTTATTTTACACGCTTATTTAATTTTATTTTAAACGTAAGTTTTAGGTTTTAAACGTTCATCACTTTAAATATAGTGATAGCGTTTATTTAATATCCTTTATCTTTTTAATTTTCTTAATTTGTATTTAAGTCGCTTTATTTTATAACCTTTTTTCAAGTTAGTGTAATATTCAATCCTAATCCTTTCCGATCACTATCATTAGTGATCATTCTCTGCGTCGATCAAGTGTTGTACACACCATTGAGTCTCCGTGGGATTTAACGACCCGGGAATACACTATATTCTCCTGGACTTCATTGTATTTGTGTCTGAGCTGTTTTAAGTCTATTTGACTTGACGGTTTTGCATAGATCAACACTCCCATGATTGATCGAACCAAATTAGATGAGGACCACTCAGGGATCATGATTGACCAAACAAAATATCGTAGTATGATAGGATCCCTGATGTACCTCATAGCTAGTAGACCAGACATCTTGTTCGCTGTTTGCATGTGTGCTAGATACCATGCTAAGCCTACTAAAAAGCACCTTGAAGCTGTTAAACGGGTCTTTCGGTATCTCCAAGGAACCATTAACATGGGACTTTGGTACCGAGGACACGGTATGTCACTAACGACCTATGCGAGATCTTCGATCATGCAGGATGTCAAGATACTCGTCGCACGTCACGAGGTGCTTTCGATTTTTGGGTGATAAGCTTGTGAGCTGGTCTTCAAAGAAGCAAATGAGTACTTCTATTTCCTCTACAGAGGTCGAATACATAGCCATGTCATCTTGTTGTGCTCAAGTCTTATGGATGAGATCTCAATTATCTGACTATGGCTTTGAATTCAACAAAATCCCTCTTTACTGTGACAATAAAAGTGCTATTGCTCTCTCTGCAACAACGTTCAACACTCAAGAGCAAAGCATATCGACATTCGACATCATTTCATCAGAGAACAAGTGGAAAACGGTGTGGTGGAACTCTATTTTGTGAGATCTGAATATCGTTAGCGACACATCTTCACCAAAGCTCTTCCAAGAGAACGTTTTGAGTTTATTCTTCCACGTCTTGGCTTGAAAAGTCTTCAACCAAAAACACTCAAACGTCTTCAGGAGGAAGACGAGGAGTAATGGTCTATCTTCATCTATCTCTTGTATATATCTATTCAAAAAAATCAAATAGAAAAATATAAAACTTTCAAAATCCATAAAATATATATATATATATATATATATATATATATATATATATATATATATATATATTGTCTTTTTGTCATGTTTCTCTCGATTCGATTATATCTACGGTCTTTGTGCTGTCATTCAAAGAATGACACGGGACTTTAGATGTTGTTCGAATTTAAAAAAAAAAAAAATCAAAAAATCAAAAAATTAAAAAAAATATTTTTGGGAGAAAGAGAAACAATGGTTTATTGTCATTTCAGGCAGTAACCCGCTTTTTCAAAGAAAGAACAGAGCCATACTTTATCATGTTTTCAAAATTCCATGCTCTGATTCTTTAATCATTTATCTGCTGAAAACTAACTGCTTTGAAAAATAACTCGAACTCTATTTTTGATAATCATCTGGACTTATTTGTCAAAATATCAATCTCTCAATCAACAACCTATGTCATTGATTGAGGGGAGAATGATTTCAATTAAATTAAAAAGTTATTTGGCATTAAATTGTTTTCAAAAAATATTCAAGCATGTTTTATCAATGGAGTCTAAAGTCTTAAAATCCGATCATTATCCGTTAAAACGCTTTCATAATCAAGTCACAATTCTCCTTAAAAGCTTTCAAAATCAATTTAAATCTATAAGAGATCACAAATCTCAAATGATTTGATAAATGTGATCGGGGGAGAATGTGTGATTTAAATTGGATTTAAACTGATAATTCGGTAAATGGTTTTATAAGGATGTACAAGCTCCCCTTCCCACATATGACAAACGATTTCAAATTTTCCATGCACATGTTGAGGGGAGCATCTATCTTAAACCTATGATTTGAAACGTGATAACTTATCTTAAGGTGCAGGTTCCCTCCAGTATGTGCAAAACTCTTTTCAAATCTCGAGGCACATATTGAGGGGAGCAAAATCATGAAAACCTCATCCTTCCCAAAATGCTTTATCTACTTGATTCGATTAGGGAAGTGATGTTGATATTTTTAAAATGGTAATCAAAGAAGTTAATTCTTTCTCTTGCCTCCGTGTGGAAAACTATTTCAAATACTTGATTCACATGTTGAGGGGAGTTCTTCTTCTAAAAATATCAAAAACAATTCGGTACAAAATGCTTTGATAAAATATCATAAGTATCTGGATTGATTTTCTAATGGTTTCCAATTGGTTCCTATGGCAGATGAACAATACCAAAAGACCGACCAACTTTACATTATGTATGGTGATATAAGGACGATAAGGTTAGGTATGTGTTCCCATGATCCGCCCGAACCGGAGGGATCTACCCAGGGACTATCCACTAGTTAGTGTAGAGTTCTTAGGTATGATGATAAAAGGAGAAAAATGAGATATGGGAAGAGTGCGGACTAAGACTGAGCTAGTACTGGAATAAACCCAACAAGGTTCTTGCTATGAAGTCTCGGTAAGCACCGAAGGTTGAAGAATTAAAAAGAATTGAATGAGAAAAGGGTGAAAACAAATAGCCCTCCATTTATTCAACCTTAGGGCAGAAACCGGGTTCAATTCATATGCTACGGATGGTAACATCGGTATTGAAGACAAGACGTCATGGACCCAAGGACGCACTGCACTTCAACTTTCCAAACCACTCAAGTTCCTCTTAAAAGGACTTGTTTCATTCTCACGGGGATCCGACATTATCTATCAACTTTCTCTTAGAGATTGTTGATATTGAAGGAGGAGACCCTCTCCCTAGTCTCCGATATAGGATCCAAATATGCACAAATTGAGTCTAGTGCCACGAGATCATCAATAAATCTCATTAGGACACTTTCAATAAAGACTCTCTGTTTCACACAATGTGGAAAGAGAGATTATATCTTGAGTCCTACGCATTATCCTTGTGGTATTGCCAGAACATCTGAGTGATATGCAAACATACTCGCAATGAAGATGGAAAGCCTTCTAGAGCCAACATCTAACAAGCTCCTGGTAGGTGGCATGTGAGATCTATTATACAGATCAACCATGTGACAACTGAACAGAAACAATGGGGCGATTCATTCTTTTGAATCAATCCTGGTTCGGGTTATGGATTGACGGATACCTTTGAAAAAACCGGTCTTTGTGCTTTAAAACTCTTTTCATTAGCACGTCGATCGTGTACTAATTTTTCAAATCAAAAGGTGTTTTATGATTGATAATTGATTTTCATTAAAACCTTCGTTATATTGCAAAACAATTTCTATTGAGCAATACACGATTGTTTTTCAAATCTCTTTTCATCAATAGTGGACTTAAATTCGCTGGTTCACTCACTCCGTGTTGTCTTCTTTGAGACTTTCCGGTTTGAGAACAAATAGAGCAGTTAAACCCCTCAAGGAAATTCTTCGTAATTATTCCGATCACAGCAAAGATTTGTATCGATCAACGGGGAACCGTGGGGCGTGTACCTCAATTCAACGAAAGTGATCAAAGACACTTTCGTGCGATTTATTGCTAACTGTTGTATGCAGGTACACCCGACGCTTGCGGTACCGATCGTAATGGAGCGGTCAATCCATAGCCGCATGCTCACACAACACATTCATATCAAAAGATATCATGATTGGTGCATCAATGACTTGATATTCTAACTCCATGCTTCTCGCTACGCTTCGCCAATATCATGAATCAACTAAAGCTTCCGCTACTCTGATGAGAAGATATCATGATCCCGAATGTGAGCATGTCGGTCCGAAAGTCACATCATCACATAATACCAACACCACAATGGATGTAAAAGAGATTTTCTATTTGCCGATGATCTCAAAAGTCGGCCCAACATTATTATCACGCGTGGATCAAGAAAAGACCTCCACTTGGATTAACCAAACATGCAATGAGTGGAATCAATGACTACGAAGCTCGAGCAAAGTACTACATCAAGAATGCAAGATCAATTGTTAATGTAATATCCGATTGTATTCAATGTCATTTTAGTATATGGTTGAGGTGACCTCCCTTAGGGGGAGATTGTTAGGAATTAGAAATTCCCGGTATTAAAGAGTCGGTCACCTCAAGTATATGTAATGGTTAGAATGCTCGTAGTCATAGTTATATTTAGTTAAGTAGTATTTTGTTAAGTAACACCGTGGAGGACGGACGGGTCTTTACCCACTGTATGCCTGATCCACAGCCCGTTGTGTGGCGTTTTATGTAAGACTATAAATACTCTCTACCTCCCAAGGTAGAGAGTTGGAGCTCATAATAATATCTCTCACTTTCTCTCACTAAGTTCCTTAAACCTCTAACTTTATCTCTCTAGAATTCCACTTATACGCCCACTTGTGTTAATGGTTTGATGTGTTTGTGAAATCTAATATCCAACACATTCCATCAGGGCACATTTTGAAAAGATAAGGTTCTTCCCAAAAGTAGTGTTTAAGTTCCGAAAAGAATTTGCTCCGTTAAGCGTAAGTTAATGCTTTTCTGAGAATTCTTCCAGCGAGATAGTTCGCAAAGTCAGCAAACCAAGGATCGTCGTTTTCATCAACCGTCATGAGGGTTTCATCAGGGAAGTAATCATCGATTTCTTCTTCCTTCAACTCCTCTAGATCGGGATTTTCAAGACGTGATAAATGATCAGCGGCTAGATTCTCTGCTCCTTTCTTATCTTTGATTTCGATGTCAAATTCTTGGAGTAGCAGAATCCATCGGATGAGACGCGGTTTAGCATCTTGCTTGGTGAACATATATTTGAGTGCTGAGTGATCGGTGAACAAAACTGTTTTTGAGAGTACGAGGTAGGATCGGAATTAGTCAAACGCGAAAACTACGACCAGTAATTATTTTTCTGTGACTGTATAATTTTGCTGAGCACCGCTAGCAAAATATATGGGCCGAAAGTGTTTTCCTTCTCGTTGGCCTAAGACGGCTCCAATAGCAAAATCGATTGCATCGCACATAAGCTCGAAGGGTAGTGAACAATTAGGTGAAACCATGATCAGAGCACTAGTCAGTTGAGATTTCAACGTTTCGAATGCTTTTATGTAATCAGAATTGAAGTCAAAGACAGAATCTTTCTCAAGAAGTTTTGTCATCGGACGAGATATTTTTGAAAAATCTTTGATAAATCTGCGGTATAAACCGGCATGTCCTAGAAAACTTCTAAAGGCTTTAACGTTAGTCGATGATGGAAGTTTTGTGATAACGTCGATTTTTGCTTTATCTACTTCCATGCCCGCACTGGAGATTTTGTGGCCAAGCACAATTCCTTCGGTCACCATAAAGTGATATATTTTCCCAGTTAAGGACAAGATGTGCACCTTCGCATCTTTCGAGCATTTTATCAAGATTGGAAAGACAAGCTTCAAATGAGTTTCCGAAAACTGAAAAGTCATCCATGAAAAATTCCATGGAGGTTTCGAGCATGTCTTGGAATATGGCTATCATACACCTTTGAAAAGTTGCAGGTGCATTACAAAGACCAAAAGGCATACACCGATATGCGTAGGTTCCAAAAGGACAAGTGAAAGTTGTCTTTTCTTGATCATTAGGATCGATTGGAATTTGAAAGTATCCTGAAAATCCATCGAGGAAACAAAAGAATTTATTCCCTCCCAGTCTTTCAAGCATTTGATCCATGAACGGGAGTGGAAAATGATCTTTTCTGGTGGCTTTGTTTAATTTACGATAGTCAATAGAAACGCGCCAACCAGTGACAGTTCTAGTAGGCGCTAGTTCATTCCGTTCGTTAGTCACAACCGTCATTCCTCCTTTCTTGGGGACACAGTGAACGGGACTCACCCAAGGACTATCCTCGATCGGGTAAATGATACCAGCATCGAGAAGTTTGATGATTTCCTTTTTGACAACTTCTTTCATGTTGGGATTGAGTCGACGTTGACGTTCCACAACAGGTTTAATCCCATCTTCGAAATTGATTTTGTGTTTGCAGAAATTGGGACTAATTCCTGGGATATCAGATGTTTTTCAAGCGAAAGCTTGTTTATGATTTTTTAGGACAGAAACTAAACTTTCTTTCTCCTTGGCCTCGAGTAATGAAGATATGACTACTGGAAGAAGTGATTTTTCCTCCAGGTAAGCATATTCAAGATGACCAGGGAGAGGTTTGAGCACGAGATCTGTTGGTGGTTCTTCAAGGGAAGATTTTATTCTCATCTCATCATCGAAAGTTATTTCTGCAAAATTTTATTCCTCCATTTCTTCCTCCTCCGTGTTATCTCCTTCGAACTCTACTTTCATAAAATCAACAAACTCTTTGTAAAGGTTTGTTTCATTGATTTTTTCAGAAGTAGTCATGAATGGATCATATTCGTTAAGTAATGCATCCAATTCTTCGTCAGTGACTTCATCGATAACATCGATATTGAAACAAGTGTCATCACTGGAACATGGATAGCGCATTGCTTTATCGATCAGAAAGGTGATTCGATCTTCTCCAACTCCAAGGTTGAGTTCTTTTCCCTTTACTTTGATGATTGAATCAGCGGTATTTAGGAAAGGTCTTCCTAAGATGAGTGGGACTTTACTATCTTCTTCCATCTCTAGGATTACAAAGTTCACGGGAAAAATGAATTTACCAACTTGAACGAGAATATTCTCGGCAATTCCAACAGGATATTGATAAGAATGATTTGCTAATCAAATGCTCATCTTTGTCGGTTTAAGGTTGTTGTTGCATAATTTGGAATACAGCGAATAAGGCATCAATTTGATACTTGCACCAAGGTCGGCTAAAGCATCGCATTGAATATTATTCCCGAAAGTGCATGGAATAAGAAAGCTCCCAGGATCTCTGAGCTTTGGCGGGATTTTGTTTTGAACGATGGCTGAGCATTCTTTGTTAAGGAAGGTAGCTGATATTTACTCTAGCTTGCTCTTGTTGTTAAGAAGTTCTTTTAGGAATCTCCCGTAATTGGGCATTCCGGCTAAGACATCAACGAGGGGAACATTGAGTCTAAAAATGAATTTCTTATAACGTTCTTCCATTTTTTCTTTCTTAAGGTGTTGAGGATATGAAATTTTTGGTGTGTACGCCTTGATAGATGGAATGGTTTTCTTTTTGGTGGTTTCTGTTTGGTTGGTTTCCTCAGCTTCATCCTCACTATCTTGGGTGATAGGAGTATTTCCGTTAGGATTTGGTGGTGGATCGTACGAGAGACCACTTCTTATGAAGACAGCATTGATATGCTTATTTCTTGTTTGTGGTGGACGGTACGTTTTATCGATTGATGGTTTTGGGTTGGATTGGGTGTTACTTTGTAATGAACCAGATGATCGAGAGGAATGTTGGTCAGAAAATCTGCCAAATTTGTTTTCAAGATCTTGGATAGATGCTTGATGTTTTTTCTGTCCCTGCTCAACTTTGGCTTTGAGATTGAAAAATTGATTTTTGATAAAATCATTTGCAGATTTTGGCGATCCGAATTCTCTCATGGTTTTTTTGAATTCGGATTCTTCCATCTTTTTGTCAGAGTTTTGTGGGGGCGGATTGTCAGTTCGAGGTTGAGAATCACGATTGTTATCCCTTGGTTGGCGGTCTTGCCAATTTACAGAATTTCTACCATAATAATTACCACGATATCCTCCTCCATGGTATCCTCCTTCACGGTATCCTCCTTGGACATAATTCATTTCTCCTTCAGTAGGTCTACCCATGGGTTTATCGTCGCACTCAGACGATGGATAATTTCCTCCACAATTTTTGAATCCGTCTCGCATTTCCTTCATTTCTCCTTTGATATCTTTGTATTGCGAGTCGATTTTCGAGGTTAAGGCTTCCATTTTCTCCATGAGTTTTGAGGTATCAGTGTTTTCAACAAAAGCAACGGTTTTTCGAAGGGGTTTGGTTTTTGAATCTTTAGACCAATCAAGTTTGAGAAGTACTCAATCTTCGAGTAATTGGTGTGCATCGTTAGGAGTCTTATAGAGAAAATTTCCTCCGGCATCAAGGATACCTTGAGAGATTTCATCTAGTCCATGGTAAAGATTTGGATAATGGTTCCTTTGGATAATCCATGTCCATGACAACTACGAAGTAAATCTTTCATCGGCCAAGCTTGACAAGTGATTCATTGGGGTTTTGTGTGAAAGCACAAATTTCTCCCATTAATCGATCAAGCATGGCAGGTGGAAAGAATCGGCTTACAAAGGCTTGCCTCATCTCCTCCCAAGTATTGATAATTTCTGGGGTCAGTTCATTGTACCATACTTTTGCATCTCCGGCAAGTGATGATGGAAAAGTTTTGAGTTCGATGGCATTGACATCGGTGTCGCCATACCGGAACATGCCGCAAATTTCGATGAATTCGGCAATGTGCTTATGCGGATCGGCCCGCGCACGGCCATCGAATTGATGGTCTTTGATCATAGAAAGATGATGACCCTTCAAGGTGAAGTTGTCACCAAGGTTGACAACAACAATAGCACTCCCAGGGGTTGGTGCTACGTTCGGTTGGTTCCCCACATGGGTTGATCGTCCGCCATGGGAAAAGGTAAGTTGATGAAAGGGTTGTAAACGACTTTGGCTTCTACAAGGTTATCAAATGGTGGTTTGGTACTCTAGGTACACGATTTTCTAAGGGTATAAAAGGTGTTCTTCTTCTTCTTCGAATCAAACGTTCGGGGTTGGTAAGAGGTGAGATTGGTTCTATTCCAGCTGCACGAGTGTTCATACAATGACCTAGAGAATCCAAGCAATATCTAAATACACGGACAATCAAAGAAAATAGATTTTCGGACAGAAACGAGTAACAGGATCGGTTGCGAGAAGCGACCGATCGGTTAGATCAATTGGTTATGGATTTTGGCGCAATCGGATCGGTTGTGAAAACGATCGATCGGTAGGAGCTTTCGGAAAAAAAATTTAGAAATGGATCGACTGACGTGGATTCAAAACTTGCTGAAACACAATCAAATCCCCGACAGCGGCGCCAAAAACTTGATGTGCTACGTGTGTACAAGTTTTAAATTTATAAAAGACGATTTACCAATTTTACCAATAACACATACTAGCAAGTGCACTCGTCCGTTATAGCAAGATTTTGAAGGTAAGTCGGATCGTTCGAGGATTTGAATGAATCGATTAACAAGTCTAAATCAACTAAGGCAATCCAAAAGCATATAACAACGAAAGTAGATATAATGAAATTCAGATGATTAAAAACTACACTTGCTTAAACTAGTTTCTTATCCTTTATTAGTATGATTGTGTTAACCTCTTAACATGTTGGTTATGATAATTAGTTGGTGTACTAATCTATTGTTCTTACAAGTTAAACCTTCTTCAAGATTTTAGTTCATAAAAACAAGCATTAAATTTAACCAATCAATTCAAGATCAATTCAAGTTTCATAAGTTTACTTTCACAAACTTAAACACAAAAACATCCATTTGCTTTATCAAATTTTCTTAAGAAATGGTCAATACAAAAGGTAACCGATTATAGACAAAAGGTTACAATTGATTGTAAACAACTAATCTTACGACCTTTTAATTGGTTCCAATCAATCCAACTTGATAATCAAAAAGCGTTCTTATTACAACCACACTTTAGTTTCTTTGTTTAATCAAGAATAATGGGTAAAAACAATCATCCATAGACAAAGTGATTATAACTAGTTGGATAACAACAAGTTCTTTTGACCTCTACAATTACTATCAACTAGTCAAACTTGATTAAAAAATGTCACAATGAAACTTTAGCACAATTGGATCTTAGAATCAACTTGAAATTGAATTAAAACATGTTAACACAATTATAAACTAATCACATGATAATCAACATCATTTAAGCAAGTGTATAGAGAAACTAGCCACTCATAGCAAACATAAACATAAACTCAGAACTTTGAACATTAGAAAACATGATTAAGAGTCTTACAATGCTTGGAATAAGATTACAAATTGTGAAGTAATGATTCCCAAACTATTGGGGTAGACTCCTTGGGGTTTTGACCTCCAAATGTGGTACTTCTGGAACTCCAAACTTTCCTGGACTTCTAAGGACGAATTTGAGAGCTAAGAGCTTTGTGTTTCATGAGTAGAGAGTTGTATTGAAGTGTGTGTCTCATATGCTCACAAGAGGTCTCTATTTATACTAGTTCCAAGGCCTAGGGTATTACTTGCTGAACTTGGCCTCCAAGGACTTAGGAAGGGACTAGAATACACCAAGGTAAGGACCTAGAATCGTTTGGATACAATGGGGAAGCTTAATGATGAAGAAATGGCAGAAACAGGTCTTCCAACCGGATTGGTCGCATGACCAGCCGATCCGTTTGGTCTTCTAGCATTACCCCAACCAAATCGGTTACGGGTGGCAATTGATCGGTTGGTCTGACTTCAAAGGTACTTTTTGATCATAATCCAGCCAATCCGGTTACGAGTGCAACCGATTCGGCTCGTCTTCCTGAGTGACGGAAAATCGACCTTTAACTTTATCTTGACTTATAGAGCTTGGTTCTTCAATCATCTTGATCTTTTATGATACTTGAAATGCTGATTTGTGCTTGACATGCTTCACTGAAACGGGAATCTTCCTTTTATTGAACATTCTTTTACTTTTCCTTTCGTTTCCCTGCACTTGGTTATAAATACTAGACAAACATCTTTTGATGTGATTAAGTACTAAAATCATACAAATATAACCAAATAACATATACAAAAGCACACATAACGCTACTTAAAACATGTAGAATCTGAGCATTATCAGTATGCTTGCTTGTCTATCATGTCTAGCTAAATTACTTGTGTATTTGCTTAGATCTATGAAACCTAGTTATTGATTATTGTTAGGTAGTTTTTTGTCTTAATTGAAATTAGCTTAGGAGTTCAACTAGGCATCTTCGTTGTATTTAATGCTTGAGTATGCTTTATGATGATATGGTTCATAGATGAAATAGCTTAGGCGTGACTCTGTGAGTCATATACGAGAGATAACCTCAAAGAACTAGGGACCATGCATACCCTACGACCTTTAGGAATACAACGCGTTAAGATAAAGGACATGACAACTCAACCAACCAATAAAAGATAATAGGGAGTAATAGTATCTAAGTGAACACATATTTAATCATCATACGAGCACACCTCAATTAGACATAGCTACCCATAGTAATTAGATAAATTAGATAATTAGTTAAAGTAGAGTAATCGGTAGAAGTAACACCCCCAACCAATTCCCCCGAGATATTTACCTTAGCTTTCTAAAAAACCATAAAAAAGATAAAACGAATCATCCTCAACCCCACCTTCTCGTCATATATTTCTTACTAGCATTCCTATTCCCCTAGAGAATGATATCAATCCCCGAGGCTTATCCCATACTACACTACAACGATTATGTTCACTGCCTAGGGGGTTGAAAAACTTGCTCGAAGAAAAGGAAGTTTCCTTGACCCAGATGCGCCTTCCGCGCGCATCAAGTTTTTGGCGCCGCTGCCGGGGAATAGAATAACTAGTTAGATCTCTATCTCGTTTAGGTTCCCTTGCTTGATTCCTATCAAGTAAGATATTTTCTCATTTTCATTAGCTTCCTTGTATTCTATCCCCCTTATTCATATTTTTGTTCGTAACCTTATCACTTTTCATCATGGAAGGCGATACCCACCACCAAATCAACCACTTCTAATCAACCCACCACCAATTGACCCGCCAAGAGGCCGTACTCTTGGTGAATACTCTAGACTGAGCCATCAAGGCTATAGGAACACCATAGAGCTTCCCGATCAAGCTCAAACTACGGCCCTGCGATTCGACACCATCCGGTTGGTGCAAAAAGGATGTGCATTCCATGGACTTCGTTCCGAAAATCCTAATCAGTATCTCAAGGACTTCCTTAAAATCATTGACTCTATCGACCTTGATGCTACCACACGGGAGACCACGTGCTTACGTCTCTTCCAATTCTCTCTACGAGACCAATCTAGTAATGGCGAGCAATTCCCGCGAATCCATCTCAAGTTGGGATGATCTCACCACTCGTTCCTCGCCCAATTTTTCCACCGGGAGAACTACCAAATAAGGAACGACATCTTGATGTTCCAAAAAGCGTCGAAACCTCTCTGGTGGACTCAATTCAAGGACTTGCTCCATAAAGTCCCTCATCACGACATCGATCTTTGGCTTCAAGTCCAAATATTTTACGATCATGTCAATCTCTCAACTAGGCAAATCATCGACCAAGCGGCCGGTGGCAAACTTAGTGAACTTACCGCGGAATAATCGTGGGGTACAATAGAGGGCCTTGCCCTCTATGACAACGAATGTTGGAATGACCCCCATGAGTTACCCAAAACCGTCAAGGCAATCTCCTTGCCTCCCATTGACTCACAACCTTCCAATCGTAGGATGCTCGAACTTGAAGACCAAGCCAAATTCCTAATGAGCTCCTACGAGAATCCCCACAATACTCGTGAATTGCACAAGACTCCCCGAACAAGCTTTTTAGGTACTACGCCTCCACATGTACCGACGAAGCGGGAGAGAAGTGGTACACTTTCAAGCCCGAGAAAAACAACTTAGGAAATTCCTACAACCCCTCATGGAGAAATCACCCTAACCTTAGATGGAGACAAAATTCGAACCCATCCCAAAATAACTCATCAAGTCCACCCAATAGGTCTCAACCAAACCACGCCTCCTACAACAACCCTCCAAACACCAGAACTGTCACTAGTCTTGAGGGAATGGTGTCCAAGTTCATGTCATCTCAAGAAGCTCGATTGACTAAGATTGAAGTTGATTTCAAGCAACGAAAAAGTGAGATGACAACCAAGCTCGAAACCCTCTTAAAAGCCTTCAATGACCGAGATATTGGAGCACTCCCAAGTGACACTATAAAGAACCCAAAAGTGAATTCGATTTTATCAACTTCATGTTCTTGCTCACCAAGGGAGAGTGCATTTCCATGCCCCTCACACCCAAAAGTCCAGTAGGTTAACGCCATCAACACGGGGTCCAAACCATCCGTCATGAGATACCAACAACTCGAGCCAATGGTCCATCCAACTCTTGAGAAACCTATCAATCAAGAACCCAAACCCACTCTAGAAGAGGAGTATAAGGAGCTTCACCAAGAAAAAACGGTTCTTAAAGTCTTGAATCATGCGCCTTACTATAATGCTTTAAAAGATAAATATGAGCAAGAACTAAAATTTGGAGAACGTGGGTCCACATTTGTGCAAAATAAGTTACCTAAGAAGTTAGATGATCCCGGGCTATTCATTCTTCCGTATAGCATTGGAAATTCCAAAGCTTTCGACACATACCCTCCATAAAAGCCTTAACTTAGGAAAAATAGAACCAACGAAAACCATCTTAGGTTTAGCGAACAGTAGTATTGCATATCCGGTAGGGATAATAAAGGACATGGTAGTACATATAGGTCGATTAACTCTTTTGGCGGATTTCCATGTGCTAGACATGAATAAGGACCCAACATGCCCATTGTTAGTTGAAAGAGGATTCTTAGCTACCGCTAGTGCCATAATTGATTGCAAAATGTCTAAGATAGTGGCAGGAGAAGGGAGTGCTAGGTCAATTTACGATGTCTAGAAGCATATCTACTACAAATAGGATGAACAAATACCCTATGAGATCATGTTGGATAGAAGACCATCTAGATATGGACCTTGGACCAATAGAGATTTTGTAGGCCCTCAACGACCTTTCTATCTAGAAGAGACCTTCGTGAGTAACGCAACTCTCAATGAAAAACAATTGGCTAGGGACATTGAAGTGAACCCATTCGAGGATTCTTTAGTGTTTAGGAAGATGACCGAATTCCTAGGAACCTTGCCTATTAATCTTAACATGAATTGGTGGAAAGTTAAGAGTGAGAAGCCTAAGTATAATTGTAGTTGGGATAGACCACCTAGTGATGGGAATGGAGAATGACACATTAGGATGACAATCTATGATCCCGACGGAGAGAAGTTTGAAAAGGCATAGCGGACTAAAGGTACTAATAGGAAGTTAAAAGATAAGTTTGATCCCTATGACATTCTTGAGGATAAACTTACTTACATTGGTACGTAGGAGCACGACTTCGAGTCTAGCTACAAGACTCATAAATAAAGAAAAGCCGTGGGGCAACCCATGCTTAATTGTTTGCTTGTTTTGTTTTTCAATTTTTGTGTGTCTTATATCTTTTTCATTGTTGTTTATTCTTATGTTAGATTTTGTGAAAATGCTTTATTTTGTCTTTAACCTCGTCTTAATTACATATAAAGGTATTTTATAAAAAGATAAGTGTGGGGAAGATCACATACGTTTTTGAAGAACATGAACATGAGAATTGCAACTATTAAAATTGATATATTTGTGTGTTTGTTAGAGTCAAATACTTGTATCGAGTCATAATGGATGTTTTGTAGGAATTTTTCCAGGTTTTAATGATGTAATTTTTCCAGAATTTTTCCAGAAAAACGCAGCAGACGACTTTCTGTCAGGACAACCTGACGGCATCAGGATTAAAGCCTGATGACGTCAGGCTATGTAGAAACAGATTACTCAGTTTTTCATTTTCTGTGCAACTTATAAATTTTTAGAAATTCCCAAGTCTTATTTTTCCAGAAAAACTGCAAACATCCATTTCACAAGCATTATATCTTACTTGCTTTCTAGTGTAGTTGTGTGTCATATATAGTTTTACCGCCGATTTTACACGAAGGTTTCGTTTGTTTTCTTATAAGATGTGCAGGTTATATTGGGCAAGAAGAAGAAACACAAATTGGATAAAGCTTATTACTTATGCATTCTTCTTGGAAAAGAATTTAACCTCAACTTCACGCGTATCCTGCCGAGCTAATCACGGGAGTACTAGTTTCTTTTCCTTACTTACCTTCCTTTATCATAACTTGGATGCTTTCGAGGAACATTGGGGACAATGTTCAGTTTAAGTGTAGGGAGGGTGAATAAAACATGAACTTAGAAACTATTCACTCACTTGATCATTTGTCTGGTCCTTGGTAATTTGTGTAATAAATTATGAGAAATATTTGTTAGGGCAATTTTAGAGCCAAATTTAAATTTTTTTATGACATTTGCGAGCTAAACTTTAGTCTTAATAAAGCATCTCATGGATAGGAATTATATGACCAGCAAAAAAAATCGTTTACCACTCAAATTCCACCAAAAAAATGTGAGGTTTGCCCCTAGATCTTTAGGAATAAAAGCATTCACCTTTAATGCTTAGAGAGTGTACCGGTAGTATAATAGATTCTAGAACTTATTTTGTGATGCATTCCGAGATCTCTAGTGAGACTACACTTGTGTAGTTAGGAGTAACTAAGTGAAAAGAGGCATTAGGATAACCCTTGTTTGAAACCTGTATTATAATTACATCTTCCACATCGGTTGAGTAATTACCCCACACCCTTGCGATGTACTCATCTTTAGTACACGATACCCCTAGTTAACCCCTCAGAGCTATCCTTTTCACGATTCTCGTGATGTTTCGGTTTTCCGGAATATCAATGAAGAGCATTGTTTACAATCCACCCCCAAATGTACCCCCAAATCGCCTTAGCCTACCTTTTATGCACTCACTTTTAGTGCATTATTGTTATCATTACTAACCCTTAGTTCAAATATCTAGTTACTTGCATGGTTGCTAAGTCGAGTCATGTCTTTTGTACACAGGTTTAGGACGATTGGGATTCATGGGTAAAAAGTAATATTTTATGGAGTAACGGGAAAGAATGATAAATTCAAATTCCCTTTGTCTACGTAATTAAATACCCCAAGTGTTTTGATCTTTTGATGTTATCGTAAAGGATGGTAAAGTAAAAAGGTATCAAAAAGTAATATTTTGATGCTCCTATAAATCCCTTATATTTTGATGTTATCGTAAAGGATGGTAAAGTAAAAAGGTATGAAAAAAAAAACGAAAAAAAAGAGAGTGGTAAAAAAAAATTGAAAAAATGAAGAATAACATACGGGCTACCATCCTACATCTATCTTTATGTTTATGTTTTTAAATTTATGTTTGTTTTGTTTCAAGTTATCTAGTTTAGTGAGTCGAGTCTTGGCTTAGCAATGCCACGCTTTACATGCTTGTAACATAAGATTTTTGACTTGCCACCTCTAAATATCCTCTATCCAACAAAACCTTTTGTTTCTCTACCCTAAGCCTAATGTTAAAACCCTTGTAAAGACCTCTTTGATAGTTGTTCCTTGGTGCTTACGCCAAAGCGGTGGAGGTTTGATCTATTCTCAAGCTTATGGTAATCTATGTACTATGCCAGGTAATGAGTGTTTATCTTTCATTTCTATTCGTATTATATTTCATATAAACCCGAGAGATGAGAGAATCCAAACACCACTTGTGAGGTGCTAGTATATAATTTCCGTGCTTGTTATGACTATTGTGGCGCTTTTACTTGTTGTAAACTATTTTAAACCAATGCTTCATGCCCCCTAACTTATAAATTGATTGGTCAAAAGCACATTTGCTTGAGGACAAGCAAATACCAAGTGTAGGGATATTTGATAAGGATTTAAAACGTATGCTTTTAAGGGGTCATTTAAGCCCTATTTCGACACATTTATATATTCTTTACTTAATTTCGTTCCTTTTTACTTTTTAGGTCTTTTGGAAGTAAAATGCTGAAATGAAGCACATTTAGACGAAAAGGAGCAAATACATTAAGAAAATGGCAAAGTCTAGATCGAAGACACTCAAGAATGATCAGCAGAACCTGACGGCATCCCACCCAAAGGGCGACGCCATCCCTCTATGAAGACTTGATCAAAACATGCACGCGACGGCTCAGTGAAATTTCTGGTCTTACAACCTGACGGCGTCACACTTTAAATAATGAGGGCGTCACTCACAGTTTTCACCCAGACGGCCCAGATCTAGAATCAAGATGACGTTTCAACTAAAGACCGATGGCGTCACAACTCTAAGGTGACGTCGTCCCATCGATGACTTGGCCAAAACGAAACCCTAATGACGGCGACCTGACGGCGTCCCATGAGAAAGGTGACGCCGTCGCGATTGTAAATCTATATATAGAATTTGATTTTTCTGTATTTTAAGAGGTAAAATTTTGGACAGCAAACCCTAACTTAGTTGTAGTTCGACTTGGACAGTATTCTAGGGTCCCATACCGTATTTTACACATCGAGATAAGTTTGTTAATTCAAATTATCATTATGTCTATCCCGTATTCGATTGATTGTGTGTATGCTTGCTTGTCTATTATTTCTAGCTAAATTACTTGTGTGTTTGCTTATATCTATGAAACCTAGTTATTGATTATTGTTGGGTAGTTTCTTGTCTTAATTGAAATTGGCCTAGGAGTGCAACTAGGCATCTTCGTTGTATTTAATGCTTGAGTATGCTTTATGATGATATGGTTCATGGATGAAATAGCTTAGGATTGCCGACTCCGTGAGTCATATACGAGAGATAACCTCAAAGAACCAGGGACCACACATACCCTACGACCTTTAAGAATACAACGCGTTAAGATAAAAGACGTGAAAACTCAACCAACCAATAAAAGATAATAGGGAGTAATAGTATCAAAGTGAACACATCTTTAATCATCATACGAGCACACCTCAATTAGACATAGATACCCATAGTAATTAGATAAATTAGATAATTAGTTAAAGTAAAGTAATCGGTAGAAGTACCACCCCCAACCAATTGCCCTGAGATATTTACCTTAGCTTTCTAAAAAACCATAAAAAAGATAAAAAAGAATCATCCTCAACCCCACCTTCTCGTCATATATTTCTTACAAGCATTCCTATTCCCCTGGAGAATGATATCAATCCCCGAGGCTTACCCCATACTACACTACAACGATTTGGTTCACTTCCTAGGAGGTTGAAAAACTTGCTCGAAGAAAAGGAAGTTTCCTTGACCCCGAACGTGCCTTTCGCACGCATCATGTGCCTTCAGGAAAATCTGATGTTTATAACATTAACGTTAATGATCCTCTAATCATTGAGTCAGAGGCTCGTACTCCCTCATCAGATTTGAACACAAATGTTATTGCTGAATAGGTTTCCTTGGAAATTGTTGTTGCTGATACTACATCATCTTAACCACCTCCTACAACAACCAAACCTCCAAAATCTTCTTATAAATCATCACGTCCTCATCAAAAAATCATTGAAACTCAAATGCAACAGATCATGGCCTCTATGACAACTCAATTCGTCATAAAAGATCAAATCTAAGGTAATTTTAGGATTTCTAGCATGAGACGTCCTAAATCAGATTCAATCTTTAGTGAAAAATAAGATTGGTGACGTGGTTTGACGAGGGATGTTCAAGACCAAGAGACAAAGCTGATATGCTTGTTGATCTATCACTTCAAGAGGTTGATCTGGAATTGTTTTAAGCTTTGAAGAAATCAGTTGAAGGAAATCGGACTGAAGCGACTACATGTAGAGAGGATATTCTTTGTAACAGGCTGCATGCTGACCCCGAAGGAGGTAATCCTGTGGGGAGAAGGCGAAGAAACAAATACATTCTGTTGAATCCTCCTCTTCAACAAAAAAATAAACTCCTCAACAAACAACTCAACAACTACCACCTTCATCATCAACCCAACCACAACAACATGTATCTGCTGATCAAGAATATGATGACTGGGATTTGGCAGAAATTACAAGGTTAATAAATAAAGGAGAAAACAATGATGAAAGTGATGGTGATGATTTTTATGAACTAGAAGAAGGAAAGATCCCACCTGAACCTGCATCTGAGAGATTCATGAATGAGTTTCGGGAATTGAAGAAGTTTCAAAAGGTTCACACGATTGAACATTATCATAGAATGGAGCAAACTGTAAATGATATGCTTAAGGAATGGTGTACAAGTAGCTTTGAATATGAATACCACACTCAAGAGATGGAGAAGTATATGAAGTCGACTAACATCTAGAAAAGTAGAGATGAAGTTCTTGTAAATCCTCTATCTCTAAGGGTGCATTATAATCCAATATACTAAGGAGCTTCTAGAGATCCATCCAAACTAACACTAGAATTCAGAAACTATGATTTGGCTTACTTGAAACACAGTAACTCAGACAAGAAAACCTACATCATATCCATTCACATGTTTCATGGTGAAACATTTGGTGAAGATAACATTAAGGAGATAGTCACTCACAATTGGATAAGCAAGGTAATTAAATCGAAAAGGTTCAATGAAGAAGCAAGAATGTAAATCCAGCACTTGCAAAAGCATATGCACAAAATTGTCTACAAATATATATAGAGAAAGAAAAGGGTTGATGGAGATGAACGAAACTCAAGATTCAAAATCAAAGAAGTGGTCGATATCAAAAGCTACACCTACTATGATTATGACTACATTTCAGAGATAACTGTGATTAGGGAAGATGAAAAAGAGTACAAGTTCAACGAATCTCAAGTATTTGAATATGAAGGACATTGAAGACTCGTAATTACTCAGTACAAAAGACATTAGATCATTTCAAGTGCAGAATTTTGGATACATTTTTTGTTTACATCGGAAGTAGTGTTATACTTGCAAGATTCCATCACTTTCAGCTGGGTGTAAAGAGTTACCAGTATCGAATCAACTTAACAACACCAACACTTACATTTGAAGGCATTGAAGAGAAGGAACCATTCACTATGATTTTAGAACCATTGACTGGTTTTGTATACTTGAACAACAAGGAACATAAGAGGTTCTTCTTACGTAATGAAGTTTGTAAGTATAGTGATGCAACACTGAAGAGGTTGCTCGCAAAGATTAGCCAAAGAGTTTTGAATAACAAGCTGGGAGTTGATGTGAACCATCTCATGACAAAAGAAATGGATGTATGGGAATATTTTTAGAATAAAAATCAACAAGCGTCCCAAGTATCAAGAGCCGATGAGAAGATGGGAAAGCTATGTTGGAGGGAGACCAATAAGAGACATCAACGAACCAAGTCCTAAATAATCAAGCCTTAGAGAGAGATTGTTAGGAACCGTCAAAGTGCTAATTATTCGGTCTTGTAATATATGTTTTAGTCATTGTTTATGTAATAGATTTTATTAGAGCATATCCTCGCTTTAAACGTGTATAATCACCCCCCTACACCAAGGTAGGGGATGTGGCTTGATATTTTGATCATAATAGAGTTACATTTTTCTTTCTTTATATCTCATTGCCTCTCTTATACCTCGCTACTCTTCTTTCTAAACTTCTATATCTACCTTTGTGTGATTTATACAATATATAGTGAAATGAAACCCACCTATATATGTGTTTAGAGAGAAAAATCAGGGACTAAACAAATGTATCAACAAATGCTCTTGGAAATAGTTCGAGCATTGATGATGGAAAACAGGTGTATAAAATGTAGCGAATCTTATGAAACTGGTTGCCATTCTAGTGGAAATAGGTGTACAACAAGCAGCTAACCCCAACAATCAAGTGCCAAATAAATGCAAAGCCCATTAATCCATTTTTTAATCCCTCTAAGCCGACGGCTCGGCTCGGCTCGACAAGTGAATAGTGTCTGATCCCCAAAATACTTCAATGAATGTTATATAGCATAAATAACTATACAACAATTTCAATAATATCCAAATTATAATCGTAATTCATTGTTATATTACTCTATAATACATTTAGTCGTTTACCGTGGTAAACGACGCCGTTTCTTGTAGTTATTGTTACATAGTGTGTTCTTGATCATGTATTTGGTCGTGTATTTTTTTTTTTTTGATTGTTTTTTGTTTATTTTCCTTTTACAAGGATAGTTGATTAATGGGGTCTTTGTAATTTGCCTAAAGATACTAAAACTTCTTTAAAGGTTATTACTGTATATTCATTTTTATTGTGTTGTATTTGGTCACTTATGTATGGTTTCGGGTTGTTTGGGTTAAGCATGGAAACAACTCATGGTTGTGTCCTCTTTTTGTGTCATACTGAAACTATTATTCAGATTTGTGCTATTTTGTTTTACGTTTCCATCTCATGGTTGGTTTGCAGGCTATCTGATATGATGGTTGGTGTTATGTTATTTGTGAGTCGGTTCTGTTGATCAAGGCTTATTTTGGTTTTTGAAATTTTAAACGTTTCAATAATTTAATGTTTCATTTATTCAAAGAAGGGCTATATGATGAATGTTTAAACAACACTTTTTGCTAATTCTTAAATGTGATTGAATGTTGTAGACTTCCTTTACCTCGATTGTTTTAGGAAATAATATCTAATCTTACGGATATTTTTCATTTGATGATGGTTATAGTGACGTTGGCGATGACCACGACGATTGTCGTTTAGTGGAAATGAACATATCTTCATCAAGAAGAAAACAGATTTCAGCTCAGATTAAAAGAGGGGGTAGTGATGATGATAAAACTGAATGTGTTTCAGTGTTGATCAACGATGTCACCTGTTTTAATGTGACATGCAATATGGTTTCTTTTTTATGAAGATATTTTCATTAGATTGTAGTCGCCCTGCTTATCATTGTTGTCATATGATCATCATTTATCTGAATAGTATTTGGAAGCTTTGATTTATTTTCCTTAGACCCTTAAGGTGGAGGAGGTCTATTGTTTTCAATCACAAATAAAAGTTCAAAACATTAAAGGCCTACTACTGTCTGTTTTTCGTGAAGAGTCTCATATGTTGTTTTTCAAAACTTTTCGAAATGGATTATGCATATTCATAACAATCATATTTGTTTCAGGTAGTTTAACTACTACATAAAGTTCTACAAAGCATTTAGATAATATTTTCTTAAAAAGTTGGTTGTGAAACTTTTATATCGATCCTCGGATCAGACTCAGAAAGCATATTTTAGTCCAAAATTCCTACTTACTATGTTGCCGTTTTCTGTCTGTCATCTAATGGCCTAACGTATAATGGTTAGAAATGCGCAATCTTAGTTCTTAAATATGTAATCTCTAGGTATATGTAGTTTTTTCATGTTTTTTAAAGGCTCGTATATGGTCATGGTTACCGATTCTACACACTTTATGCTTATAGGGTCGCATAAAAGGTTGTCAAAATAGAGTTTACATTTTTGGGAGAATTTCATCTATATCTTTGAAAAATCTCACAATTACATCAATATCCTTATAAATTTTGTAATTACATCAATATCCTTTAAAAACTTAAAAAATACTCATCTATGTCCAAATAAATAATTTAATCTCAATTAAAGAGTTTTAATGTATGAAACTGATATCTAAATATTAAATAGAATGTGGATTACGTTTTTACCCTCTCCTTAATTAAACAAGAACAGAAAACACTTTTTGTTCTTAAATTAGCCTCATTCTTCTGTAGTATTCAAATTAACATTCCTATATGGTTGACTCAACCTAACATCTGTATGATTCAAGATCTATAATATAAGTATCGAACTTTATTGTCCTCTTTTTAGCAATTGACTATTTGCATTCCAATCTAATTTATGCATTAACAAAAAGAACAACCTTCAAAGAACAAAATACCATTACATTCTAATTAGATTTATGATTAACGAATGCATAGAAACATATGTCGGTGGTTTAAAATTAGATTAACCATTTAAACTTGAAAGTGTCCCTCGCGAGAAGCTGGGCAAAATCAGAAAATAATAATCCTTATTTGATATCTTAGTTTATTGTTTATGTTCTTCAGGTAAATGGTTTATTTGTGTGAATTTTTTTTGCTTGATTAAGGATTGTTAACTTCAATGTTACGGAGGAGGTTGATTTGAAAAGAGGTTAATTGGAGAAGAAGGGTAGAAAGGTAATCTTTTATTTATTTAATATTTAGATAGCAGTTTTATATATTAAAAATGTTTTACTATAATTAAGTTATTAATTTGGATATACATGAGTATTTTTAAAGTTTGAGAGGATATTGATGTAATTACAAAATTTATAAGGATATTGATGTAATTGTGAGTTTTTTCAAGGATATAGATGAAATTCTCCCTAAATTTTTTTAGGATTTTAGAACATTCCATTTATGGTTACCAATTATTTACAATTTATTTTTATGGGGCGATGTAAGAGGCTATGATAGTAGACATTAATTTTTACTTAAACTTTTGGCCATACGAAAATAATTTGCATCTAGGCTTGGTAACTTATTATATTGCAAACTAATGTTTAGCTCGCTGAATCAGTTTTGCGATGGGGTGTTTGATAGCTGTTGTGGTACGTATAAATTTTTGACCGGGTTTCAAATTGGTGTTTTTGCCAAAAATGGTTGTGGTATGGTGGTGTTCAATAGCTGTCGTTGTGCATACAAATCTGTGACCACGTGTCAGGTTGATGTTTTTTGCTAACCGTTATGCCTGATCAATTCAATACTGCACTATTATGTGTGTAAAGTTACTGCATTTGATTTTAGAAGTTGGTGTATGATATGAATCTTTTTGTCATACTTTGAGATTCTGCTACATGGTTATGCCTATTGACTCTGTATGCTTTGTACTACATTCGTCCCATAAAAACTGTCCACTTTGACTTTTTTAAGTCTTTCTTTTTCAACTTTAGCCTTAAATTTTGTTTACGTTATATAACACTTAATGAAAAATATATGAATGGATTGAGATTTATATGTATTTTCATTGGTATGATTTTTATAAAATATTATATAACGCAAATAAAAATATTTAAGGTCAAAGTTAAGAAAGAAAGATTTAAAAAAGTCACTGGACAATTATTATGAGACGGAGGGAGTATAATATGTGGTGGTGAGTGTTTTTTGATACAGCCTGATATGTGATTGTTAGAAGTAAGTGGTTGATATGAATCGTTTTTTTATACTTTGGGGTTTTGCTACATGGTTATGCCTGTTGACTCTATATACTTTGTATAATATGTGCTAGTGGGTATTTTTTATAAAGCCTGATATTTGTCCTTACTAATAGCTAAAAAGGTCATTGATTGTTTGTTTGAGAATTCAGTATGCTTAGAAAAGGGTTTTTTTTTTCTTTTTTTCTTTTTTTGCATAGCTTAATTTTTTTTATTTATTTTATTTTATTTTATTTTATTATGTTTTAGCTGTTTTTACCTATGTGCATTGTGTTAGAATATATGAACTTTCAAGTGTTGTCATCTTTTATAATTTAGACATTTTAACATAGCTTCTTGATTGTTTTTATGATTTTAAAACTTAATAAGGTTACGTTCTTATATTTGCTTTAATGTTTTCTAATCACCAGTGATGTTGTTACCATGCGAACTTTATGTTTGGCGCAAACAAAAGGCTATAAGACGCGACACTGAGAACATTAATTCAACTTCCCCAAAATAATACGAAAGAAAATATCTTTGTCTTCTTTATGCAGTTGTCAAGGATGTGTCAATTGGAAATACCGGTGTTGTGGTGAGGAGAATGGAAAAATTAATATAAGGATTATGTGTGGCGCTTGAAAGAGAATTTCTTTACGAGATACCTGAATGGAAAGAAACCATCTCGCCATACATGATTGTTGTCGTACTCTAAATGTATTTGTCAAGATATGCTATTTAGTGCATTCACATATGTTTTATACTGCGCACACAATTAATTTTACTATTGTCATAGTTGCTTTTATTTATTTATTTTATTTTTTATAACTATTTATTGGGTTTAAGAAATACAGGCACCAATAAATGCAAATGACAATCGGGTTGCAAAATGAATGCTTCCTGGTGTCCTTTAAAACTTTATATGTAGTCAAAGGTCTATACTTTGTATGTTGTGTATAATCTGTGGTCATGACAACTTGTTTTACCGGTAATATCAGCTTTGAAAAATAGGCTTATTTTTTTGTATCCGATTTGGTTTTACAGGACAGCTGCATACAACAGGTGGGTACATGTTTGGCGAGCTGAAGATTTAATGTAAGTATTATATCCCTTTAGTGCAACGCATAAATCTTTATGGCTTTCCTAATGCTTAAAAATATTTTTTCTGCAGGTATCGACTGGCGGTTGTGAAATCCTTTGACTGGATGATGTGACAGGGTTGTTTTAGGAGTTCAAACAGATGCAATTTTGGACCTTCCCAAGATACTATTCCTCACATTTGTTGGGTATGGCAGATGAGCGTATCAATAGGTGCAACTTCTACTTCAAGTACTTTAGGCATCTCAACATAGTATCCACCAAATGTATTATATAGTTTCACAAACGACATTATCACCTGTTTAAAAAAGTCATGCGCAACAACAAAGAAAAGTCTATTCCTGACCAAACACTTTGCTGCTTTCAGTAGTACAGATACTGCAAGTCTTGAATAACTGCATTTCCTTTGTTTTACACAACATTTTTTTGAACGAGTAATTGTATCGTTTGAGAACCTATTTTATGCACCTAGTGGATATTATGATAAGATGCCTAAAGTACTTGAAGTATTTTGAATCCATTATTGTGGAGCTAGATAATATTAATTAACTTCTTTGCTTCACTTCTGCCGCATTTGCTTCACTTCACACCTCGGTAATTTGAGCTTCTTCTCGAAAACCTATTCATATGTCAACGTAATAGTAGTTGGTTTGGTGCAAACCTTTGCACATATTTCGTCGTTATGGCAATGGGATTTCTAGAGGAAACACAAAGTACCAAGGTGTGTCAGTTATAATTTGTTGTGGACAGTATTTTGATCCACTATTAATACTCTCATAACTTTTTAAGTGCATTTTAATTGCTTTTAAGTGTTTTTTTCAGTTTCATTATATTTAGATATATATTTCTCTAAGTGTGTTAATTTAGGTATGTAGCGAAGGTCAATACTAGAACAGAGTTACATTTCCTAAAAACATAAAGCAAAACTTGAGCAGGTGATAAGGTTTTAAAATGTACTTTTTTGAGGGGTCATTTAAGCCCTTATTTGATCACTTTTGTATCCGTTATTACTTAATATCGTTCCTTTTCACTTTTTAGGTCTCTTGAAGGCAAATTGCTGTAATGGCACTTATTTGGACGAAAAGGCGCGAATATACGAAGAAAATGGCCAAAGCCAAGAATCGAGACACTCAAAGCTGCTGAAGGACAAGGTGACGGCGTCACTGCTTATCTGCGACGCCGTCGGAGGATTTTGTGACGGGACCGAAGCCAAAACTCTTATTTTCAAGTGACGACGTCAAGTTATAAAAGAGTAGGCCGTCGCAACTCAGACGGCCTAGATTTGATCCGACGGCGAGAAGCTAAGAGGACGGCGTCACAAGCACAAAGTGACGCCGTCGCAAGTTTAACGTGGCCAAGACGAAACCTAATGACGGCGATCCGACGGCGTCACAAAACATAAGGTGACGCCGTCGCATATGTAATCTTATATATAGAATCCGAATTTTTCAGTATTAGTGTGTAGTCTTTTGGAGTAAAAACCTAAACCGAACCAAGGCTGTCTTGTACAGTATTTTAGGGTTCCAAACCCTATCTTACATCAAGATAAGTGCTTTACTTCATTAATACAATTATGTCTTTGATTATTTGTGTGTATGCTTGCATGTTCTCCATGTCCGGCTAATTTACTTGTGTGTTTGCTTAGGGAAGATGAAACTTAATTATTGAATATTGATTGGTTGTCTCTTATCTTAGTTGATTAATGATCTAGTAATGCGATAGGTCATTCGTTGTGTACTTAATGCTTGATTAATCTTTGTGAACCTTAGGTTATAGCACCTTGAGCGGTTGTAAGCTAAATTATCCAAAGAGGCCTTAGAGTTAGAGTTTATGATACCTAGTGGTATTTTGTAGACGAGACCCTTTGGTAACTTCAAAGAGTTAGGGATAAACACATACCCTACAACTTTAGACACACAACGCAATTAAGAATAAGGACGTGACAATTCAACCACCAATAGGAGATAATTAAGGAGTAGTAAAACCTAAGTAAACACATCTTTATACTATCATACGAGCACACAATAATTAGACATAGACTACATACACCTTAGATTAGATAATTAGATAAGTAGAGTAATCGGTAGCAATACAAACCCCGAGATTCGTACTTTTCCATTTTCTAAAAAACATAAAAAAGATAAAAAAATAATCTTCCTCAACCCCAACCTTAGCGTAGTAACTTCTCACTAGCATTCCTATTCCCCTAGAGAACGATATCAATACCGTGGCTTACCCTAATACTACACTACAACGATTAGGTTCACTGCCTAGGGTGTTATAAAACTTGCTCGAAGAAAAGGAAGTTCCTTTGACCCCGAACGACGCGTGTAGCATTATCAAGTTTTTGGAGCCGCTGCCGGGGAATAGAATAGCTAGTTAGTAGTCCACCTCGTTTAGGTTTCTTTGCTTGATTCCTATCAAGTAAATTTTTCTCATTTTTAGCTTCCTCATAGTCTATCCCCGTTCTTCGTGACCTTTGTTCGTAACACCATCACTTTTCATCATGGAAGGTGATAACCAACCACCATTCATCAACCTACCACCAAATGACCCGCCAAGAGCCCGTAATCTTGGAGAATACTCGAGAGCAAGCCACCTATGCTATAGGAACACCATTGAGCTTCCCGACCAAGCCCAAACTACGTCCCTGCGATCCGACACCATCCGGTTGGTGCAAAACGGATGTGCATTCCATGGACTTCGTTCCGAAGATCCAAATCAGAATCTAAGGGATTTCCTTAAAATTGTCGATTCCATCGACCTTGATGCTACTACCCGGGAGACCACGGGCCTGCGTCTCTTCCAATTTTCTCTGCGGGACCAAGCTAGTAATTGGCTTGAGCGACTTCCCGCCGGCTCCATCTCAAGTTGGGATGATCTCACCTCTCGTTTCCTTGCTCAATTTTTCCCACCGGGGAGAACCACTAAACTTAGGAATGACATCTTGATGTTCCAACAACGTCAAGATGAATCTCTCTACGAAGCATGGACTCGATTCAAGGACTTACTTCATTAAGTCCCTCATCATGGCATTGATCTCTGGCTTCAAGTCCAAATCTTTTATGATCATGTCAACTTCCCGACCAAGCGATCCATTGACCAAGCGGCCGGTGGAAAACTTAGTGATCTCACCGCGGAAGAATCATGGGGTATAATAGAGGACCTTGCTCTCTATGACAACGAAAGTTGGAATGACCCCCGTGAGTTGCCCAAAACCGTTAAGGCAATCTCCTTGCCTCCCATTGACTCACAATCTTCCGACCGTAGGATGATCGAACTCGAAGATCAAGTTAAATTCTTAATGAGTTCCTACGAAAATCCTAAGTCTTCACATCAAGTGAATGAAATCACTCTTCCTTGTGAGTTATGTAGTGGTCCCCATGACACTCGTGATTGCACAAGACTCCCCGAACGAGCTTTTGCGGACTACGCCTCCGTGCGTACCGACGGAGCGGGAGAGAAGTGGTACACTTTCAAGCCCGAACAAAACAACTTAGGAAACTCTTACAACCCCTCGTGGAGAAATCACCCTAACCTTAAGTGGAACCAAAACTCAAGCACACCCCAAAGCTCATCTAGTCCACCTAATAAGTTCAATTCTCTAAACACCGGGAACCCCACTGATCTTGAGGCGATTGCATCTAGATTCATGTCATCTCAAGAGACTCGATTGACTAAGCTTGAAGCCGATTTTAAGCGAAGACAAGGCGAGATGACAAACAAGCTTGATGCTCTCTTAAAAGCCTTTAATGAACGGGAAATTGGAGCACTCCCAAGTGATACTATAAAGAACCCAAAAGTGAATTCGATTTCATCGACTTCATGTTCTTGTTCACCATGGGAGAGTCATCCATGCCCCTCACACCCAACGGTTCACTCGGTAAATGCTATCAAAAAAGGTTCCAAGCCATCCAAAATGAGGTACCAAGGCCCTGCACCATTGGTAGAACCTACTCTTGAGAAACCCGTCAACCAAGAACCCAAAACTAGTCTAAAGGAGGAGTACAAGGAGCTTCATCAAGAAAAACCGGTTCTTGAAGTCTTAGCTCATGCACCTTATTATAATGCTTTAAAAGAAAAATATGAGTTAGAACTTAAACTTGGAAAACATGGGTCCGCTTTTGTGTGAAATAATTTACCTAAGAAGTTAGACGATCCCGGGCTATTTACTCTTCCGTGTAGGCTTGGAACTTCCAAACCTCTCAATGCTCTAGCCGACTTAGGATCATGCATCAATCTTGTTCCGTTGTCCCTCCATAGAAGCCTTAACTTAGGTAAGATAGAACCAACGAAAACCATCTTAGGTCTAGCAGACGGTAGTGTTGCACATCCGGTAGGAATAATAAAAGACATGGTAGTACACGTAGGAGAGTTGACTCTTTTGGCCGACTTTCATGTGCTAGACATGAATAAGGACCCGACATGCCCATTACTAGTAGGAAGAGGATTCTTAGCTACCGCTAGTGCCATCATCGATTGTAAGATGTCTAAAATAGTGGTAGGAGAAGGGAGTGCTAGGTCAATTTACGATGTCAAAAGGCATACGTACTACAAAGAAGAGGAAATCCCACATGAGATTAGGTTGGATAGGACGCCTTCTAGATATGGACGTTGGATAGATAAGAACCTCATAGGCCCCCAAAGACCTTTTTACTTAGATGAAGCCTTTGCTAGTAAAGCAACTTTCCATGAAAAAGAGATGGCTAGGGACATGGAAGTGAACCCGTTCGAGGATGCTTTAGTATTTAAGAAGATGACCGAGTTCCTAGGAAGTTTTCCCGTTAACCTTGTCATGAATAGGTGGAAAATTGAAAAGCCTAAACATAAGTGGGATTGGAATAAACCACCTAGCGATGGTAATGGAGAGTGGCACATTAGGATAAAAATCTATGATCCCGATGGAAAGAAGTTTGAAAAGGCATATCGAACCGAACGTACTACTAGGAACCTAAATGATAAGTTTGATCCTTATGACATTGTTAAGGATAAGCTTACTTATATCGGTACGTGAGGGCACGACTACGAGTCTAGCTACAAGACTCTTAAATAAAGAAAAGCGCTTCGTGGGAGGCAACCCATGCTTAATTGTTTGCTTGTTAGTGTCATATAACTTTTATTAATTGTTTATTCTCATGTTTAAATTTGTAAAAATACTTTATTTTGTTTTTAACCTCGTCTTAATTGCATATAAAGGTATTTTACATAAAGGATAAGTGTAGGGAGGATTACACACGTTTTCAAAAGAAACGTAAACATGAGAATAGCAATTCAATAAAAGATATATATGTGTGTTTATTCGAGTCAAATGCTTGTATCGAGTCATAATGGATGTTTTGTAGAAATTTTTCCAGATTCTAAAGATGTAAATTTTCCATAATTTTTTCCAGAAAATCGCAGACCAGTTTTTGTCAGGGTAACCTGACGGCGTCAGGATTGCAACCTGACGGCGTCAGGAAGGAGTAAAAACAACAGATTACTTTTTTCTCGTTTTCTGAGCTACTTATAAATTTTTGGAATTTTCCAGGTCTTAACTTTCCAGAAACTCTGTAAACATCCATTCCACAAGCATTATATCCTAGTTTAGTAGAGTCTTATATATATTATTACCGCCGAGTTTACGCGAAGGTTTCGTTGTTTTCTTCAAATGTGCTGGTTTCATTTATCAAGAAGAAGAAACAAAAGATTGGAAGGAGCTTTTCACGCACACATTCTTCTTGGAAAGGATTTAACCACCACTTCACACGGATCCTACCGAGCTAATCAGGGGAGTACTAGTTTCTTTCGTTTTTCATTACCTTCCATTATCATAACTTTGATACTTTCGGGGAACATTGGGGACAATGTTCAGTTTAAGTGTAAGGAGGGAAAACAAAATGGGAACTTTGAAACTATGATTATCCTTGACTATTTGCTTTGTCCAATTGTATTTGTGTAATAAACCATGAGAAAATGTCGGTTAGGGTAATTTTGGCACCAAATTTAAAATTTTTCATGACATATAGGAGTGGGCCATTAGTCTTAACAAAAGCGTCTCACGGATAGGAAGTTGCATGACTAGCACAAAAAACCCTTTACCACCTAGATGCCACCCAAAATGTGAGGATCACCCTTATATTAGTAGGAATTAAAGAATTCATCTTTAATGCTTAGAGTGTGAACCGGTAGTATATTAGATTCTAGAACTTGTTTTGTGATGCATCCCGATATCGCTAGTAAGACTACACTTGTGTAGTTAGGAATAACTAAATGATAAGAGGCATTAGGATAACCCTTGTTTGATACCCGTAATATAATTACTTCTTCCACATCGGTTGAGTAATTCCCCCACACCCTTTGCGTTGTACTCATCTTTAGTACACGATACCCCTAGTTAACCCCTCAGAGCCTATCCTTTTCGCGGTTCTCGTGATGTTTTGGTTTTTCCGGAATATCAATGAAGAGCATTGTTTACACCCCACCCCCAAATATACACCCAAATCGCCTTAGCCTACCCTTTATGCACTCACTTTTAGTGCATTATTGTTATCACCCTAAACCCTTAGTTCAATTATCTAGTTGCTTGCATGAGTTGCTAAGTTGAGTCATATCCTTTGTACACAGTTTTGGGACGATTGGGACTCATGGGAAAAAGTTAAAGTTTAAAAAATGATTGAAAGGGAACGTTAATTTCCCTAATTTGCGTAATAACATACCCCAAGTGTTTTGATCTTTTCAATTAGGGTCAAATTAGTGTTAGAGTAATAAAAACTCAAGTGTAGGGATGTGCCTATAAATCTCTATCATTTTGATGTTACCGTAGAGGATGGTAGAGTAAAAGTGTATGAAAAAAAAATCGAAAAAAAAGAGAAAAAGAAAAGAAAAAAAATAGAGTGAAAAAAAAAATAAATAAAATAAATAAATAAAAAAAATAATAACATACGGGCTACCATCCTATATCTATCCTTTAAATTTATGGTTGTTTGTTTCAGTGAGCTAGAGTCTAGAGTGTCGAGTCTTGGCTTAGCAACGCCATTCTTCGTATGCATTTAACATAGAGATTTTTTACTTGCCACCACTAAATAGCCTATCCCACCAAACCATTTGTTTCCCTACCATAAGCCTAACATTACAACCCTTTAAAGACCTCTTTGATAGTCTTTCCTAGGTGCTTACGCCAAAGCGATGGAGGTTTGATCTATTCTCAAGCCTATGGTAATCTATGTACTAGGACCGGTTAATGAGTGTTTATCTTCCATTTCCAACTTGTTATATTTCATATACACCCGAGAGAGATGTGAGTATCCAAACACCCCATGTGAGGTGCTAGTATGTAATTTCCGTGCTTGTTATGACTTTTGCGGGGCTTATATGTGTTGTGGACTGTTTTAAACCAATGCTTCATGACCCCTAACTTATAAATTAATTGGCTAAAAGCATTTTTGCTTGAGGACAAGCAAATACCAAGTGTAGGGATATTTGATAAGGTTTTAAAATGTACCTTTTTTAGGGGTCATTTAAGCCCTTATTTGATCACTTTTGTATCCGTTATTACTTAATATCGTTCCTTTTCACTTTTTAGGTCTCTTGAAGGCAAATTGTTGTAATGGCACTTATTTGGACGAAAAGGCGCGAATATACGAAGAAAATGGCCAAAGTCAAGAATCGAGACACTCAAAGCTGCTGAAGGACAAGGTGACGGCGTCACAGCTTATACGCGACGCCGTCGGAGGATTTTGTGACGGGACAGAAGCCAAAACTCTTATTTTCAAGTGACGACGTCAAGTTATAAAAGAGTAGGCCGTCGCAAATCAGACGGCCTAGATTTGATCCAGACGGCGTCAGAAGCTAAGGAGGACGGTGTCACAAACATAAGGTGACGCCGTCGCAAGTCTAACGTGGCCAAGACGAAACCCTAATGAAGGCGATCCGACGGCGTCACAAAACATAAGGTTTTTGTGACGCCGTCGCATATGTAATCTTATATATAGAATCCGAATTTTTCAGTATTAGTGTGTAGTCTTTTGGAGTAAAAACCTAAACCGAACCAAGGCTGTCTTGTACAGTATTTTAGGGTTTCAAACCTTATCTTACATCAAGATAAGTGCTTTACTTCATTAATACAATTATGTCTTTGATTATTTGTGTGTATGCTTGCATGTTCTCCATGTCAGGCTAATTTACTTGTGTGTTTGCTTAGGGGAGATGAAACTTAATTATTGAATATTGATTGGTTGTCTCTTATCTTAGTTGATTAATGATCTAGTAATGCGATAGGTCATTCGTTGTGTATTTAATGCTTGATTAATCTTTGTGAACCTTAGGTTATAGCACCTTGAGCGGTTGTAAGCTAAATTATCCAAAGAGGCCTTAGAGTTAGAGTTTATGATCCCTAGTGGTATTTTGTAGACGAGACCCTTTGGTAACTTCAAAGAGTTAGGGATAAACGCATACCCTACAACTTTAGACACACAACGCAATTAAGAATAAGGACGTGACAATTCAACCACCAATATGAGATAATTAAGGAGTAGTAAAACCTAAGTAAACACATCTTTAAACTATCATACGTGCACACAATAATTAGACATAGACTACATACACCTTAGATTGGATAATTAGATAAGTAGAGTAATCGGTAGCAATACCAACCCCCCAAATCCAAACCCCGAGATTCGTACTTTTCCATTTTCAAAAAAACATAAAAAAGATAAAAAATAATCTTCCTCAACCCCAACCTTAGCGTAGTAACTTCTCACTAGCATTCCTATTCCCCTAGAGAACGATATCAATACCCGTGGCTTACCCTAATACTACACTACAACGATTAGGTTCACTGCCTAGGGTGTTATAAAACTTGCTCGAAGAAAAGGAAGTTCCTTTGACCCCGAACGACGCGTGTAGCGTTATCAGCAGGTATCGAGATCGTGATTGTATATAATGATAAACAAATGAAAGATTTTCACAAGATTCTTATTGATATTTTAAAAATGGGTCGGTTAAACTTGAAAATTCAGTCTTTGAAATTGAATATGTAAACAGTGAAATTGGATTCGGTTGAATGGAACTACCAAATTGTGTGCTAACTCTCATTTCTTACTGAATTAACCGATCAACTTGTGATCGGACATTAATTTTGAATGCGATAGTTTTTGCACCTGACAAGCTGATGTTGTTGCATGGTAACCAACAACAAAACATTGGGTCACGTTATCAGGTAAGTTACGCAAACGTACCTCATATTTTTCAAATAATATCGGATACAAAGAGACTATCAATAATTTTGGGTGTGATTGGCTTTGTTGTCAAAGTTTACTTTGAATGGTGACTTTGATATTAGAAATTTATTAAGCAATATTATTGGGGGTATGAGTTTGTTCCAGTTATGTAAGTCCCATTATTTACAAGTCTTTTATATGTCGGGCGGTGATCGTTTTTATGTTAACTAAAAAGTTTTTTTTTTTTTTTTTTTTTTTTTTTTTTTTTTTGGAAAACAAAATCTCTTATGTATATAATCTATGAATTTGTTTATATTTCCGTTTGCAAATTAAGATATACTAAAATTGCTACAACATATTCTGCTTTATTGTAATGTCGTTGATTGGTTTATATTCAAAATGTCTATACAACACTGCACTTTATACTAAAAATTGTTTTGAATGAATGTCGAACTTAAACTAGCTCCGCATAATGCGAGGCAGCAACATTACTCGTTAAGTATGTAACACAATACATTTAATTCAAATCCAACATAAAATTAAAGTGTATATTTAATTTTTAGAGGCTTATATACTTAGACGAGTTCACGAATTAACTTGTTTAATACATACTTAATTTAAACACGACTCATTTATTAAATGAGTTAAATGTATTGATTTTTTTTTATCGAAACTTGTTTATCCTTAATCAAAACATGTTTAACTCCGTGTCAAATTTGTGTTATTTAATGTATGGTGCTGAGAATTTACACCTAATATAGAAAGAGAATATGAAAGTGTATTGATGGGAAGTGGTGGGGTAGACGGTGACGTTACTTTTTGACATGAAAATAATGCGTTTTCGGCTTGTGATTGGTTGTTCGTCTTTTTTCAGATATTCCCATTTATTTTCTTTGTACGAATCACACCATTTCTGGACACCTTATCTCTTCCTATTTTTCCATTTTTGCCCTTTTTCTTTTTTTATTCTATTCATTTGGTGCTTCTGAAAAAAAAAGACGAGAAATTCTTACTGTGTTTCTTAAAGTAAATTTGGGTTGTACGTAAACTATAATCTTCGATTAGCAAGTCTTCTTGTAGCTGACAATGCTTCTTCAAGCCAAGACCAACATTGGCAAATAAATCATCTTTTTCAAACAGTATATCACATATACTTTAAGGGGGTGTTTGGTTGGAGTAATTTGAAATTCCGAAATTTTAAATTCTAGAAAATTTTAATTCTTGAGAATTTAAAATTCTGGAATTTAAAATACCTTCGCATGTTTGGTTGACAGAAATTTATAAATATTTTTTTATTTTTTTAATATAAATTTCATAAATATTCTATTTAAAAGTTTATAAAAAAAATTATAAATTTTTTTTTATAAAACATTTAAAAAAAACTTTATAAAAAATTTATAAATAATTTATGAAAAAATTTATAAAAAAAGTTTATAAGAAATTTATAAAAATAATTATAAAAAAAAGTTTATAAAAAATTTATAAAAAAGTTTATAAAAAATTTATAAGAAATTTATAAAAAAATTATAAAAAAAAGTTTATAAAAAATTTATAAGAAATTTATAAAAAAAAGTATATAAAAAGTTTATAAAAAAGTGTATAAAAAATTTATAAGAAATTTATATAAAATTTATAAAAAATTTATAAAAAAAAAGGTTTATAAAAAATTTATAAAAAAAGTTTATAAATAATTTATGAAAAAAGTTTATAAAAAATTTATAAAAAAAGTTTATAAAAAATTTATAAGAAATTTATAAAAATAATTATAAAAAAAGTTTATAAAAAATTTATAAGAAATTTATAAAAAAATTATAAAAAAAAAAAGTTTTTAAAAATTTATAAAAAAAGTTTATAAAAAATTTATAAAAAGAGTTTATAAAAAAATTCATAAATATTCTATTTTAAAGTTTATAAAAAAAACAATAAGAAAAAAAGTTTATAATTTTTTTTTCAAGTAAATTAAAATTCCTCACTTTTTGGAGGCATTCTGATTCTCTCCGTTTTGGCAATTCGGGGAATTGTAAATTACTTCAAATGCCCCATTTTGAGTTACCAAACAAAACATTTGAAGGGAATTAAAATGTAAATGCCCCCAATATCCTTCAAATTGCCCCAACCAAACGCCCCCTAAGTGTTTAAGATTCTTACTATGGATGTCATTTAAAATAGAGTAAAGTCCAAAATACATCCCTGTGGTTTGTCTCGTGGCTCGCTTTACATCCCTAAACTTTTTTTTGGCACAAAATCATCCCTCCGTTAGTAAAGTTGGCACAAATACATCCCTCCGTTAGTAAAATCAGTTAATGAGGACTAACGGTGCAAATATATCTCCGTTATATTTACGTAAATCGTCCTTGTGGCAAGGAACAAATTGCAACCAAAGTCCTTAAATTTATTTACAAATTCGTCCATGTGGTCAACGTTTGGTCAACGCCACGTGTCACCACATGAGTGGTGCCACGTGTCAACGGGTCGGGTCGGTAAACGGGTCGGGTCGGGTTGCCACGTGGACCAATGAGGTGGTGCCACGTGGCATTGGTAAAAATATACCATCTTTTGGCTCGAGTGGGATTCGAACCCGGGTTGTTTGTGTGGGAAGCAATGCTTTGCCCAACTGGGCTAGGCATAGCTTCAAGTATATTTCCCTAAATTTAATACATAACCTTTTCTAAAAGTTAAAAGCCCAATTTATTATTATTAAAAGGTTCAATTTAGTTTTTGGCCTATCAATTTACGGAGTTTTATGGACTGTAAAAAAATAAATAAATATACCGTCGGACTCGTTTTTTCGTGCTCTTTCCAATGGTATGCTCGGGGAATTTTTTCGATTTCAAACGAACCTCGAAAAATGCGAAAATCATCGTTTTTTCTTTGTTTTCGCATTTTTCGAGGTCCAAACCAAGTCGAAAAAATTCCCCGAGCATACCGTCGGACTCGTTTTTTCGTGCTCTTTCCAATGATATGCTCGGGGAATTTTTCTGATTTCAAACGAACCTCAAAAAATGCGAAAACAAAGAAAAAACGATGATTTTCGCATTTTCCGAGGTTCAAACTAAGTCGAAAAAATTCCCCGAGAATACCATTGGAAAGAGCACGAAAAAACGAGTCCGATGGTGTATTTATTTATTTTTTGACAGTCCATATAACCTCATAAATTGATAGGTCAAAACCTAAATTGAACATTTTGTTATTATTGAATTGGGCCAAATCATAAGGAAGGGTTATGTATTTGATTTTGAGTATTATTAATGAAACTATGCTTAGCACAACTGGGCATAGGTTCACTTCCCACACAAACAACCCGGGTTCGAATCCCACTCGAGCCAAAAGATGGTATATTTTACCAACGCCACGTGGCACCACCTCATTGGTCCACGTGGCAACCCGACCCGACCCGACCAATTTACCGACCCGACCCGTTGACACGTGGCACCACTCATGTGGTGACACGTGGCGTTGACCAAACGTTGACCACATGGACGAATTTGTAAATAAATTTAAGGACTTTGGTTGCAATTTGTTCCTTGCCACAAGGAAGATTTACGTAAATATAACGGAGATATATTTGCACCGTTAATCCTCATTAACTGATTTTACTAACGGAGGGATGTATTTGTGCCAACTTTACTAATGGAGGGATGATTTTGTGCCAAAAAAAAGTTTAGGGATGTAAAGCGAGCCACGAGACAAACCACAGAGATATATTTTGGACTTTACTCTTTAAAATATTAAGGTACATTTACCTTATACATATTACAATTTCTAAAGGTATAATAGAACTTGTGTCCCCCAAAACACAAGTTCTATTAGGGAGTATATACTTAAAACTAGATAAAATGTTTAATTAGTTGACACATATTAGAAATCTAACAATGTTGCAAAAGTATGCGCGTTGTTCTTGTTGAGATATCACATAATACAGAGTACGATTTTCTAGTTACGTTGTAATTTTTTTTTACAACTGTGTTTGTATTAAAAATAGAGTTAGGTTGTAAAGAATAGTTGAAGACTCAAAAACAGAACTAGTAGTCTCGTGTCACAGGACCTTGATAAAATTTTGTTTTGTAGTATAATTTCTTAATAAAAACACTGAAAGTTTTCGAAAATGCACTTTGACCCAATACATTGTGTTTTCTAGTTATTTCTTAGATAGTCTATCAAAAGGTGAAAAGTTAACTTAGTTTTCACTAAACTTAATAATTTAAATTAAAAATCGTACATTTTTGTTACTGTATTTTTTCCTTACACTACAGTTAAAAAATATTTGTGCATCCGAGCACTTTTAGCTCTGCTTCCGTCCCTACTTGAAGTTACGTGCTAATTAATGTATCTTTGAAAAGGATATATAATAACATTAGAAAATACACACAAGCAAAGTGGCACATATAGAACATGTTTAATTGAACACAATTCGGGTTACTAATCCAATCACACCAATTGAGATGGTTTTTGCCATCAAACGGTACGAACACGAAACTTTTACCAAAACCAATTGCGAATAACATTTTGACTCCTATTGACACTCCACATGAGAGACAGAAGAGTAATATCTTCTCATTCAAAACGCATTCTTTTGTTGTTGAAGATATATAGTATCGTTTCTACGTCCCCACAAAAACCCATAAAGGCAGTTTGCATGTCTAAGAGTTGATCCTCGGCTCCTTGCACTTCACAATCACAAAAGACGAGTCCAAAAAGCATAGCACCGCTTGTAATGTTTTGCTAGCTCCTTGTTAGTTTTTCTCTTTTAAATTAAAGGGAAAATGACAAAAAAATGCATCGAACTTGACACTTGTTGTCATTGTGTGTAGTCAACTATTTTTTTTTCTCATTGTAACACAAACCTTTTGATATTGTGTTATTGTATGTACCCAGTCAGGCTTAGCGTTACATCGTTAGTCCTTTTATATTAACGGTCGTTAGTAAATAACTTAAAATTTCGTTCTCTTACGTTTTTATTCGTTTTCATCTGTTATTATACGTTTTCGTCCATTTTTATACTTTTTCGTCCGTTTTATTCATTTTGGTCCAATGCTTTCATCCGTTTTTTACATTTTCGTTTGTTTACTTACGTTTTCCTACGTTTTCTTACGTTTTAGTCCGTTATTATACGTTTTCGTCCGTTTTTATACTTTTTCGTCCGTTTTATACGTTTTGGTCCAATGCTTTCATCCGTTTTTTACATTTTTGTTTGTTTACTTACGTTTTCTTATATTTTAGTCCGTTTTTATACGTTTTCGTCCTTTTTTACACGTTTTTGCTCATTTTCATCCATTTTTATACGTTTTCGTATACGTATTCATCCGTTTTTATGCGTTTTTTCCGTTGGTTTGTTTACTTTTTTGTTTGTTTACTTACGTTTTCGTACGTTTTCTTATGTTTTAGTCCGTTTTTATACGTTTTTACACGTTTTTGCTCGTTTTCATCTTTTTTTATACGCTTTCGTTGGTTTTCTTACTTTTTTGTTCATTTTCTTACTTTTTCGGATGAAAATGTATAAAACTTAAGAATACGGACAAAAACGTATAAGAATGGATGAAGGTGTAAGAAAACAGATGAAAACTTTAAAAAAAGACGAAAACGTATAAAACAGATAAAAACAGACGAAAACATATAAAACATACTAAAACGTTAGAAAATCGACGAAGACATTTAAAAACTGACGAAAAAATATAAAACGGATGAAAAACGATTGAAAACGATAAAAAAGATGAAAACGGACGAAAACATATAAAACGGATGAAAACTTATAAAAACGGACTAAAACGTATAAAAACGAATGAAAACGATAAAGCGGACGAAAACGTAAGAAAACGAACGAGAATGTAAGAAAAACAGCCGAAAACGTAAACGGGAAAAAAGCAACGAACGAAAAAGTATAAAACGGACAAAAAGTATAATAGCGGATGAAAACGAATAAAAACGTAAGAGAACGAAATTTTAAGTTATTTACTAACGACCGTTAATATAAAAGGACTAACGATGTAACGCTAAGCCTGACTGGGTATATACAATAACATAAATTCACCTAACTGGCTACATACAATGACAAAAATTCAAAAGGATTGTGTTACAATGAAAAAAAAAATAGTTGGCTACACAGAATGACAACAAGTGTTAAGTTCGATGTATTTTTTTGTCATTTTCCCTAAATTAAACTGCTAGTTCAAAAAAAAAAAAAAAAAAAGCACCGAATTTAATAGTACTTTCTATGTTAAAATTGTGTTTAGTCTCCACTATATAGCAATAAATTTCGACAAGCCTCCTCTAGCAACTTTGCAATCCAAAATGGCAACGAGTTTCTTGGTGTCATTTCACATCGCACAACTGGTTGAGTGAAGATTCATACCTGAATGTCGAGATAAACCCACGGATATAGGGGTCAAAATAAATCTGTAGTTGTAATGTTTTATGGCCACCCATAAACTTAGTGTACCAAGTTCCTAAATGTAGCATATATCTTTTTCAATATTCGTACTATACAAAGCATCTCACTCGCTCTCTCTATTTCTCACACGCTCCTTTAGAATCGATCTCTCTCACACGTGTATCTCTCCAATCTTCAAAGATAGGTTCAAGAAAAATTCTTACAAGAGGCACCCTTACATACATGCTTAGCGATAGCAACCATAACGACGTTGATAACCTTTGACTATTTAAAAACGCAAATAAATCTCTGAGCAAGTATAAGTTCACTGGAAACATGGAGTCCAAGTAAGCATACAAGTAAGATCTCCTAGTGCCCATTTCTCTCTCTCCTTTTTTTTTTTTTTTTTGGGCTTTATATACCTAAATTTTAAATGTAGATATGCCGCATTTTTCGTATTTGGGGGCGTGACTTCTCTCTAATTGCCAAAACAAGCAAAAGGAATTAGATGAGGTTCGCCTAACCGAATATAATTAGTATTATAATTACAAGTGTCATTACCTATTTTTTTCTTTGTATTTCCTATGGTGGGGTTCATTGTATTATAGTCATAGGTTTTAAGAATCGAGTAGTGCACACATATGTGTGTATGCCTGCCTAATATATATATTTCTTATAAGAAGATTGTAGTGATGAGTATCTTGTAGTGTCTAATATCATTCATATTATAACAGAAAATTGAAGTTTAAAGAGGTGCTGGTGGTCCACTGCCAGAAGCTTTTAAGTACCATGGACATTCGCAATAATAGAGATGATAAGTTTTCTTAGGCCGGGTGTATAGTAATGGTGGTTTCTATTATCATTTTCATGACGGCGTCACGATACTTTTTTTTTCACCACCATATAGACTGCCTTTACTTGCGTAATAGTTATCAACATTTTTACTATTCACAAAGATATATATCCGACAACACACTCACATACACAAAAACTACCCTCCCCCGTGTAGTGGGGCTTCAAGCATGAAGTGGGCAAAATATTGCAGACCGCACGTACGTGAGTGTAGGCCCATATATAGTACGCCCAGTCCTACAAATCAACTTGATCTTATGTGTCTTTAAATAAATAACATACATGTATCCATCAATTAGTCATATTAATTGGTTACCCCAAAGACTTATAACCTACCAAAAATCATGTGGTATAAAATGTTTCACAAATAAATGTTTATTGGTTCAAGTAGTGTTTAAAACATCTATATGAGATAGGTGTAGCATACATATAGTGTGAGTTCAAAGGTTTATATCTTTTCTAAAAATAAAACAAAATTATTCACATTGGTTATTGTATAATATATACTTGTAACTAGTACGTGTCTTTTCAACGGCAATGTATTATAAAACAAGCAAGTCGTTAGAGAGAAATTATACAATATGAGAGAGAGTGTTACGTGGATTGCTAAACCAATCTCTCCATCTAAAAGCTAGCTTTTTGCTTCTACTGGAGATCCATTACATAACGAGAGCCTTATATGATGAGATCTTTTTGGGAACGCTTAAGGGAGAAGAGAACTTTATTCCGATAGTTCCATAGAGCCTAAAAAGTGATATTGACCACAGCATCTAAAAACATCTTGTGCTTTAATTTGGACGTAAAGCAACCTGATCAGCCAAAAGATTAGGTCGGTCAGGTTTGGAATCGGCTAATAACCCAGTGCATAATTTATAGACATTCCCAAGTTCGTTTCAACCCAAGAAGTGTTGCATAAACTATTATAGTGTAATAATCTCAATTAAATCACTACAAAAAAATGTTCATTTAGTGACACACAAAAAATGCCACTAAATACAAAATAAGTGCCACTAAAGACTGGTATGGGAATTGGTGGCAGAAAAAATAAGTGTCACTAAGTGCGTTGCCACTAAAGGGTTTTTGTGGCACTTTTTTGTTGTGTTGTTGCAGCCATTCCGGGCTTTAGTGGCATTTTTTTTAGGTTGCTAATGTCTTTCAGAGATATAGTGGCACTTACTTTGTGTCATTAGTCAATACAATGGCATGACCCGTTGCTAGTTTTAATGGCAAATATTTTGTACCATAGAAACACTTCACACTAGAAAATTGCCAAAGTAACAATATGTATGCATTTCCAGAAAGGTTAATTTGATTACCATATTATTGTCAACAATAAGAAATGATAACATAATTTTTATTAATTCAAATGGGAGCACATTTATGATAGTTCAACATATACAAGGTAGAAATACATAACGAAATTGCATAAGTCGACTAATGATGTTCTCGGAACATGTCCAAACTAAGTTAAGCCTATACATCTAATAAGAAATCTAACGCTACTACCAAGTAAGCACCAAATTCATCCAAGGCAACAAACCTAGATTCTTGTATTTCCCTTGACACCACCATCTGTAGATAAACGTAAAAACAAGGCAAGTTATTAGAATCTATGATGAAGGTATCAACAAACATCTATGCCATCATAATTCTCATTATTTTAAATGATAAGCTTAAGACATGACAACATTTGTGAAAAGCAAAGTGTGTTAATTCATATTGATTCATGTGTTTTATCATGAAATAAGTAGTCTAAGGGGAACACAAAAAGGAGAAATTTATTTAACAGTCCCACAACTAACTGTTATAAAATCTCAATGTAAATCTTAACCATTAACCTTTCATTCATCAAAATAGATAAATATAAATAAGGACAATAACTTTGGGCATAAAAATTCAATATAACCTACGCTTGACTACAAATCACACATAACAAAATGACATGATAAACATATTCTATCATATGAAAATTAGGTTAGAAAAAAATTGTAGATCTCGGAAAAGTAGTTTGTAAGACATAAGTTTAGGTTAACTTACATTATGTAATCCAAAGAAGAACGAAAATGGTTACCTACAAAAAAAAATGGATCAATTATTAATGAATAGAATATGCTGCATATTGGAAAATTAAATCGAGAATTTGAGGGAAATGTTTTGCCGTGATTAGAGACATATATTAGGGGTTAATCAAACGAACTTGAAAAGTTAGGGGAATGAGAAATAAAAGGGCGGCCTACTTTTTTTTTAAAGAAAATTAGTGATAGAAATGGAAAATAATAAATATCGTTATGATCTTTTGGTGTTACAATTATTTGTTTTGCCACTAAAACGTCTGTACATGAGTGGCAGATACCGTAAAGTGCCACTAAAACTGTAAATTCTTTTGTGGCACATATCATTTGTCACTAATTGACAATCTATGGTGACATATGCACTTGTGTCATTAAAAATGTGTGCCACTAAATAGCATATTTTTTGTAGTGAATGATCAATTGTATCTTTTTTCTGTTTCTAGACAGAAACAAAGGAAACTATTATAGCTATGGACACCAAGCTTGTTGATGGATGTAAGTGACTGCTGAATGTGTTAAAAAAAGTAGTACGGAGTAATTGTTATGTGGCTTTTATGTGTGTGAAGAGATTACTTACTTCCGGTTAACATTCTATTTTATTGACAAGGTTAAGAAAAAGTCATGCATGTTTCTTTTGACGTGTTGAACATCTAATTGATAAATACATATTCCATTAAATGTTTTTATGGTAGCTTTACCCCAATGTTATTTTAGTGAATATTCATATGCACTATCAACTGCTTTATACCAATTTTGTACTTCCTTTATACTATGATCAGCATTGCTATATCTTTCTATTTTTTATTTCTACTCATCCTTCTGCTCACATATTATATATCTCTTTTCATTTTCTTTCACGTGTCAGAATCCTGTAAGTAAGATGATAAGTAGGAATGTTTAGTAGGAAGGAATATCATTTCTTTTATACTATTTAGACTATGTTGTAGTCCACTCTATACCGTTATATTTTCTTTGAGTAGTCATGCCCCATAGCTCAAGATTTTTTGAAATTATATTATCGGGTTGATTAGGAGAGAGAAACTAGATCAACAGGACTTGTTGGGTCTTGTTGATCCTTTGAGTTGCCTCCCTCAGTTCTTGTAGTGTTTACTAATACCACATCAATGAGACGTAATGTATATTCACTTCCTAGAGTTTGTTTAGTGGAGTCATATATTATATCTTGAACAACAAAAATTTGAGACCTCAAATTGATACTATTTAAACAAACTCTATGAAAGTATATTATTGACTCTGTCATTGATACTCTTAACAAAAGTATTTTGATTTTAGGATGTATAGATGAACACCATAGAGGCACCAGTTATTTGGCATCATTTTCTTTTTCATGATTGTCGTGTCTTCTTAATTACTTCTTTCAAAAGTGTATATATACAAAGAACTCAGTAATTAAGTTCTTAGACAGTTGAATCAATTTTGGAAAAGAGATAACTCAGCAAATACGATGAATGTGGTTAAACTAAGAAATCAGTTAATGGTTTAAGTTTACATTCCACTAATGATTTTTTATTTTTATTTTTTTTGGGTATACATGGGTTTCCGACTCGACATTGCTAGCCGACTAATCCCAGAGTGACTACCCTTTTTGGATAGCCCGGAGTCGTCGCAGGTGAACCTTCGTGGTCAATGGGGGATTAATTTTCTCACCAGTGTTCGAACCCAAGACCTCTTGGCACTTTCATCCTAAGAGGCTATGCCCTTACCACTGGGTCACCCCCATTGGTTACTCCACTAATGATTTTACGTGATATACACTCTTGAATCATGGAAATATATAATGACAGGTGTTTGGATATGAAAATATATAATGACAGGTGTTTGGATACATAGAACATGAGATGTGTATAAAGTATAAACCTTATAAGTAAATTAAGATAGTAAATGAGTAATCTTGTGTGAAAGGTTTCTTCAAACCAGCCAAGTTATCCTTTTTCTCATTTTTATTGGTTGAACAGCAAGAAAAACTTATATAAAAAACTAGCATAAAGCTAGTGAAGAAAGTTACAAGAAATTAGAGAGAGTGAATCTAGGGTTGCTAAACGCCTAAACCATATAATCCAGTTACAAATATTTTTCCTATGTCCAGCGGAAATACAATTAAAAGAGAAAAGCGTTAAGCTGCTAAGAATTAGCTCCTTTTTGCTTTATCTAAAGAGAGTGTCTTATTGATATAGTTAGCACTGCACGACCCCAGATACAAACCTAGGTCAAGATTATGAAATCAACATATATACTATCCTATTTCATAGTGTTGATGTTATAACAAGGTTTATAAAATAATTTAACGTGGGATTAAAAATTTATATGATATAAGATTGCGTAAATGATATGATTAGGAATTTAGGACTCTGATATATACATCATATAAATAAACAGGGAAGGTGGTTGGAATAGGTAATCTCATTTTTATAAGTTGTTTTAATTGACTTTCTCGGACATCATGTAATTAACGTCACTTGCAGAAAATGCATTATAAGTTGTACATGAATATTGAAATTCCCAAGTCTAGAAAAGGTATTTTAGCCTTAATGGGCATGTTTGGAGTACAATTTTCTTTCTTTTTAAAGATTGAAGAGAGTAACCAACCAATCAGCTCCAAACCTTTATACTTGACCATTTTAAGGCTAGCACTCTTCCCCCAATCACACTTTACTTTCATACACTCTACAAGTTTTCCACACATCTGTTTATTCCTCTCTCACATATTAATACACACTTGCTTTTTCTTCTCTCTAGGAAGAACACCAATCTGAGGTTTTGCTTCTCTTGTAAGTTCTTTTTCTTTCTTATAGTAAAATCTATATTTAGGAACAAACATCCTTTTTGCTCTCTTTAGCATCTTCAACACTTCTGAAAACTTTTTTTTTTTGGCTACTAAAAGTGACTGGACTTCTAGGGTTTATGTTATTGATGAATCTTGATATGGTTAATTTATGATTTTTCTTTTTCTTGAATTATTAGATCAATTACAAGAAACCTAGCTACTAATATGGTGAGAGGAAAGACTCAGATGAGGAGGATAGAGAATGCTGCAAGTAGACAGGTGACTTTCTCCAAAAGAAGAAATGGTTTATTAAAGAAAGCTTTTGAGCTTTCTGTGCTTTGTGATGCTGAAGTAGCTTTGATTATCTTCTCACCGAGGGGCAAGCTTTGTGAATTTTCAAGCTCAAGGTTTCATCTTTTCTTCTTGATTGATTTAAGTAATTTGTAGGGGTTTTCTTTTTCTTGTTTCTGATAATACGTACATAGTTACATACGTACATATGTGGGGCGATCTTGTGAAAACATGGGGAAGCGTAGGAAGAGTTTTCGATAAACTGATCGAAAACTTTAATTAAACTGATGCTCACCCGTATCCAGTCTGACTAAACTGATGAAGTGATGCAGATTGGACGCAAGTTAATTATTAGAAATTTCTTCTTTAATTTTTGTGTGCTAGAATTAAGTTATAACCTTAGGATTTTTTTTTCTCCAGCATAAACAAAACTAATTAATCAAGGAAATGAGAACATATGCATATATATTTGGATCTGAAACATGGTTCTTTTTTAGTTCTAGGGTTATAAATATATAGCAAACATTTTAAGTACGTGTCTATTGGAGCTTTTATGGTTCACACAATTAATCCTTTGATATGAATTTAGGTTTTAGAGCAAATTATCATGTGAGAAAAAAGGTTGTTTGAAGAGTTCTTAGTTTAAGATGTACTTATTAAAACTTTTCTACGATCTTTATTTTGAATCCTATATTTTAGATACTACTAAGTAATTTATGGAAAACTTCTGACAAATATTTTCACATATTAAGAGTCGTTTTTCATGAAATTTAGTGCATAAAAGATCTACAATCATATATGGTCTTTGCCAGGCATGTTTCAATCAGTATATAACATGAAGTGGTTTGTTTCATATATTCCAACTTCTTTTTTACACTGCAGAAAGTGATCAGCTTTTGCTTTTCTTCTGATTTTTTCCATAATATATTTATGACCACAGTTATTATATTTAATATTATTCATGTACTAGATGAAATATATAATGTTACAAAAGTACATGAGCGATCAGTTAACACGTAGTCTTGTGAGTTGTGACTGCTGTAAATGTTCTACGGAGTAATTAGCACCGAAATCAATATAAAGTATTATTTATTATAGCAAGATAATCAATGTCTAGCTTAAATTTGACTAATAAAGATAGATTCTAGTAATTTGTCTAGTAGTTTAATTTAGACAGTGAAAAAGTTTCTATCTTGGGAGACAATTTTTTAATTTAGTTGTATTTTCATACTAGATCTTCCAAAAAATGGATGGGTTAATGTATAGTAGGAGATCTTTCATGTTCCAATCTTAAAATTCCATTTAATACTTTCGCGACAAAGTGATAAAGATGTCATATTCATAAGGTATAACTTTATGCAACGCAGACGGTAACAACACTATTGTATTTTTCACATTTTAGTTATAAGCTCGAACAAAACAATGTAATGGTTGAATGTAAGTACTTTAATGATTAAAGTGGCACAACACATTTGTATATATACCGGCCATTTAAGAGTTATGACTGGCTCTGGTTTTAACCGCTATAGCCTTAATTCGTCGTACAGTTTGTGGTTTTGGCAACTTCTCTGGCAGTTGGTTTATAATAATACGTACTTATATATTCATCTGATTTTTTAATGACTTTGAGATGAAAAAGTACCGGACATGTATTACAAACTCATATGAAATCGGGTGTTGAATCGCTAATTAAATTAAAAAAAAAATAATAATAAATAAAAAAAATAAAAAGAGATGCTTGCAGATAAAAATAAATAAATAATAGAAAATAAGTAAATAAATAAATAATGATGCTTTAATTCTGCGTCTTCCAAAAAATTTCTATCTGAATGTTGAACATGTGAATAAGCAATTGAACATTAGTTTATCCTCAAATAGACCCTAAAATAGGAAAAATTAGATATTAAAAAGACCAGACAAGTATAGACACTATGAGTGAAAAATACAAACATGAAAACATTGGGGATCTAATGGAAATTTCTGTTACATATTGAATGCTTATAGATCATATAATAACTTATCTTCTCATTTGTTTGGTCTTACATACATGCAATACGTACCGATGCAAAATGTATATATACATTGCATGTATCCCTAAGTTCTTAATAGTTTCTAAGTTCAAGCATTCACTTGTTGTGACGCAGCATAAACTAGTATTAATTAGAATGATCAAATGTATTGATAGTTAGTCAAATATTTTGATCTATTTCACTAGTTGTGAAATAGAACAAATCCACAGTATATATGCTTGAACAGAGATTGATACGCATTTCGTAACTGGAAGTATATGATTACCATCAAAATGGAAATGTTTTTCTCTTACATCTAATTTATATGTTTTGAATTTCTTCAGCATGGAGGAGACTATTGAGCGCTACAGGAATCACGTTAAAGAAGTACAAACCGACAATTCTTCTAGTGTAGAAGATGCTGAGGTTTGAGTTCTCTCCTACAATGCATGATTAGATAGCCTTAATATGAATCCCTAACATGTTTTTTTTCTGAAACTCCATGTTGTGCCATAATACTTTGATTTAATATTGGTTGCAGAATGTAAAACATGATAGGTTTCAAGTTTGTTCTTCCACTCTTATTGTTGTAACAACAAACCATATATAGGACACAAACTAATGAGAATTAGCTGGACGCGCATAGGAGGGAACTACATCGAAATAGAGCAAAGACTATAACGGTCTGTTGGGCCAATTCAGTGTCCAGCGATCTCTAACTAGATTTGAACATAAAATAGACCAAGTATAACTTAAACGCTAAGAAATATTCAACACAACTCCTTCTGAGTTCTTGAAGACAAAGAGTCTTCGCTTCAGTTTTGTTGCGGTTCAGCTCTCAAGTACAAGTCCCAAAGAAGAAGTCCAGTTCAGTGAGGATGGCAATGCCTCACTGAATGATGTTTGATCTCCTCGTTCATAAAAATATTGAACAAAGAATCTCAAGTATCTAAAAGGTCAAAAGCGAAAAAATCTACTTTAACAAAAAGGGATAAAACTAGTCTTCTTAAGAATCCACACCTTTCTGAGTTGGTAAAAAGGTACAATACTTGTCAACACACTATTTCCTAAAGAAGAGCTTATCCCATTACCTCGTATAATATCATTTAATGCAATCTCAACCACGCATGCCAAACATGTGTAAAGTAGGTCAGTTTAGAAATCCCAATTCTCTGCAAAAGAGAATGCTTGTGAAGGAGTAAATGAATCTCTTACAATTAATGTAATAGACATTCAGGATCGTTTAATCCTAGAATTGAACAAGGCCACTGAACAATCACTGAGTAAGCAAAGTTTATAACTAAGGTTTCGTGTTTAAGTTAGAGAAGATATCACTACAAATTGCCATTCAACTAAGATTGGTATTCCGAAAACAATCTTTTTCAAAATTCTTTGATTTATTCAAATAATAATTTTAAACGTTGAAAAATGTTCTTGTGTTATTTGTGTTTAAACTGCTTTATGTATTCTTGTAGTAAATTGTTTAAACACCACATCAGATTGCATGGAGAGTGATTTAACATACTTCTTAGGTTATAATCACTTTATTAGGAACAAAAAGTGGTATCATCATGAAAAATATACATTAGTCATTGTTGATGAGTACTTGGTACACATGGGTATATCTCTTTAAAAAGAAAAAGGAAGCAACTGAAATGATCATGTCCTTCATATGAAGAGTTAAAACAAAATGACACAAAAATCAAACAGCTTAGAAGTGACAATATAAATTCAGAAAAAATGTTCTTGAAAGCTTCTGTGATGAAAAAGAATTGCTCAAAACTTGTCTTCAGCCTATACACTAGAACAAAATGGTGTAGTTGGAGAAGAAATAAAAAGAAGCCGCAAGAACAATGCTATATGGTTCAGTGTTACCCATGCATATCTCGGAAGAAGCTGTACAGACTGCATGTTTCACTTAAAACAAATCCATCATTTTCAAACATGGCAAAACACCCTACCAAAATTTCATGGAAGAATTCCAGACATAAGCTACTTTCATGTGTTTGGATGTCCTGTGTTCATACACAATCACAAAGATCATCTAGGAAAGTTTGATGCCAAAGCTCATGATAGATACTTCTTTGGATACTCACTTGTATTTAGAGCATTCGGGGTCTTCAACACAAGAAGACAACAACAAGAAGAAATATTTCATGTTATCTTTGATGAAAATATAAAAGCCACCAGATTCAACAACACATCAATTGATGAAATTCACATCACTAAATCTAAAATATACCAACCTGATGAATTCTTTCAGCTAACAAACCCCATAAACTGTTATCACAATGAAGGTGATATACTTCATTATGTCCCTCCATATACAAAGCCTGAACCAACCAACCCTCAAGTTGATGAAACTGAAGTTCGAGTTGAACCAAATGTTCACAACTCATGATCTCATCATTAAGGATCATGAACCAACTGAAGTAATTCAAAACAATGAAAGGGAACCTCTCTCTCTCTCTCTCTCTCATGAACTTTCATCCTCATCAATTGAGGATACTTCAGCTGGTTCCATATAAAAAACTAAACAATCACCTACACCATTACCTGAAACATCATTTGAACGCACTAACTTTATTGCCCCATCTATTTTAATCATCCCTCCAAATTCTACAGCCTTGCAAGCTTCACCATCTCCTCAAGACAAATGGTCAAGAGAAAAACGTATTGAATTGGTGAACATTATTGGAGAACCTACAGTTGGTATGTTCACCAAGCAAAAGGCTAAAGAACTTAGTGCAATGTCTCTTTGCAGACTTTTTATCTAGAGTAGAATCTAAAAAGGTTTCAGAAGCACTTAAAATGTCTAGTTGGTTTGATGCAATGCAAGAGGAACTAAATCAGTTTGTCTAAAACAAATTCTGGACATTAGTTCCTCCTCCGGTTAGTGAAAAGGTACAACAGTTGTCAACATGGTTTCCTAAAGAATAGTTTATCCCATTACCTAGTATAGCAGCATTTAATCTAATCTCAACCACCCACCCATTAGATGCTAAACACATGTAACGTAGATCCGTTTTAAAACCCTAATTCTCTGTTATAAAACACAATGTTTGTAAAAGAGTAAATGCATTTCTTGTCATTAATGAGATACACATTTAAAAACATTTACTCCTCGAATTGAACATGGCCATTGAACAATCATTGATTAAGAAAAGTTCATAATTAAACCATAACAAAGGTTTTGTGTTTAAGTTACAGAGGAGATCACTACCAATTAACATTAAAGTAAGATTGATATTCTGCAACCAATCTTTGTCAAATTCCTTGACTTACTCAAATAAGAATTTTAAACTTTGAAAAACTTTCTTGTGTTATTTATGTTGAAACTGCTTTACGTATTCTTGCATTAAATTGTTTTAATATCAAATCTGATCGCATGGAGATTGATTTAACATAGTTCTTAGGTTATAATCATTCTATTGGAACAACACGGACAATGATCCAATATAACCATCCAAAGCTCACCTTTCTACAATGCTTTACAGTCAAGTTAAATTACATTGCCTGAATCTTTTGACCAACTAAAGACGTATTAGCACTGCCTATGATACTATAATTACGATGCATCCATGTAGACCAAATAACAATCCCCACTGTGGCATCAAAAATCTTGCCTAAACTACCAATTAGCGATTATAATTCAGCCCATTTAGTATGTTTATTTATTGTTATGGGTTAAACCCACTACGAGGTTAGGGAAGAGTGACTCACCTACCAGGTTACCTGCTAATTGAATATTTTATTCTCCAAACAATATATTCTATATATAATATATTACGGTTTGATGATAATAATATGTTCGTGAGGAATTATCAATTCTAATATGCTATTGGTCTATGATTGAGCTCATGATCAATAAATCACTATGGGCTATAACATCACACTTAAAGAAGACGTACATGATTAACTTTTTCTAGATCAGAATCGATGTTTTAATTTTATTGTTTTTGAAATTAAAGAATACAATGGTATAACGAACATGTAGAGATTTATGAACCGTTCACACACAACATTTAGTAGATTGCCTGTTATAACTTATAATCTACCATACTAGTTGATTCTAAATACACATAGGAGCTTGTAAGTAAACGAAGTTTATAGGAACGTTTTGAAATAGTAGAGTAACAGAAATAATACTTTAAACCAAATTTCTGCAAAATACAAATAAAACTTAGTATCTATACTTGAGTGAAACATCAGACACTCATCCAAATTACTCGAACGTGAGAGTAAATAATCTATGCAGACGACACTTCTGTTCAGATTATCGGCGTAGATGACCCACTACTTGCTCTCATGGTCCCACCACTTCCAATGTTATCCAAAGGTTTCTTTCCTCCTTTAACCTTAGTCAAAAACTGGTCCAGACCGAACGGATCAGCTTCTCCCGCCATTTCTTTCTCAAACTCGACTGGTCCATTTCTCGGTTCACTCTTTTCACCAACACTCGTGAATCCCTTGTCGGGTTTAAACCGGTCAGTCTTCCTGATCTTCTCAAGTTGTTCCTCGGCCTCACCATACATCTCATCGTCAGCGTCTTTCTTTGGCCTGTATAACGTGAATAGAGTCGGTTGTGCTGTGAAGAAGGCTTTATCATAGACATTTTACTGGTCGTCGATTGCAAAACCATAATCCATTCCTTTTTCTTGATTGAATAACGTTAACATGATTTCACCACTACGTGATGTACCAGCAGAAGCCATACCAAGTGCAACTTTTTCACTAATATCACGGTCTCAGTCTCTAGTGATCTTACATACTCTTCTTCCCCATAGCTGTATTGGGCTAATCCCAATCGACCCAGTCAATACCGTATGACCCGGTCAACCCAAAAGTCAAACACAGAAAGTCAACAAAGCAGTTTTCTGACAATTTCAAGATAACTGCCTAATGGCAGTTACAAACATCCCAAACCGACATATCTGTTGGTTCTATGAACCAACATGTCTTTTCACTTGTACACTTTCTTTTGTATAAATAGATAGCAACATTGTACAGAATTGATGATGACATATATTGATTAATACAAAGCAATTTACAGAACCTTTATTTCTTTTCTTACTTGGTATATTTTGATTTAACTTAGAAAGACCATTGATCCATACCCTATTGAGGCCAACAATTGGTATCAGAGCGATTTGGTCACGCTAACCAAAATCATCACGTACCAATCTATTCGTTTTAGTTTCAGAATCATAAGAACAAGAAACTGTTTCGATAATTTTTTTCTGCAAAAGTAATCCGAACACAAATCAAGATATCATTTTTGTGTTCCTGTTTCTGTCACAACAAGGGAACAATCACAATCGTGATTACTCAAACCCCGACATCAGATAAACAATTCGCAATAATTTTTTTTTACATCGAAACAAAATCATCAAATCCAATAGGATTAGAAACGATTAAATCGTTTACCTTTTGATTCAAAACAAAACTAATAACGAAGTCATCAGTTAGGGCAAAATTATAACGATTCAAATTAGAACAAACACACCTGTTCAGATTAACGAATCAAGCCCAGAACGTTAATTGAGTCACCAATTGACTTAATTACAGTCTCTAAGTCTCTAATCATCCATATCTCTCATGGATTTAAACCCTCCAAAATTCACCGAAACCCTAAAAGTTTCAATTGAGGGAATCAGTGCTCGCGAAGAACACCACACACCGAAGAAGAGAGGAAGGCCAACAAGCCATAAAGATTAGGAGAAAAGAACGGGAAAAATCCCAGAAAGATGAGACGAAATATACTTAGTCTCTCACTAGAGACCCTTTTTTTTTTTTTAATCTCAAATAAGAAGATAAGAATACATATAAAAGAGGCGCTCAAGTTTTTAGGGCTACACAAGAGGATTTTTTTTTATTTAAGGCATCGGGTTAGACCATCAACCCCTCCAGGTTCCAAAATTTACAAAACCACTCTTTCATTTTTTTATATATTATATATTTCATTTTTGATATATATTATTTTCTTTTGATAAGTTACTTTTATTTACAAAATTAGTACTTCATCAAACTGTTTTTTTTAAATATAGTAACCTAGTGATTACACTTCTTATTATATTAGAAATAACTTTTAAGGAGTAATTAACCTTAGGATATTTCATTTAAGAATTTTAATCTCCCAGGATAGTTTTTCAAAACTAGACCTATAAAAGTTATATACACCTTTAAGGAAAATAAAACATTAGAGCTCACTAAAAAATAGAAATTTCAACACACCTCATGTTAAAATTCTCTTGGAGATTTATTGTCAGTATCTTTAAGATATGACGAAAGACAGTGGTAATAAGGAATCTAGTACTAATATTACAAATAGTACACCCCAATTTCAATGCCCAATCCTAAAGCCCGCGGATTACTCATTATGGGCAATTCGCTTGCAAATCATTCTCGAAGCGAATGGTTTATGGGAAACAATAGAGCCGACTGATTCGACTCAACCCAATAAGAAAAAAGACAAAACCACTATTGCATTTCTTTACCAAGCCTTACCCGAAGAACAATTACTTCAAATAACAAAGCACAAAACCACAAAAGATATTTGGAATGCTTTGAAAACTAGACACGTTGGCGAAGACAGAGTTCAACAAGCAAGACTTCAAACACTCAAATCCGACTTTGGGATGTTATATATGAAGGAAGACGAGACAATCGACACCTTCACTACAAAACTTACAACTCTCGTAAACAAAGCCGCTAGTCTAGGACACACCATAGAAGATCAAACCTTAGTACGAAAACTACTAAATGTTGTACCCGATAGGTATCTGCAAATAGTTGCATCTATAGAACAATATTCCGACCTAAGCACAATGACAATGGAAGAAGCAATTAGAAGACTTAAGACTTACGAAGAAAGGATTAAGTTCAAAAGGGGAAAACATTCGGACAATCAAGAAAAACTGATGTTCACACATCACGATAATAGAGGAAAACACTTTAGAGGACGTGGACGTGGGAAGTATAAATTTTCACACGGAAAAAACCACGAAAAATTTAAGGAAGAAAAGAAAAACGGAGAAAACTCTCACAACAACTTCAACAAATCACATATTGATCTTAGCAAAGTAAATGTTACAAATGCAATAAAATGGGTCATTATGCAACTAAGTGTTATTCAAAACCAAACACTAGTATGCAATCTAATATTGTAGAGGAGGACTTAGAGCCTACCTTACTAATGGCAATATTAGAAGACCCACCTGTAACAAAACTTAAAGATCAAACTGCCTCGCTACACGAAGAAGATGTAGGATATAAAGAGACAAATGTAGATAGCCTATGGTACTTAGACAATGGAGCCAGCAATCATATGACAGGAATGAGAGAACACTTCAAAGAGCTAGATGAGAACGTTAGTGGAAAAGTAAAATTCGGAGATGGATCTCACATAGAGATTAAAGGAAAAGGTTCAATCCTAATAGAATGTGATGACGAAAAACAAAGAATCATATCACACGTATATTACATTCCCAATCTAAAAAGCAACTTATTGAGCCTTGGACAATTCACCGAAATCGGTTGTAAAGTAGTAATGGAAGACGATGAATTACGACTTTATGACATGGACAACAAAATCTTCATGAAAGTCACAAGACAAAGAAACCGTCTATACAAAGCAAGTCTGAAGTAGGTACACCTGTTTGCTTACTAGCAAACTTGAAGGAAAACACTTGGTTATGGCACGCAAGACTAGGACATCTCAAATTTGAATCACTAAAATCAATTACTCAAAGAGATTTAGTTCAAGGAATACCTGTCATTAAACATACAACACAAATCTGTGATGTCTGTTTAGTTGGTAAACAAAGCAGAGCGCTATTTTCCAAGAAAGCAAAAACTATATCAACCTTACCTTTAGATTTAGTATACGGAGATTTATGTGGACCAATTACACCACCAACACCATCTGGAAAAAGATACATATTCTTACTAGTCGATGACTACTCAAGATATATGTGGGCGTATTTCCTAAACACGAAAGATCAAGCATTTGATACTTTCAAGGAATACAAAAATACAATAGAGAAGGAGCTAAGGACAACATTGAAAATGTTTAGAACCGATCGTGGAGGAGAATTCACATCTAACGAATTCACTCAATACTGCAAAGAAAATGGCATAGCACGACAACTAACCGCACCTTACTCACCGCAACAGAATGGAGTAGTTGAACGAAGAAATAGGAAAATTATGTCTACAACAAGATGCACGATGAAAGCAACCAACATGCCTCAAAATTTTTGGGTTGAAGCTGTTAGACATGTAATATACATTCTAAACAGCGTTCCCACAAAAGCCTTAGAAGACATCACTCCATATGAAGCGATTAAACAAAGAAAGCCAAACCTAGAAAATCTAAAAGTTTTCGGCTGCATAGCATATGCAAAGGTACCATCACAACATCTGACAAAGTTAGATGACAGAAGCAACAAAATGGTATACTTATGAAATGCACAAGGATCAAAAGCCTACCGACTATTTAATCCAAAAACACAGAGAATATGTGTTAGTAGAGATGTGAAGTTTAAAGAGGATGAAGCATGGGACTGGAAGGATTACTTGAATGAACACACGAACAACGAACCTGAATGGTTTGACTTCGAAGTCGAAAACCTTGAAGCGACAAATGACCATCAGGAACAAGAAATCCAATCAAATAAAGAAGACAACGATATCCCTAAAAATGATGATGATACAACATCAACAATATACTCACCCTCACAAGATTTTCGCACACCATCTACAACTTCATCGCGAGTAAACGCTCAAATTACACCAACTACCTTAGTTCTATCAACCAATCAAAGTAATTCAAACAGAACCGGGAATTTACATCCAAACTTTGATCATACACCATTACAAGGTTTTAGAACATTAAATAATATATACGATAACACCGAGGAAATATTACCCGAGCAATTATTACTGGTTGAAGACGAACCTAAGAATTACAAGGAAGCATCAAACGATCTAAAATGGATTGAAGCAATGAAGGTCGAATTAGATTCCATAAACAGAAACAATACATGGGAACTAACCACTCACCCAAAGGACATAAAGCCATTGGATTAAAGTGGGTATTCAAGACCAAGGAAGATGCTAACGAAAATATAGTCAAGCATAAAGCAAGACTAGTAGCCAAAGGCTACATACAAGAGTATGTCATAGATTTCGAAGAAGTCTTTACACCTATAGCAAGAATAGAAACTGTCCGATTACTATTAGCCATAACTGCTAATAATAAATGGGAAGTACATCACCTTGACGTCAAATCTGCATTTCTACATGGAGACTTGAAAGAAGAAGTGTATGTTACACAACCCGAAGGATTTATAAAGAAAGAAGATAATGGAAAAGTCTACAGACTGACAAAAGCTCTATACGGTTTAAGACAAGCACCACGTGCTTGGACCATAAAATTAGACAACACCTTAAAGTATTTAGATTTCAAGAAATGCGCTTTGGAACAAGCTGTCTACATGAAGAAATCAAAAGATTCAATACTTCTAGTTGGAGTCTATGTAGATGATTTAATCATCACTGGCACACCTAAAGAAGAGATAGACAAGTTCAAAGCTCAAATGGAAGAAAAATTCGAGATGAGTGACCTAGAATTACTATCCTACTACTTAGGAATTAAAGTCACACAAACTGGAGGTGGCATATCAATAAAGCAATCCGCCTACGCAAGCAAGATCCTAAAGGAAGTTGGAATGCTAGACTGCAACGAAACTCTAATACCTATGGATCCAGGAACAAGACTAACAAAGAACACTGAAGAAACAACGGTCAACTCAACTGAATATAGAAGTTTAATTGGATGCTTACGATATATGCTACATACTTAGTCGTTTTATGCAAGAACCAAAGGAACAACATATGAAAGCTATAAGGCAAGTACTACGCTATGTAAAAGGAACAAAAGACTATGGAATCACCTACAAACACAATGGAGGAAACCAAATACAAGGTTATAGTGACAGTAGCTACGGAGTCAACACTCAAGAAGGAAAATGCACTACTGGAATTATATTTTACTACGGTGAATCACCAATCAGCTGGAGTAAACAAAAACAAGCCACAGTAGCTCTATCATCATGTGAATCCGAATTCATTGCAGCAACAACAGCAGCAACACAAGCATTATGGTTAAAGAGATTACTAAGCAAGCTTACACATACCCAAGAAGAAAAGGTTACAATAATGGTCGACAACAAGTCTGCCATCGAACTAATGAAGAATCTTGTATTTCATGGAAGGAGTAAGCACATTGACATAAAATATCACTTTATATGAGAATGCGTCGAAAGAGAAGATTTACAAGTCGAGTTTATAAGTGGAGAATTTCAGAAGGCTGACATGCTCACAAAAGCACTACCAAAGATCAGATTCCTAACAATGAGACAACTAATCGGAGTCAAAGATCTACAACCGAGCGATTGTGATTAAGGGGGAGAATATTGGGCTAAACCCAATCGACCCAGTCAACACCCGTATGACCTGGTCAACCCAGAAGTCAAACACGGAAAGTCAACAAAGCAGTTTTTTGACAGTTACAAGATAAACTGCCTAATGGCAGTTACAAACATCCCAAACCGACATATCTGTTGGTTCTATGAACCAACACGTCTTTTCACTTGTACCCTTTCATTTGTATAAATAGATAGCAAAATTGTACAGAATTGATGATGACATATATTGATTAATACAAAGCAATTTTTAGAACCTTCGTTTCTTTTGTTACTTGGTATATTTTGATTTAACTTAGAAAGACCATTGATCCATACCCCATTGAGGCCAACAGGCTGCATCTTTGGCCTCCAACCTTCTCTCCCTTTCTCTATCTCTCTACGCCTCTCTTCACGGATCTTCTATCTCTCCATTCACTCCTCTCTTTCTGATTTTGATTCCCTAGGTAAATCCTTCACACGTTTATGCTCATGTTCATGTTCACGTTCGATTCTCATGTGCTCATCGTTATCCATCATATTCTTTTCAGAAGGTACATAACAGCTTTAGTACCTACCATTTCAGATCTCGCCTTTTGAGCCAAAGCACGTAGCTCTTGCTCCTTTCTCTCCTTCTCCTTCATATCATTTCCTTCTGAACTTTGGACCCCGTGGCAACAGCTTCTCTAGCCTTTTGTTCTGCTACATACAACGCTTCAGAAAGCTTTGCAAAATTATCATTTATTTGGACCTCTTGAAGTCCTCTACCATCCGCTGCCAAACGTTTATCGAGTGAAATCGTGTACCCTTTAGGATTCTTCCAGTTAAAGATGCACGGAGGGATTTTCCAATCGTGCTGATCCTTCAAAGTCACAGGTCGAGGAGGAGTAACTGGAAAGGGAGGTGAACCGGTAGCTTTCGGGACACGCTTGTGTTTAAACTTTGGTGGAAATAACTATAATTATATACATACTACATAAATTAAGTTACTATAATTCATAAGTTTCAATATTTACAAAATTAAAAATGCTGCACTAGAAAGTCTACTTAATTATAGTCCTCATTTTGCATCAGTGGCAACATTTGAAGAATGAAACAGCAAGTATGACAAAGAAAATAGAGGCCCTAGAACTTGCAAAAAGGTATTACTTTCATGTTCTTAATCCGTTATATTTGTTTTGATTCCCAAAAATGAAAGTGAGATGAACGATTCTAAGGCTACGAAAAAAACGTCGTGCGTTCTGAATATTTTTCAGGAAACTTTTGGGTGAAGGACTAGGATCAAGCACCGTTGAGGAACTACAAGAAATTGAACAGCAACTAGAACGGAGTGTAAGCATTATTCGAGCTCGGAAGGTTAGTTTTTTACGCAGATATATTCAATAGCAATTTGGCCCTGTAAAGAACTAGTGTTTTGATTGTTGTTAAATTTTTTGCTTAGTTTATTTTGACGTTTTGGTGTTTCAGATGCAAGCTTACAATGAACAAATTCAAGAGCTACAAGCAAAGGTACAATCTCCATGTTTAACCCCACCGTTTCGGAATATGCAAACCATCCCCCAATAGTTATTAATATCAATGACAAACAAACTATGTGACAAAAAGAATCACTATTCATTTATCACATTCAAAAAATAAGCTCTATGACGAAATCTATAACCAGAACAAACTTTGAAGTCACGTGGACCCATAACAATACATCCTTTTCTTGCTGAAACTTTTCAGGAGAAAATGCTAGCTTCTCAAAATGCAATGCTAAATGTAAAGGTAAGTCCATTGAAGTCATTCCTATTTTTCTTAATGGTCTATTTTAACTTTTAGCTAGTGTGCAATATATGAGTTAATTATATGTTTCTTTACGCTGAAATATAAAAAGAAAATGGTTCCTACATACAAATATACACTAGTAACGTAAAATTAGAGATTGAAAATGTGAATGATGTTAATAATCCTGACTCAATGTTCAGTGCATAATCCCAACCAAAGAAAATACGGTGGAAGGAAGAGAAAATCTACAAATTGTGGAATATGAAGAGAATTCGGATGTGGAAACAGAATTGTTCATTGGATTACCTGAAAAACGGATGAAGCAAGACAAACCAAAATGATCGATAAAATATACATGAAATAAATGTTATTATTTATCTATTAAGATCTTGTTACATTATGGATCTTATTTGTGTTTGGTTCTATGTGTTACCATTAATTTGTAACAAATTTTCACGCAAAACTAAACCTAACCTAATGTTGGTTTTTGTACATATATAAGAACTTGATCTCATTGTTGTCATGGTTGGTTGCCATTTCAGTGGATTACAAGAAGCACAATTACTTGATCTGTTGTCACTTTTTCATATCTTATTGTACCATACTTTATAAACATATATGCATGTGTGTACATAGTTATTATACAAATCACGCATATCCTTATGCATGCATGTAACTTAAACATACATATATAGGCATGTGTGTGTGTGTCTAATGTGACTTGTGTAAATTTTAAGGATGGAATTGCTCCCCTTTAATCTTTAACAAAACTATCAAGTGATGCAACATATTCAGGCTATACGGCTTCCTTCAACTTCTTAAGAACAGTCTCCTTTGTTGGCAAAGATGGAATTGCTCCCCTTTCTGTCACAGTGATGGCACCGCAAACATTTGAAAATTTTAGTGCATCCCTTAGCTTCTTCTCATCCTGCAATGAGGCACGATATAAATTTCAAGAAATTAATTAGAATAATCTTTGAGTCTGATCATATATCTTTACACGGCGTTCAGAATGACTCTGTATATTCAAGTTCTCAAATTATAAAATGAATCTCACTACGAAAATCGTCAAAACATGGAACTCAATATTAGAATAATTGTACCTTGAACAATTGAAGGTTTGAAGCCAAACTACTAAGGAGTCCTCCAACAAAAGCATCACCAGCGCCTGTTGTATCAACACATTTGACCTCAACACCACCAACTTTACCATGGAAATCCTGTAAAATTAATCAGCTTAGTTGGAATCAATTAAACAATCCAACTCCCAAATATTGTATGAAATGCGTTATAATTACCATATATTTTAGTTTTTAAAGGAACGAAGATAACCTTGGTGTAGTATCTACAACCATTAGAACCTTCAGTTACTATCAATAGCTTAAGATTCGGATGGAAAAGCTTGTTCAAGACAACCTTATCATCATAGGGATCATCACCTCTGGTCAAGAATTCAATTTCATCCTCACTAATCTGCATTTTAAAGATAACATTATTTTTAAGTAGATCGGCTAAAGTAAATTTATTATGAAATTTGTACCTTAATAATATCGGCTTGATCCCAGATGCTCATTATGCCTTTTCGAGCAGCCTCAGCTGAGGGCCATAGAGCTAGTCTCAAATTAGGATCATATGAAAGAATGCAGCCTGCATTTTTTGCCACTTTCATAGCAGCTAAATGAGCTGATTTGCATGGTTCATCAATCAAGCTGATAGATCCGTAGTGGAAGATCGCTGACTATAATACAACATATCACAAATCGTTACATGTACAGACATAAAGTTTGTGTCTCTGGGTATTGTATGTTTCTCAATCCATCAAAGATAATTTTATAGTTTCCAAATAGAACATGTATCAGCCATGCATTTTGTTGAAGAGAAGGTAAGAACTAAGAATTACCTTCTTGATCAAATCTTTATCAAGATCTGCTTCTGAAAGAAGCATATCAGCACTAGGATTACGAAAGAACAGAAATTCACGCTCTCCGTCAGCTCTTAAGGTAACAAATGCAAGTGCGGTTCTTGCATCTTTGTCAAACGTCATTCCTGATACATCAACATTGTTTTGTTTGAGGATGCTAGCCAACATGTGACCAAATTCATCATCACCAACCTGGTTTCAGTCAAAATCAAAAGTACATAGCTAAATACCTAGAACACAAAAAGTGGGGTGGAGAAAACAAAGATGGTCTAATGCGTCAACAAAATCAAGTAAGAAACAAATCAGGTGAAAACTAGTGTATTTTCACATAATTAGTTGTAATAAAAAAGTTAATAGAAGGTAATTTAAAGGATAGTTAAAATTGTGACTTAAATAATCAAATGCATGTTAAGTAATTGAAAATGTATATATGATTCAAATGTACCTTGCCAAGGAAAGCAGCTGATCCTCCCAATCTCGTGACACCAACCGCAACGTTAGCAGGAGCCCCACCAGGAGCTTTCTTAAATCCAGGAGCCTCGGCCAATGAAACTCCAGCAACCGTCGGCACAAAATCTATCAAAAGTTCTCCAAAACACAACACTAGCGGACTCCCCTTTTTTTCGCTCCCCTTCTCTGATGTCGAACCTATAAACCAATAATTCATCAATAGCACAATATTCATGACGAATTAATCATGAAAGTTACAAAATATTCAAGAAATTAGTAAATTGTGAATGACTCACCCGGCGTCGTAGATAAATGACCAGAACTTTTGTTACGCTTCAAGGTAGCATTGGATCCTTTGGAGATAGTGGGAATTACATACGCCATTTTGTTGCTTATTAAATTCCCATTACCGGGGAGGGGTGTAGATTGTATTGATTTTTTTCTTTGATGTCCTATTTTGGTTCACAGACAACCGATGGTTGCCATTTTACTACTAAATATAACAATAGCTAAAATACTCATCGATCAATCCCTCCCATTACCATAGCCATTATTTTTTAGACGTAATCTGAACAACAACACCATCATTCTGGCAAATGACCATTTTTTTGTGTGTGTCCTGTAATATGTATGGTACATGAAAGGCTTGTTGGTGAATTTTTATGAGTGTAACCAATGTTTTAAAAGCCATTTTTTCAGTAGACTCGGTCAAGTTTCCGGCTACCAGTTCGACCAAACTCAAACCGGTTTTCTTAGATATGTAACCAATCTCTATCACATGTTATTCTTAGCGTATGTGATATTTGTGTTGGGATTTTAGAACTCAGTTAACCATTAACCTCTACGAGTACGCAGCGGATAAGGATCTAGTATTTGCAATTAGGTTAACACGTAATAATAAACAATAATTAATAAACAATTAATTAATAAAAGGGATAAAAGAAACCCTAACCTTTCGTGGCTATTTGAACGCAAGTGTAACGGACAATAAAACCAATACAAAACTAGGCACCTAAAATAGATGCCTAAATGAGTATCACACACAAACCCGAGAACGTATACGTTCGATAAAGACGTTAGTCAAGAACGTAATTAATAAAACCAATCAACAAGTTGATCACCAATACTTGAATGACCCAAATCAGAAAACCACACAAGACAGCTCTTGTCTTCCAATTCGAGAACCAAAACAGCAAGAAGCTATTTATACCTTTACCCGATATCGGTCATTGAAGTCCGATATCCTCCAGCTTCTGTCCGAGAAAAGTAACCCACGACCAGAAGCTTTCCAGCTTGTTTCTGCTACACTTAGACTGGGAAACGCAGGAACAAGTAACACCAATTCATCAAACCTCAAACACTTGGATCAATTACAAGTTTAGGATTGAAGAAAACCAAACAAAAACTAGTCGACTAGATGTAAGTCGACTTAGGGATTTTGCAAGAAGCTGTGATCGGTTTAGGGTATTGAAAAGGTATGATTATGCGTGAGGCTGAAAGAGGGATACGTTTGTTTTTATACAAAAACCAAACCGATCCTTTTTCAGGCCTTGACTTGTTCGACAAGTCATAACCCAAACACCTCTTTGCTACTTTTCCTGTCATGCCCGATTATCAGATATTCTAGGCCCAAGGCATCCTTATTTCGACCCAACCAGGAACTCATAAAATTCCATGGGTCAAAACAGTAATCGGGTCAAGATGGCATGCATATCGGGTATGTAATTCAAGTATCGAATACGTTCAACACGTATACTCGTGTTTATCGTGTGTGCCCCCATCGGCTTACACACTTCTAGTCGTTTACGTGTGTTTATAACTCCCACAAACCAACATCTCCCACTTGGGAGTTGGTGTGTCGAATGACACATAAAACTAACGACGGAAACGCTTAGCAAACGCTCTCACTCGCTTTTTAACTAAAAGTGTCTGAGAGAATAGTTTCGTAAAAGTTTCTCAGTAGCATGGTCATTCAATGTCTTGCTCTAATCATCCTTTGTTATAGATACCGTTAAACCATGGATTATGGATCTTAAATGATTCCATAAAGTTTAACCATTTTGAATCTCGTTATAGATTTTAATTCAGATATACCAAATGTAATCAATAATCATCTTGCATTACCCTTTGGGTTTGGCCAAACAATTATCGATTTAAATCGGAGAGGGCCATGGTATCTTTCGCACATATCAAGTGGAGTAACAAATCCTTTATTGACTACAAGTGTTGTGGATGCTGCTTCACATCACTTCGAAATATAGCTTTTATAACTACCTTGTTCAGATAGCGTTTTGCGTATACTTACAAAAATGATATCCACACATAACAGAACTTACTTGCATCTCAAGTCTAAGGACGAAGATAACAAACCATTTTCAATATTTTACTTATGACAAGGATCCAAAAGTAAATGTTTGAAAGTTGGGGAATCCAATATGCATCTCTAGTGAATACATATGAGTTTGGCGGGAACAATCCGAATTCTCCTTAGAATTATAACCAACACTAATATTTGCCTTACATAACAATATTCCCATATTGTTAACCGACAATGGACATATTTAGAACAATAAAATCATTCAAGGATTAAACATGCAAATATAGGATAACAATTATTATATAAATGAATAACAAATACCAAGTATCTTTATTAATCATAAAGTAAAAATTGTCTTTCAATCCAAATTATCCAAATGCTAAAACAGATATGCATGAAACTCATTTAGTAAGTTGAAGCCTAATGTTTCCAACATTCTCAACCTTTCTTTTACAAGGAAAACTAAATAATCATCTGAGTAAACTTCCCGAATACTTGTTTCAAATTTCACATATAGTGAGTGATTTGAAATATAAGATGAGTTTCTTATCTCATATGCTCATACTATTGCAAGAGTTATAGTATGGAGATGTCGTCCTACCTTGCATGAGGTATTAGAAATTAACGACATACTGACAGTCATCTTTATAGTTTCTAAAAGTGTAAAGTATTCTCATTCCTTAATGTGTAATGCAACAATGCTCTATGTTCTGCATAGCTAGTTAGCAGATTTATCATAAATGATAAAATCCTACTACAACTAGTATTAATAATCCTCTAGCATCATTTGTACTTATACAACAATATACTTTATAATTCGTAAACATTTATAAAACAATAATCTAAACACTCTCAATTAGATATTGTTGTTGTCAGCTCATTTTGTTCTTGTACAAAAGCAACAGCTAGTCTTATACACAATATAATATATACATGATAAATCCTTAGTTAAAACAACATAAGGTTTTCATCCATGTTATAAATTATTCCTAGTGAAAATATACCATTTAAGACTTGCTTGAATGATATATTGCATTTGTGTTAGACTTAATTTTCCGCATTAGTTTATTCCAGATAAACATTTATTCCAAGGTTGTTTGTTTTATTCCCTAAATTCCAAGTGAAGTTTCATTCCAAGCTTAAGGATCAATATCTAGCTTGTAACATATTGGATTTCACAAACACACAAATAATCACATATAGGGTCGAATTCAATAAGAGTTTAGAGAGAGAAAGTAGAAGGATGGGAGGCTTTCTAGAGAGAGAAAGTGAAAGAAAACATAGAAGGTTAGATTAAGAATGAGAAAGCTACAAGCCTCTACCTTAGGAGGTAGAGGGTATTTATAGTTCTACATAATACTCCCTCTATCGGGCTGTGGATCAGGTATACAGTGGGTAAAGACCCGTCCGTCCTCCATGGTGTTGCGCTAAGCTAAACTAATAACTAAATAACTAACTAATAATAAGTAAATAACGATATGTCTATGAGCTAACATATGCTAGATTATACTTGGGGTGACCGATACTTCACTATGGAATTTCTAATTCCTAACAATCTCCCCCTAAGGGAGGTCACCCCATGTTTTACATTTCGAATCCTAGCATTCTATTGTATCTTCAGTCTTGAGCTCGTAGACTTTAATTCTTCACTTCCGCAATCTTTGTGCTTAAGCAGTGACTCTTCATAGCCCGATTATTTTGTACTTTCAGTGGAGGCCTTTGAACTGATCTACATCTAGATGATCTTCGAGCTTTCTTCGAGATCATCAGCCACAGTAAATCTCTGGATCACCCTTTGTAGTGTTGCCTTCATGTGATGTTGTGATTTTCGGACCGACATGCTCACACTTTCTGGATCATGACATCTTTTCATTAGAGTAGCGGAAGCTTTTAGTTGATTCGTGATATTTTTATCAGAGTAGCAGAAGCATGGATTGAAAAATACCAGAGCCAGTTGATGAAGATATAAACTTATCATGATTTCTTTGGATGTGAAAGCAATGTGTGAGCATGCGGCTATGGATTGACTCCTCAATTCTGATCAGCTGCAACCGTCGGGTGTACCTGCGAACAACAGTTAGCAATAAAACATACGAAAGTGTCTTTGATCACTTTCGTTGAATTGAGGTACATGGCCCACGGTTCCCCGTTGATCAGTACAAGTACTTCCTGTGATCAGGTATAATTCCAAAAAATTTCCTTGACAGGGTTTGCAATTTGTTCTAGCTGTTCTCAAACCGGAACGTCTCAAAGAAGACAACACGGAGTGAGTGAACCAGCGAATTGAGATTCACTGAATGATGAAAAATTGATTTGAACACAATCGCGTATTGCTTGAAGAAAGAATTTTGCAATAAGACGAAGGTTTTATGAGAAAGATCAATTTTCAATCAAAAATACTTTTTGTATTTGAAAGAGAATACACATTCGATGTGCTAGAGAAAAGAAGAGATTTGCACATCGAACTGTTTTTCCAAAAGTATTTTTTCAATCAGAGATACTTTTTGTGTTTGAAAACATGAATACACATTCGATGTGCTAGAGAAAATAAGATTTGCACATCGAACGGTTTTTCCAAAAGTATTCGTCAATTCATTACCTGGACCAAGGTTGATTCAAGAATGAATCGCCCCATTGTTTCTATCCAGTTGTCACAAGCTTGATCTTTTGCAAGATCTCACATGTCACCCACCAAGAGCTTGTTTGATGTTGGCTCTAGAAGGATTTCCATCTTCATCGCGAATACTTTTACATATCACTCAGATGTTCTGGCAAAATCACAAGGATGATGCATAGGACTCTTAATATATTGTTACTTTCCACATTGTGTGAAACAGCAAGTCTTCATTAATTTTGTGTTCTAATGAGATTTTGTGGATGATCTCTTGGCTCTAGACTCAATTGTGCATTTTTGGTTCCTATGTCGGAGACTAGGGAGAGGGTCTCCTTCTTCAATATCAACAATCTCTAGGAGAAAGTCGATAGATTATGTAGGTTCCCCGTGAGAATGAAACAAGCCCTTTTAAGAGGAACTTGAGTAGCTTGGGAAGTTAGGTGCAGTGCGTCACTGGGTCCATGCCGTCTTGTCTTCAATACCAGTGTTACCTTAGTAACAACCAGTAGCATATGAATTGAACCCGGTTTCTGCCCTAAGGTTGAATTATTGGAGGGCTATTTCTTTTCACCCTTTTCACATGTCATTTCTTTTTCATTCTTCAACCCCTTCAGTGCTTACCAAGACTTCATTACTAGAACCTTGTTGGGTTTGTTCCAGTATTAGCTCTGTCTCAGTCGGCACTCTTCCCATATTCTCATTTTTCTCCTTTTTTCATCATACCTAAGGACTCTACACTATCTAGTGGATTGTCCCTGGGTAGATCCCTCCGGCTCTGGCGGGATCGTGGGAACGAATACCTAACCTAACCATCCTTATAACTCCATGCATAAAGTAAATTGGTAGGTCTTTTGGTATTGTTCTTTTCTTCTCGAAACCAATTGAAAAATCATTTGGAAAATCAATCAAGGTACTTGTGATATAAAATCAAAGCATTTTGTACCTTAATTGTTTTGATCATTTTAGAAATGCTCCCCCTCAACATGTGTATATGATTTTGAAATTGTTTAGTATATGGAGGCAAGAGTTCTTTGAAATAATTTCTTGATCACAATTTCCGTAGAAAAAGTCATTTGAATTTCTTTGGTAAATTCTCCCCCTCAATATGTGCGTAGGATATATGAAATCATTTTATAACATAGAGGAAAGAGATCTTAGAAGTACTTTCACGATTACATTTACCATAGAGAAAACCATTTCAAACTCAATCAAGGTACATATGATAAAACGTTGAAACCTTTGTACCTTGATAGTTTAATTTCTTTAGAAATTCTCCCCCTTAATATGTGCTTCGAGATTCGAAAGCGTTTAGCACATATGGGAGAGCAGCCTGCACTTTTTGAGTCAAAACGATCACTTGTTATCAGATTTTATATTTAAATCACATTTTCTCCCCCGATAAAAAATATCAAATCCTTTGAGATTTTGGATCCCAAGTGATTTAAATAGGTTTAGAAACCATGGGAGAAAATATGCATGGTTTAAATTCTCTTCTGGTTTATGGATAAATGCTCCTCCTCAATCATGTACATTATGTATTTGAAATCGTTTGGCACATGAAGGAAGGAGTGCTTTTGAAACAACAAACCTTTAAAACCGATTTGAGATTTAAATCACGATCTCTCCCCCGATCAAAAATTTCAAACCAATTGAGATTTGTGATCCCAATTGATTTAAATCATTTAGAAAAATTTGGGGAAAGACGTGGCAAGATTTAATTTTGAAAAATAACAGATATGGACCAATTTAGACATTAAAGATTGTTAGTGTCAGGTATGATTATTTTAAGAGATCTTAAGGTAAAATAAAACAATTTCACAATTAAACAAGAACAGAAAAAATTTCATTTTGAAAGATCTTTGAGTATTAAAGAAAATCATACCATGACATAACATTAATTCTTTAGATCACCACTTATTATTGTACAAGCGGACTTGATAGATGAAATATCGTTTGAAATCACTCTCCCCCTCAATCCATGACCGTAGTCGTTGATGGAGTGACTTTAGTTTAAAATGATGTCCGGTTGATTTCTAAATTATAAGTCCAATTATTTTCAAAACAATATTTTTCCATTTTCAAAACAATATCAAAATTGTTTTAAGAAATATGGTATCATCCACTACTTTATTGCACAAGATACGTTAGGTGGTTAAGAGTAACAAGTTGCTTCTGTTGTTGCTGAAAGGCTGGAAGAAAACCGTCTGCTGATGCAGTGAGACCTCTGACGTTGCATTTGACGTGCCAACTATCCATGGAGAGATCTAATTAAGCTCCGTTTCTTTATTTGTCGACCCAAGAGATAGTTACCCTTTCCATTCGGCATCCAATCATCTTCATTTGTGGGATCCGGATTGGGAACATTCTTATATGCCAGTATACCTGCATATGTTAGTAGACATACCAACAGATATATGGTGGTCGACATCACCCAAACAGCAATCGACTAATAATAGTCAATTCAACATATCAATCAGATCATGTAAAGCATAGGAATAATGTGTTTATCAAACTCTAATCATCTAATCCTAACAATCATATCCTAGGCACCTAGTCCTTCAACGTAGGTTAACATGTTTTACATTTAAGTATGTAGGATAATTAGATAAGTCTGTTAGAAGACATAGATTTGAAAACATTCTCCCCCTCAATCAATGACTTATTTTCTGAGAAGTTTAAAAAGCGCTGAAGTCATTGATTGAATTTTCAAATTTTTACGAAAACACTAAATCTGATAGATTTTTAAGCAACTCATTTTCCACCATTTTGAAAACACCAAATATTTTTTTGAAGAATTTATAGAAAGAAAAACATTTGAGTAGGAACAGCAGTCTTTTTGATGACATTCTTTCCTTGTTTATGTTTTTAGGATAAGTGCACGAAATTTGTGAAAATCGTTTAAGCGTAGCACTTTCCTTCCTTGAAGAGCGGGTTGCTATCAGAAATAATAGCAAGCCATGGTTTAAGCACGGGTTACAGTCTGAAGTAACTGTAAGCCATATTTTGAGACATGTTTTGAAAAGAATATTTACACCTCCTGCTCGAACTTCATCTATGGTCCCGTGCCATTATTGAATGACATTTCTAAGACCGTAGATGTTATCGATACCAGAAGACATGTCATGAGAAAAACAATTTTTTTTTAACTTTTCCAAATTTTCAAATTTTTATGGATTTTTGAAGGTTTTATATTTTTCTATTTTGGTTTTTTGAAAATTATTTACATAGATAGAGAAATAGTTTAAGAAGATGATGATACGAGTACCGAGATAAGGAAATCGTTCAGCACTTTGTAGAAGATAGAAGTTATCATCTCTTAAACTTTCACCACCAAAGCATTCGAGGCTCTTGAATCGTCGCAAGAACTTGAGCCTTTAAAAAGTGAATCTTTGGCAGCTTCCCCCCAAACCGACGATCCTCGTAAAAAGACCATTTCCCCCAAGAAGAAGAAGTGAAGCAAACAGTCTAATTGTATGACGCTCAAGAACCCGAAGAAAACGATAACAACGAAGTAACAAGTTAACACGGATCATTTCTGCGGTTATCAAACCCAAAATAAATGATTAAGCCCGATCACATGATCCTGTTGTGCGTCCTCGATGTACACATTGCTCTTCGAGTTTGAGCAGTTGTCTATTCGAGAGAACAATATATATCAACATCTTCATTTCACCAAATGCATTCCAGTTATCTAACATATAACCAATCAGCCCATAGTGTACACATGTACCAACAAGAGTAGAGACGATGACATCCATGTAACATGTTGAGTCACTAATCATCTCTGCGGATGTCAACTCCGGAATAACTGAATTAGCTCGATCAAGTGAACATGTTGTGCATCCTTGATGTACACATATCTCTCCCCTGATGGTTGCGATCTCATCGGAATCATCATTGCATTGTGTACATGAAGCAATAACCGAAAGCACTACCATAAATCATATAGAAGATGTCGATAAGCAATATCATCTCACGCTCCACATATTCTTCTCATATTTCTTCCTACTGAAAGCTGAGTTAAAACATACCAAAAGTATCCAGAGACCACTTCCCCCCAAATGGTTGGAATAATGCATCCTTCCCCCAAATAGTTGGAATAATAAATCCTTCCCCCAAATAGTTGGAATAACACACCAAAGGCTACGAGTTAAACACTGAGTTTCTCTGCAGTTATGACATTTGTCTTTCCCGGGATTACTTCATTAGAGAAGAAGTATTAAGTTCATCACGTGTACTCGTTGTGTGTTTAGATGTATGTCTCCTTCCCCCTTGCTGGTTTTGATACCTTAGAATCAGCAAGACATTATACATATCAGATATTCTTGAAATAGAGAAGAACAAAAATTAGCTCAAATGAATCTTGTGAGAATCAACTGCTACAGAAACTCTCTCCGACTATCTTTATCAACCCATATGTAGACAATTTGAAGTGACCACTGTGAAGAAAAACCTGATATACCAAACTTGAAACTGAAGTTGAATTCACCACATTTGTACCTTAAGCTTGCACTTAATGATGGAAGAACGGTGTCGAGAATTTATGCTTCAAGAAAATCTCTAAGTACTCACTACTCAAACAAAGTATGAGACAATAACACCTCTTGCGATTATCCACACCGTCATCTGCGTGTGACACTGACTAAAACAACGTAACTCCTAATAGTGATAGTTAACCAGGTCTTCAACCATCCACCCCGACAGCTGGTAACTAGATAAACCAAGACTTCAACTCAAATTCTTAAGCCCGAGCAAGTTATCAAATAAGAACAAGCCTTTGTGAAAGTCAACTTCAATCTAAAATAAGTGATAAATGATTAACTCCAAAGTAATCAACTTGTGTCAAATGTCCAACACGTGAATAAACATACAATCGGGTGTATATTGACCCACTGAATGAACCGGAGCAAATGATTCCTCAACATCAATGCATTCTTCCTAAAAGGTATACATGTAGAGTCTGATCTGGAAGAATCACCAATAATGTCTTCAAGAGGACGAGGTTGTCATTTTCTTCAATGTTCATTTGGTTGATTTACAGAGTGCTCATTGGAAGAAACAATAATCCGTGAAGATTTGGCAAAGGAATACCAAAGAGCGGATCATTATTCATGAACATTAATCCGTGAAGATTTGGTAAAGGAATACCAAAGAGCGGATCATTATTCATGAGTGCAACTGCAATATTATGATAGTCATTATCAACGCCTTGTGAAGTAACTGGAGATAAGGTTTCTTGAGAATTATGAGAAGTACTTCTTAGATGGTAAACCAGTTAAGTCAGTAGGAACCGGAGCATGAGCTTCAGAAACTGGATGATCAACATTCGTTGGAGGTTGGAAGTACTCATCAAACATATCTTGAAAAACAATGAATCCCAAATAGTAAATCCCAGTTATCCTTAGTGAGTGAAGACATTAGGCATTGGAGAGTCGTATGACCATAACTCAAGCATCCATCAACATGTAGTATATTCACTCTTCTCCCCCTCAAAAATTTCAAATGAAGTTTGCCATTTTTGATTGAGCAAGTGAATAAGAATATATACCAATGAATGGAGATCCACTTGAGGATTGAATGAGCATGGAAAAACATGAAGCTTGTTGATGAAGAATTTCGATGAGAATGGTCATAAAAATGAATATTTCTCTTCTTCTGAAGATAAAGCGCACTGAGGCGTACACTTTTCTTTTCTTTGAGGAACGGGGCCTGAAGTGTTATCTACAGACGCCATAATGATGAAGTACGAGGCCTGAACTGATGTGAACATACGTCATTATGCATGCACATCAACTTTGACTAGCCTGACCTCCTGAATCAGGAGATATGCGTCCATTGTTCATCCAGGATTTGAGTATTCCCATGTATTGAATGATTGATGTACCTGCAACTGAGTAAGGACTACCTGCACTAACATTACAAACTTGATTGCATATATTTTGGTTAGTGACATCAGTATCCAGACCCTTTGGGGTTTCACGGTCAACCTTGATTTTGCCATCGGTAAACAGCTTTCAGGTAGGTATCCACTTAAGTCCAGCTAAAAATTCTACCTGATGGTATCCACTTATGGTAAGGTCTAGGATTTTTAAGCTTCTTATGCATAGTGGAAGACTTATCGTTATTCCTAGTTTCCAAAGATTTAGCAGTTGGTATCCATCTAGGCGAAGTTTTCGGTTTGTTTTGCTTCTTATGCACAATAGATGACTTAGTGAAAATCCTAGACTTAACAGGTTGAACCTTTGCATGAGCATTTACTTTCTTCAAGGATTTTGTAAAACAATTATCATTATTTGCCCTAAAGATGCATTTCAGACAGTTCGAGCAAACAGCTTGTTTGGATTCAGAAAATGATCTAGAATTCTTAGAGTGATCTGCTATGGGAATAGCTTTATTCGAAACGCAACTACTCTTAGATTCAAGCCAATCCCTAGTCTTTAGTTGAGTGTTCCTAGGTAATGGTTTAAAACTACTAGCAGTGCCTTGAAATCTCGTAGAATTCATCACCCTAGGTCTAGCACCTAAAATTTCATCTTTTCAAATCTGTGCCTTTTTTCTAGCTTCTTCTAGATCATAGTTCTTGAACAAGTCATTCATATTATGTAAATTCTTAGGCAAAGAAGGTGAAGTGACTAGTTTTGACAAAACATGTTTCACATCAACTTGGGAGGCAAACCGTGTTTTTGAAAATTTTGTTCTTTCAGATATGAATGCAGTAGGCTGCCTAACAACATAACGGTCTCTAATGGAATGAGAAACTGGCTTCCCCAAGGTTGATGGTTTTGTAAACTTAGTGTTCACACTTTTCCCTGTTGCTTTTCTAAGCTCGTTCTTTAATGCTACAATTGTGAAACCCTCTTTCTGAAGTTGAGCTTTGAGATCCTCATTTTTGGCTATTAAAGAAGTTGTTTGTTCTACAGTTTTAGTCCTGGTTTCTTTGATTGAGTCACCTAGGTCCTTTTGATGCCTTTTCAAAGTCTCATTTTCCTTAAGTAATTTAGCCATACAAAGTTCCAATTCAATATTTCTGGATTTGACAACTTCGATATCATGTTTTACCTTGACTAAATTACTTTTCTCATTCAGGACAGAAATATATTTCTTCAGATTGTAAATGGTTGAGTCATTTTCCTGAAGCTGAGCTTTCAAAGTGTTAATTTCAAAAAATTCACGGAATTCAGGAAGTTCCGGATTTTTACATGGTTTGTTAAGTTGAAAACTTTCTTCTTTACTCTGTATCACAATTTCAAGTGAAATGCAATGTTTTTCAAGATTTGAGAATTTGTTTGAAAGTTCATCAAAAGCCCTTTTATCAACCATATCTTTTGTTTTAAAACACTTAATCTCAGACTCGATTCTGAACATTTATCAAAGTCATGTTCAGCATCATGATCAGTTTGTTTAAGTACTTTAGCAGATGTACTATGTTGAACAGTTAAGGGTACCTCATTACATGACACATGTTTAATTTTTGTTCTGATATCTGCATCCACATCATGTGTAATAAGAGTCACTGGACCATTCACTGTGTCAAGCTTATCTATCTCTGAGCCTCTATATTCAGTGTCAACTGATCCATCATCTGGTGCTTTACCCGACTCAACACTACAATCTTTTGATTGTGCCCGACATACATTCCCCTTTCTGATTACTGCATCTACTTCTTGTGTGTTAGGAGTAACTGAACAGCTGGTTACATCATTATTTGTTGTCTTTGACATTCTGCGTTCAGCAACACCCGATCTTTTAACTGATACATTACCCGACTCATCACAACTATCTCTCAACTACACCAGACTCTCATCCACATTTTCATCTTTCAGAGTAACTTCCTCAATATACTTCTTCACATTATCCATGAGATGGATAAGTGTCTCTATGAACACGCTAATTTCCATTCCAGTGTATCTCTTGAAAGACATTTCAGTCATGTCTTGATCATAATTAGTTGTAAATTCCCCACTAATGAATGACTGAAATTGGTTGTGGATCACTTGAAGTGCAGCACTGGAACTATCCTTTCGAACCTTTTCTTTATCAAGTTGTTGTTCCAATTGTTCTAAGTTCAATAGTAATGTTCCCGTTAATGTGGATGGCATTGCATGTTCGTTCCATTCCTATCGTGAGTAACATGAGATGTGAGTGAAGTTGTTGATAAGGTTCAATGCTACATTCCTTTTGCATGGCATTTTGTAGTCTAAACAGGTGCAATTCTCTCTCTTCAGACTCTGAACACGAAGATCTCACATCCTCATTGATTGATTCAATCATCTTTAACCGTTCAGTGTAGCATACATTATCATTGTTGTCCACAGCATCATACAATTTAAGTACTTCCGAAATCACTGAATCAGGAGTGTAAGACATGATGTTGCTGTGTACACGGGATTTTACATGTCTGTGATTTAAACCGAGAAATAGGATCTTTCGCGGGATTTTACTAAAATCAAGATCAAACCGTTAAGCAATGACCAATGGAACGTGTTAAGATGACTGATGGATCGACACAATGATAGACAATTGTGTGTTAGGACTTATGATTGTTTGTAGGATTAGCTAAGATGTTGTTTAGTTGAAATTTGGATTGGTTATTGTACGATTTTACGAAGAAATTTAGGTCTAAAAACACAAAAACCTCAATAACTTCTGTTCGGAGCGGATTTAGGCCTCGTAGGTTGACCCAATGAACTTTTAGTTCATTTGGCGTGCCATTCTCCTCGTTCTCACGGTCGTTTTAATGGGTAGAACGCTGAAAACGGAGTTACGGTTCAAAAGTTATGGCCGTTTGAAGTTTTGTCAGGAAAAGTCAACAAAACGCACCCTAGAAAACTCGCACCCAAGACAACTCACACCCTAGTCAACTCGCTTTGATGACAACTCGCTTAATGTGACAACTCGCTTATGTGACAACTCGCATAAGCTGATAACTCGCTTCCAAAGCAACTCGCTTAAACGACAACTCGCTTAGCAGACAACTCGCATAGGCACAACTCGCTTCTGATACGTTGAATCTGGGCAAGTCGCAGTCAAAAACTGACAACTCGCATAAAGAAAAGCAATTCGAGACTCAACTCGCTTCCAAGAAATCTTAAAAAAAGCACCACTTTTCAATCCAAAAACAACCCAACCACGATGATTCAAGCCTTCCAAATCAAAACCTAAACACTTATAATGATTCTAAACATAAAAGTACTATCAAAATCCAAACTTTAACATAAGAAATGATCCAAATGATGTTAACTACTCTAAACTCATTCAAACCCAAAAACCATATAAAACCACTAGAAATCCAAGAACATGTAAGAGGGATGATCAAACCATGGCTCTTGATACCATTTGTAACATATTGGATTTCACAAACACACAAATAATCACATATAGGGTCGAATTCAATAAGCGTTTAGAGAGAGAAAGTAGAAGGATGGGAGGCTTTCTAGAGAGAGAAAGTGAAAGAAAACATAGAAGATTAGATTAAAAATGAGAAAGCTCCAACCCTGTACCTTGGGAGGTAGAGGGTATTTATAGTTCTACATAATACGCCATCTGTCGGGCTGTGGATTAGGCATACAGTGGGTAAAGCCCCGTCCGTCCTCCATGGTGTTGCACTAAGCTAAACTAATAACTAAATAACTAACTAATAATAAGTAAATAACAATATGTCTACGAGCTAACATATGCTAGATTATATTTGGGGTGACCGATACTTCACTATGGAATTTCTAATTCCTAACATAGCTTAAATAGAATGATATCTTCAACATATAAATTTAGAGAAAAAACACAATGCTCTCACTCAATGTCATATATACTCAAGAGTTGTCTTAATTTAACTAGAATCATATTGTAATTAAATTCAAGATCTCAGCTCTTAGATGCATGATCCAATCCAAAATTGGATTGCTCATATTTGGTATACTACATAAAGATAATATAAATTCATAACCCTTTTGATTACACACCGTCCTCGCAAAAGGTAATCATAAAGAAAGAGTTATAAAATCTAATTGTCATATTCAACCTACAAATCACATGTATGACAATTAAATATCTTTATATAATTAATGCGTGTATATATAAGAAAATTTAATCACAGTCAATTGCTTAAGTATGATTAAAAACTTCTTATTAAATGCCAAACATTAATATGTATACAATTTTGTCCTTGTGAGTGATTCTTCTAAAGAAACTCATTCCAACCTCATAGGTTAACTGTTAGGCGAAATAACAATCAATCACAAAACTTGATTTGCCTTTTAAGGACTGCATCTTGTCATTCATAGTTCTAAAACATTTATCAGATTCAAGATGTGATAATATATTTTATTGGTTAGCTGATTTACAACAATCATCTTACTAATATCCCTCAGCATTGATATTAAAAATATCACTCAAGTGATGAGGCATCCTTTCGGATTTATGAATGAGAGTAATCATTATACTTTGGTCAACATTTTCATGTTTAACCTTAGTATGACATTAATAAGTGCTTTTTAAAAGGTTAAGTATTTTGTTCTCAAAAACTTTGAGAATTGTATATGCTCCCACTTACTTTCGTAAGTAGAGAAAATTCTCTAAATAATAAGTATTTAAGCAGCAATAAATTGTTCTTTATAGAGAACCACAAAACACATTTTAAGTTCTCATCGCAAGATTTGTTAAGAAAATGCTTCATAAGATTTTAACAAATTCCGAACTTAAATCAAGACATAATGGAATTCCTTCCAACAACTCAAATTAGGGTTTATAGAGAAACTCTAATTTAGTATCACTCTACAACCAAAAGTTCTAGCTGCAGTTTTGTGTTTCGCCAAGCTAGGAAGAACCCCAAAACTACAATCTTCAATAGAGGAAGTGTAGAATAATCAAAAATCCAAAAAGATTTAGGATTCAATTGGTTTGAGTGGTAAAACCTCAAATCCCAAATGAATTAGGGTTTTCAAATATGGGTTGTCTTGAATACCTTCTAGGTTTGAACTCTATTGAGTGTATCCATGACACAAGCAATTTCTAACGTTGATATGTTATGGAGGTAGAGCAATTAAAGCTATCAAGAACCAAACAATTATGAATAAGGTTTGATCCAACACATTAGACATACCATAACGAAGTGATATCCTATGAGTTATTAGAACTGTGAAACTATATCAGAATTCTATAGATAACTTAATTCTCTTTGGATCAAATACTTGTCAATTGGGTCAAGCCAAATTGCATATAAAGTATTTATGAACCAAGTGCATGTAATAATGTATATTCATTGAACAATACAAGAACCTTATGTTCACGTGTTCACAAGAAGATAGAACTTTTCAAGGATTATATGTTCATGTGTTAACAAGAAAACAGAACATTTTAATAATACATTATCAGTCTTTGAATAATTCAAAGCCTCATGTTTATGTGTTAACGAGAAGACATAACACATTTACTATATATACTTTATGTTATAAGTCATTGATAAATTCAAGGACTTTATAATTATGTCTTAACATGTAAGCATAATTATACTAACAAAAGTAATCATGAACGCACACTATTGCGTTCTATAGTAATTTCAAGTAATTTTTATACTTAAGAATTATGATCATTATCGTATAACCATAATTATGTTGACTAAAACATGTAGTCAAATGTTGAAGTATCTTAACACTATATCATGACATTTGAATGTAGTAGGGCAAAAAACATCTAGCGTGTTCAAGTCCTAGTAGAATTCTTATTGACATGTAGTAGGGCATTAAACATTAATGTGTTTAAGTCTTAGTAGAGTTATTAGTTTCATTTTCCTTGCGGTCAAGAGATACCAATAATATTGTTGTTCCTTACACACACTTTGAGATTTCTCCCACTTGTGAAAGGTACAACATCATATTATGAAAACAAACAACATGTGATTGATTGTTCAAATGATATGATAATGTCATAGATATCATAAGTAGTTTTAGAACCATAACCTTTAATAAGGAATTGTGGATTATTATTCTATAGATAACGTTTCAGGAAGCGACAGCAAGAAGGCAACGTGTTATCTTATAATAAATGCAATTTTCCTTTAAGCAATGGTTGTTCATATTCAGATAGTAATGGATTATTTCAAAGCTACTTTGAAATGATATGGGTGAATAACATGAAATAAATCCCGTAGCTCCCACTGAAATTGACAACATTACATGAATGATATTTTAGTAATAAAATACAACTGCTCTCACTGGATTTGTCAACATTACAAGTGTTACATTTCCAGTAGAAAAACATATAGCAGTTTTATATACGTTCCTATTCTCTTCAAATACCTACGAGTAGCATGTACTTAGGTATTGAACAGAGTATATGAAGTTCTACTTATGTAGACAATAGACTAGCCATTCTTTTATTCAATTAGCTAGCTTGAATCTTTAGCATGCAATTCCTCCTTTATCGTCTACATAGCCCCAAGGGTAATTAACACTTTAGGAATAATAAGAGTCCAAGAAGATTACCTAGCAAATATGCTAGTAATTCATTTACTCTTTGCGGTTTAAACTCATTGATGCAGGTTTTACTGACCAGATCTTAATATTTATAGTGTCTCGCTATACCTATGGTCTACCCTAGTGCACTAATGGGCAGTGTACCCGGTCGTGTGTAGTGTAGTAAACAGTAAAGCCGAGGTCGTCCCAAGAGCTATGTGTGTTGGATTATTACTAAGTCTAATTGTCACAGAATAATAGTTTCGATAGGAATTTAATTAATTAAACTACTAATGCAGAATAAAGTAAATAAAAGCAGATAAAAGGTAAAGGGAAATCAATAGATAGAAGTGGTGCCAACCTAGTTAATCCTCCTAGCTAGTTATGTCTACATCTACCTACTTCCAATTACTTCAGGTGGGGTCAAAGTCGAGAGGACAACATTTGGTCAATTCGCCCTAACCTATCAGCAAAGATACCACCACAAGAGAAATCAGGCGCACCGTCATAAGTCCTGTTGTTCCTGGTCCCCTAAGCCAAGTCATTAAGTACCGCTACATGCTAGATTCATAATAGTGAGTGCCCGGTCGTTAGGAACTTAGACACTACACCCCCCAATTCTTAAGTTCATCCAAACAATAGGTGATCAGTTGGTCAAATCGCACAAGTAGAAAGGGTCGTAAGTTGGTCATATCTTACCCTTCCCGTCTCAGTCCGCTCACCTAGGGTCAGTTGGTCATATCTCCTAGGCAATTGGCTTCTACCGCCATTCAAAACTACCGAACCAAGGGTGGCTACCAATGAACTATGCATGCATACAATTAGAAATAATTGTACGGAAGTAAAGTAACGCAAACAAAACAATTAAGGAATCATAACTAGGCTAGCACCAAAAGGTGTTTAGCCGCTCATATTAATCATGCAAATCAATTCAATATGCAAATCAATTCTTAAAAGAAATATAAAACGCTAATGCTTATCGTAATGGAGTGACTTCTCCCTTGGAAACAACTCCGTATGCTCCTCTAGACCTGCCTTGAGATTTTTCCCACGTTCTCAGAGTGTTGTGTGTGGAATGGGATGATTAGAAATGCTGGAATTCGTGGGGTATTTATAGGCCAGATCTGGGTTACGGCGTAACCAATATAGGAGTTACGCCGAAACCTTTTATTTCATCGTAAAATGCACTAGATCTGCTGGTTACTGCGTAACCTAATGAGTGGTTACGCCATAGTCTTCAATAAACTCGGTTACGTCGTAAGAGATGCAGTAGTTACGGCGTAAGTATCAGCGGCGTGTAACCTGTTTTGACCTAATGTAGTTACGTCGTAACCTTTGGAAGGAGTTACGCCATAACCTTCTGATAAGTTGGCGTACTGAGTCACGCAATAGTTATGGTGTAATGTGAGAGATGAGTTACGCCGTAACCTTCTTCAAAATAGCATACTATGATAAATCTTTAGATATGTTTCCAGTTCCGCGTCTCTTTAGCTCCAATGCTCGTAATTTACCTAAAAGTGGAAAACAATGGAAAACAAGCGTAAATCCATATAAATGATATAAATAACGAGCATTATTGGGGGAAATTGACACTTAATATTCAGGACTATTTGATGTTATCAAATATCCCCCACTTGAACTCTACTTGCCTTCAAGTAGACCTTATTAGATAGATTCCTAAAAAGATATCTCCCATAACTTGGAAAATATGAGTTTACAAATCCCTTATGCTAGAATAAAACAAAGCCGAACACCTCACGAAAGGGGAACAAACACTCAAATCTCTCAACTATTCTAAGTGTCAATTTCGGGGTGATCACTCAATCGCACAATCATAGCAAGTATTCTATCATAAGCTTGGCGGTTACACAAATCTCCACCACTAGAGTTAAGGGCTAAACAATTCTCGAAGGCAATATGGGTAGACACGACAAAGGTTAAGGGGTGACTCGTCATTACTAACATGTCACGGCGAAGTGGACAAAATCAATGATACATGACCAAATCCAGGGGCAAGAAACCAAAGATTGCTCGCTGCATCACCTACACATGCTGCATGACTAAAGGGTAGGATAAGACATGGGATATATAATTGGTGTAAAATAGAAAAACAAGTAGGTAGTCTAAATCTATAACCAAGTCATCACCACTTACCGTCTGCCCAAAGTTCAAGCTTTGAAGTCAAGAAACCGGATCATGAAATTCAAGGTAGATGTGTCATTAGAGGACATCATGATGGGCACACTACCTTTTTCTCCAACTGTTGGCATAACTACCAACTCCAATCTTCAAATGTGACCGAGGTGGCCTCCTCGATACTAACTTAATAAAGCTCATACTACAGTGCTTATAACATCGCACTTTACAATAATCATAATCATAACAACATAATATCCCCCCACTTGAGATGAACAAAGGGAATTCGGAGGGTCTTCAATGATCTTCAGAAATGTTGTCGATGAAAGCGTGATTTCTGAACCTTTCCACTCGAACCTTGAACTTAGGCAAATGATGACTTCCCAATCACAAATAAAGACTACAGGGTAGGCTAAGGTGTATAGGTGTATCGAAACAATATATTGGGTGAACAAAATGAAAGGAATGGCTCAGAAGGGTGTATCTAGGGGTATCTTGCACTAAAGATGAGTGCAATAAAAGGGTTTCACATGGAGGTCGAAAAGTCGAAGTGACTAATCGATAGACTCAAAATGGTAGGCTGTTTGGGTGATAATCCTATAATATTGCCTTCTAAAACTGGAAAGTCCAAATACATCGAGCTAACTCAACATACCTCGTCTATGGTCTCGAAATGATGCAAAGGCCAAGTTCTAAAGTTTACAATCTACCGGCACACTCATAATTTGGTGGATTTGGGGTAAAATATTGGAAACGGATAAGGCTAATCTCACCATATAATATCAAGGGTTGTATGTGCTCGGCTAAGGTCTAATCTAGTTAGGTTAAGAAAAACATGTCAAAATTTTAAAAGTGGCATAATTTTTCAAAATAAACTAGAAAAATGAGGGCGAAATAAAGTTCTAGAGATAATTCTACTCTCGTCCCCCCACTTGATTTGTACAAAGTCCCTTTTGTACTAGGCAATAAATAAAGGTGAAGAGAAAGGTAGAATTAGAGTGAGAACTTCCTTGAAATTTGCTCCATAAAGAAGGAAGGCCCACGAACAAGAGACGTGCCTTCGTATAAGCATCATGAACAAACTTCAATCCCTGAAATTACAATACCGACAAGCATAATTCTAAAAAGAAAAAATGAAAAATGAAAAACAAACCTAACTCACTTTCGTAGGAATCACGGTTGCATTTAGCGAATGCAACAAGCCTTTTAAACCACTTGGTGTCCCAAGTGGACGAGTGAAGTCTCGTGAGGGTTTACAAGGAACACACCCACAAAGTTCATTTAAAAACTAATACAAGGTTATTGTGTTTTAAAATGAAAGAATTAAAGCAGAGGAAAGTTACGTCGTAACTCTTTTAAGGGAGTTACGTCGTAACTGGCAAAACCTGGAATGAGCTGTAAAGCGAGTAGTTACAGCGTAACCACTGAGGGGGTATTACGCCGTAATTGGTAATGCGTCAAGAATTATGCTGTTAAAATTTTGGTTACGGCGTAATCACCAAGATGAGTTACGCCGTAACTCTGTGCAGATCAGCAAACTGCAGCAGCAATTACTTCCTCGTTTCCTGCAAAAATAGTTAGAAAACACAAAACCCAACAAAAAAGGAAATAAAATAAAAGAAAGGGATAATTTGGGTTGTCTCCCGAAAGAGAACTTTTCTTTATTTACGAGTCTTTAAGTTTGACTCAGAGCCGCGGGGCTTCTATGGGGGCCTTAGGATCTGCCCCACTTCTTCGATATCTTTCATCAAGTTATGCCTCATCCAGGCGACATTCGAAGCAGTTCAGAGGTATTCATTGGTTTCGATTTTCCGGACTTTATAAAATTTCTCATCAGGTCCCAGGTGGTAGCGAGTAAATTCATATTTTTCGACAATAATTGGAGGTGGTCTCTTGTAGGGAATCCCCAGGAGTTTGCACCTCCTTTGTTCATAAGCTTCGTCGTCGGGATCAGTAAACTCCTCATTACCTTGCAACTCAAGGTAATCTAGGTTCCATTCAATATCATCATCATCAGAAGCTGTACCCTTGAACCATTCTTCATCGAGCAGATTCTCCACTAGAACGCGCTTGCATTCTTCTTATTCATCACTAACCAACTCTTTGTCATTTTGAATTGTTATTTCACTCGTGTTGTTGAGACTCTCGTTGTTTGAATTGTCTTGATCCATGTACTCCTTCCAAATCTTCTCTTTGGTTAACATGTCCACATGTCCATACTTAATCTTCACCCAACTATCGAATCCTAGGTTGTCCAGCCAAGGCAAACTCGTTCTCTCCTCATCATTGGTTGAGGACCAAAAGAATTCATCTTTTCCTATTCTCCAAGAGCTGCTTCCCCCGTTACACATATCTTCATATGGGTTGCATGACGCCCAGAAAATTTCCCTAGTAGATTTTACTCTTTCGCACCAGTGACTGCGTAATTCGTTGTTGTCAGTTTCACTTAAATGCTCATCCGTGCAGTATATGTCTTTATTAGCCTTTTCCTTTTTCTGAATGTGCTCCTCGTAATCAATTTTTAGCTTCTTAAGAAGATTCGGATTAATCTTGGCATCTCCGAATTGTATTGCGTACCAGTCCTCAAATGCCAAGTCACCGAACTTAATACAATGTCTTTCACGCTCATGAGGGCATGTCCACTCTTCCTCTCTTTCACTATCCCCGCCGTTGCAATATTCGCGGAAGGGGTTGCATGTAGGCCATGCTCGTGTGGACTCCTCGTCAGTTATGATGACAGGAGTACACCAGTGAGTGATAAGTGGCTCTTCTTCATCTTCAAGGGAGAGTTTCTCGAGTCTTTCATCATCAGTGTATGCAGGCCACATGAATTTGTTATGGTTGATCCTATCCTTATTGCTTCCTCCGTCGCAAACCTCATTTCTTGGGTCGCACGAGGCCCAAAGATCATACCAATCTTCCTTAGCAACTAGTATCATTTTGCACCAGTGATATTTCTTCTTAGATTTGGGCAGAGGGCCCAAGTCAATGTCGTGAGACCAATCGTTTCCTGATTCTTCCACATCGAGTAATTTTTCTGCCCATGTATCCCAGTTACGCCGTAACTGAGATTCTTGGTTACGGCGTAATTCATTAGAGTCGTTTTCCTCAGTATTCTTTACAACCCCGTTATCGCTGTCAAACACATAGTTACGCCGTAACTCATTAGGCGGGTTACGGCGTAACTCAGATCTGTCGACAAAATCATCCCCTGAATCCGTATCATTGGTCTGAATCTTCGAGTTATTATCAGCAAAAATCACTTTACATTCCATAGCTGGTTTAGATCCTTCAGGTTTATTGTTATTCCTCCTTACTTTTTCACTGAGTTTCTCCACCATGGATTCTAGGTTTTTCAGAGTTGTGTCGTGCTTGGAAAGGTTCCTGTCAGTGTTTTCCTGGAATTCTTTAAACCACTCATCTTGCTCCTTTTGTCTTTCGGCTGAACTTTCCAGGAACTTATTAATTGTTTTTCAAGACTGTGCTTTCTTTCTCCAAAAGGCCCACTGTTGTAATTTCCACGATAACCATTACTATTTCGATTATCTCCATAAAATGGTCGATTTTCTCCATACTTAGCTTCTTCAATATTTTCTTCGTCCGCATGAGGACAATTCTTCGTGAGATGTCCTCCTCCACAGCTTTCGCAACCCACTTGGATGGCATGAACGGTTTCTCTAACCTTCAGCATATCTCGACTAAGACTTTCAATTTTACTAGCGATTGCTGCAATTCCGTCAAAACTTCCTCCTTGGTTTCTATTACTTCCCCCGTCGTGCCATTTTTGAGAGTGATCAACCATTTTTTGTATGGCTTCAATTGCAAGAGTAGGAGTCATGTTCGGGATAGGTCCTTGATAGTCCAGCATTTGCCTTGTAGTTACGTTAATTTCTTTGTATGCTGGTTGTTCAGATCATTAGTAGGACACTTGTAAAGGAGATCGTTGTATCTATCCCAGGCTTGGTACAGCGTTTCGTCGACTTCTTGTTTGAAATTATGGATCTCCAAAAGCTGGTTAGAAATCTTCGACGGCGGGCAATATCTTTGAATAAAGTGTTTCTTTAGTAGCGCCCAAGTATTAATTGCCCCGACGGGCAATCTTTCGATCCATCTTCTGGCGGCTCCAGTAAGAGTCATTGGGAAAACCCTTAGCATAACAGCATCATGAGACACGCCCGGAATGTTGAAAAGGCTTGCAATGTATAGGACATTTTCAACGTGCTCATATGCATCTTCGTCCCTGTTTCCTGAAAAAGGGTTAGCGCGAAGCTCCCTCATAAATTGGTCTTTGATTTCTAAACGGACATCCGCTCCAATTGCCGGTCTTATGAGACCCGACCCTTGTTCCGCTCTTGTCAACGCCAAGTATTCCTCAAGAGTGAGGTCATCGATGTTAACAACTTCCATGGTACCTGAAAACTTGAAATACGATCGTGAGAAAAGTTTAAAACGAAATTAAAGACTTAATATAAATCCTAATATAACTCCCGCCAGCGGCGCCAAAAACTTGATGCAGGTTTTACTGACCAGGTCTTAATATTTATAGTGTCTCGCTATACCTATGGTCTACCCTAGTGCACTAACGGGCAGTGTAACCGGTCGTGTGTAGTGTAGTAAACGGTAAAGCCGAGGTCGTCCCAAGAGCTATGTGTGTTGGATTATTACTAAGTCTTATTTTCACAGAATAATAGTTTCGATAGGAATTTAATTAATTAAACTACTAATGCAGAATAAAGTAATTAAAAGCAGATAAAAGGTAAAGGGAAACCAATAGAGAGAAGTGGTGCCAACCTAGTTAATCCTCCTAGCTAGTTATATCTACATCTACCTACTTCCAATTACTTCAGGTGAGGTCAAAGTCGAAAGGACAACATTTGGTCAATTCGCCCTAACCTATCAGCAAAGATGCCACCACAAGAGAAATTAGGCGCACCGTCATAAGTCCTGTTGTTCCTGGTCCCCTAAGCCAAGTTATTAAGTACCGCTACATGTTAGATTCATAATAGTGAGTGCCCGGCCGTTAGGAACTTAGACACTACACCCCCCAATTCTTAAGTTCATCCAAACGATAGGTGATCTGTTGGTCAAATCGCACAAGTATAAAGGGTCGTCAGTTGGTCATATCTTACCCTTCCCGTCTCAGTCCGCTCACCTAGGGTCAGTTGGTCATATCTCCTAGGCAATTGGCCTCTACCGCCATTCAAAACTACCGAACCAAGGGTGGCTACCAATGAACTATGCATGCATATACTTAGAAATAATTGTACGGAAGTAAAGTAAACACAAAAAAAACAATTAAGGAATCATAACTAGGCTAGCACCAAAAGGTGCTTAGCCGCTCATATTAATCATGCAAATCAATTCAATATTCAAAGGTACGAAATACATGAATTGAAAGTAAAAGAAATATAAAACGCTAATGCTTATCGTAATGGAGTGACTTCTCCGTTGGAAACAGCTTCGTATGCTCCTCTAGACCTGCCTTGAGCTTTTTCCCACGTTCTTAGAGTGTTGTGTGTGGAATGGGATGATTAGAAATGCTGGAATTCGTGGGGTATTTATAGGCCAGATCTGGGTTACAGCGTAACCAATATAGGAGTTACGCCGTAACCTTTTATTTCATCGTAAAATGCACTAGATCTGCTGGTTACGGCGTAACCTAATGAGTGGTTACGCCGTAGTCTACAATAAACTCGGTTACATCGTAAGAGATGCAGTAGTTACGACGTAAGTATCAGCGGCGTGTAACCTCTTTTGACCTAATGTAGTTACGTCGTAACCTTTGGGAGGAGTTACGCCGTAACCTTCTGATAAGTTGGCATACTGAGTCACGCAATAGTTACGGCGTAATGTGAGAGATGAGTTACGCCGTAACCTTCTTCAAAATAGCATACTGTGATAAATCTTTAGATATGTTTCCAGTTCCGCGTCTCTTTAGCTCCAATGCTCGTAATTAACCTGAAAGTGGAAAACAATGGAAAACAAGCGTAAATCCATATAAATGATATAAATAACGAGCATTATTGGGGGAAATCTGACCAAGCTAACTCGAGATAAGTCGACCAAGTATAAACGTGTAAAAATAACCATAGGTCTGACCAGTGAGAAATAATTACCATGGGTTGGAAAGGCCCTTAGGTCTGACCAGAGAAGTCAATCCAAATGCACGTGTTCATAATTGGATGGCATAGACTTAAAATTAACAAATAGGTATGCACATATAAATGTGGTAAAAGTCGTGTAAAAAGAAGCATGCAAAAAAACTTTGTAACACTAATTTTAAAAACTTTTGGTAATGACACTGTAGTGATCATCATGGTTCACGGTAGTTCCAATCGAACGCACAGGGAGGCAGAGGGCCATGTAAGCGCTGAAGCATAACCTTAGGCATCCTTTCGGTGCGACTGTGCGCACCTCTTTGAACCCCCTTTTGAGTTTGTTCTACTGGGTGAGCCGTACATCCCAAGTGTCCATAGCATCTAGTTTTTAATCTCTTGAAAACGTGTTTCATATATTAGGTCACTTTATTTTACAAAAACAATTTTCCACGAATCAAATAGCATGTCACAATGAGCATGGTATTTAGGCGTGTAAAGAAAAAAGAACATATTAATGTTATGGTTACGATATGTATTATTCCATATTGCATGCAATTAGTTGTCAAAGCAAGTAACAATAATGCACATATAAGAATCACAACCATATAAGCATAAACATCAATATATAACCACATATTGTTCCGAGTTCTCTTGCGAGTCTTCCCCAAACGGAAAACCAAAAGACCGTCACTAGGATACAATACCTAGATCGCCCCATACATCGAAAAAGAAATTGAGTGGGTCTTGTGGCCGGAAAACACATAAAAACGCATGGCAATCTCAATTAACAAGTAATTGCGCAATTATATGTATTTTAATAAACAATATGTAATTCTAATTATACTTATAATTATAATTAACAATTAATTAATTCTAATTAACATTTAATTCTAATTAGCAAGTAATTCTAATTAACATGTAATTCTAATTAACAAGTTAATTCCAATTAGCAAAGTAATTCTAATTAACATGTAATTTAAATTAACAAATTAATTCTAATTATCAATATAATTTAATTTGTGTGTGACTAGTTATTTTTTTATTAAAAATTGACAAGTATTGCATATAGTTGTCAAAACAAAATAAAACTAATAACTAAATTAGGTTTCATGCAGCCTTTTAAACATGTTAATTAATAAGAAACGTGTAACCTATAATCGCAAAAACGAGTTGACTCGTGATGCCACTGTTGGGATTTTAGAACTCAGTTAACCATTAACCTCTACGACTACTGGCGGATAAGGATCTAGTATTTGCAATTAGTTTAACACGTAATAATAAACAATAATTAATAAACAATTAATTAATAAAAGGGTTAAAAGAAACCCTAACCTTTCGTGGCTATTTGAACGCAAGTGTAACGGACAATAAAACCAATACGAAACTAAGCATCTAAAGTAGATGCCTCAATGAGTATCACACACAAACCCGATAACGTATACATTCGATAAAGACGCTAGTCGAGAACGTAATTAATAAAACCAATCAACAAGTTGATCACCGATACTTGAATGACCAAAATCAGAAAACCACACAAGACAGCTCTTGTCTTCCAAATCGAGAACCAAAATAGCAAGAAGCTTTTTATACCTTTACCCGATATCGGTCATTGAAGTCCGATATTCTCCAGCTTCTGTCCGAGAAAAGTAACCCACGACCAGAAGCTTTCCAGCTTGTTTTTGCTACACTTCGACTGGGAAAAGCAGGAACAAGTAACACCAATTAATCAAACCTCAAACACTTGGATCAATTACAAGTTTAGGATTGAAGAAAACCAAACACAAACTAGTCGACTAGATGTAAGTCGACTTAGGTAATTTGCAAGAAGCTGTAATCAGTTTAGGGTACTGAAAAGGTATGATTATGTGTGAGGCTGAAAGAGGGATACGTTTGTTTTATACAAAAACCAAACGGACCCTTTTTCAGGCCTTGACTTGTTTGACAAGTCATAACCCAAACACCTCTTTGCTACTTTTCCCTGTCATGCTCGATTTCTAGGCCCAAGGCATCCTTATTTCGACCCAACCAGGAACTCATAAAAACCCATGGGTCAAAACAGTAATCGGGTCAAGATGGCATGCATATCGGGTATGTAATTCAAGTATCGAATACGTTCAACACGTATACTCGTGTTTATCGTGTGTGCCCCCATCGGCTCACACATTTCTAGTCGTTTACGTGTGTTTATAACTCCCATAAACCAACAATTTGATTATAGAAGTATGATAAATAAATTGCTCTAATCTAAAATTTCTGTTAATACAAATAAGCCGTAAAAACGTTTATTTATATTTTTCGATCTTCTAATGTTTTGTTGATAACAAACGTAAAATCATTTTAACGAAACAAATAAAATACGTAAATGGTTTGAGCCAATAGTTTACTAACACACTTACATTTTCATATAAAACACTAAACAAGTAATAGTGCTTTCATGATTTAGTAATGCATATATACAACAACTAGTGTTTACATATTGGGTAAATATATACATACTTAGTGTGTACTATAATGGGTAGAAGTTTTAAGTATTTGACCCATTGACTTAATACATTGAATATAGTTGGGTAAAACCAAAAGTCCATGACCCATACCCATGGAGCATAATCCATAACCCATGACCCATTGCATGACATCATGCATAAGTCAATATGGGTATTATCCATGACCCATGGATCTAACCCATGACCCATGGACTAGATGCATTGCATCTACTAGATACATTGTATCTACTTGGATACCCATGGTCCAAAATCTAGGGCCCATGACCCATAAACCATGACCCATGACCCATGCGCAAAGAGGAGCGTCCCATGGTTCCCCCAGTTTACACTGGACGGATCCCTCAAGTAAGGGATCCGTAGGATCCGTGGAACAGTAGCATATTTTGTCTATAAATAGTGAGCCATTTCTTCAATGTACCTCACCCCTTTCACACACATTTTCTCTTAGTGTTGTAAACTCTCTAACCTCATATCCAAGTGATTTTTCTATGTAGTTATGTGTTTGTGTGATTCTCTAGGTTCCTCTTTAAGGCGAGATCACTACCTCTTGAAGTCGAGCAAGATCAAGTCCATGGGTTGCCTAGCTCCATCATCATCAAGACTACTAATGGTATATTGTTGATAGTTCTTTTCTTTCTCATTAGAAGTGTAGTGTCGAAAACATAGGTGAAATATGCCTAAAGGGTCAAGAAAAAGACATTAGTGGAAAGTGTCGAAGAGTCATATTGAAGGCATTAGTGAAAGGTGCCAAGGATCCATGTCAAAGGCATTAGTGAAGGGTGCTGAGAGTCCGTGTTGAAGACATTAGTGAAGGGTTACTAAAAGTTAAGTCAAAAGGCATTAGTGAAGGGTGCCTAGAAGTCAAGTCAAAAGGAATTAGTGAAGGGTGCCTAGAAGTCGAGTCAAAGGCATTAGTGAAAGGTGCCTAAGGTGTACATTCGATATGGTGTGTCGATGTACAAGATTGATTTGTATTGGGTCAAAGGATATTGATATCCTTGCTAATGTTGTCATAAGGAGTAGATCTCCTTTGAGATATGATTTGTGTAGTGTTGGGTAGTAGTTCCTCATTTGTAATGGAACTCGGTATCTAGCCTCGTACCTGATAAAGTGTAGGCGACGTTGTGATAGGTTTGGTTCTAGCTCGTGGAAGAACCTGGTGTCTAGCCTTGTACCGGATAAAGAGTAGGCGACGTTGTGAAGGCTTCTCCGCCACAAAGAGTTTGGTTGTGTAGTGATTACGAACTCTCGAGTAGGTGACACGGGGAGTGGAGTAGGGCAAGGAAGGTGTCCTTGTAGCCAAACCACTATAAATACTCGCGTTGTGGTTTTGTGCTTCTTACTCTTTATCTTAGTCTTATTTATTCATATGCCTATTTATCAGCATCCAATACAGACGTTTAAATAGATTGACATAAGTCGATCTAAATAGTTTAAAACCAAGTTTTAATTGGCAAAACTATTCAACCCCCCATTCTAGTTTTCCACAACTTCAATTACAATGTGTCTTTTAATTCTAATAAAGGGAATAATTTTTATTTATATACAAATACTTATACGAATTTTAGTAGTGTTTGAACTCTTAAATTAGTGTTAAATCGCATGTGATATGCCATGCTAATTTCAATACTAAAAAAACGTAATAAGAAAAAAAATGGTCAAAAGTATATGAAAGTTTCCGTTTATTGAAATATAATAAAATGTCCGTCGAGGCGGTATAATTTGCTTTGCGTAACGATTAATAATTCATGAGATATTTATGATTTAAAAGATTGTTGTAATTGTATTTTTAATTAAAACTATTAATTAATTTCACCTATTTTTTTCTCAATAAAAAAATAAGTATACGAGATTTATCTTTGGTAAGCAAAACATTTCTGGCATTTAAATTAACTCTCTTTTTACAACTATATATTTACCATAATAGTAGATATATTAAAGAACTACTAGATGAATACTCGCGCAAAACAACGATGTATAGCGGCAAATAATTATACTTGTAAAATCGTGATTTTGGTTTGAACCTTGATGCAAAGTGTGTATTTTTAAAATACAAAGCGTGTGTTTTTAAAAATTGATCAAGTTTAGAATTGCTCAAGAAAACACATATTTAAGTTGACAAGTTTTTGAAAAGTTTCCAAGTTTAAGAGGTACTTAGAGGTAATTTAGGCAAACTACATTAATTTACGTTTCAATATTCAAAATTTCTGTTAATACAAATAAACCGTAAAAATGTTTATTAATATTTTGCGATCTCTTTGTGTTTTGTTGATAACAAATTGTTGGGAATTACAAGTTTGAGTTGATAAAGACAAAAAGAATGAAACAAGAGGGACTTAATATGACAAGAAGGAAACCTACTAAAAGATGGAAGGGCTTGCTTGCAATGAAAGTTTTATTATTTAGTCCTTATCCTCTAGTATATAAAGAGGACATAGGTGTAGGTTTTTAATTAAGTCTTCCAATAATGTAGTCGACTAAAAGGTGTGTGTTTAGCCTAGACGTTAGGGAAGAACGTCTAGGGATTTAGATTAGAGTGTGTCCTAGGCGTATAGTCTTGTAAACGCCTAGGTTATTAGTTTAGTTAGTAGACGTGTTCCTATAAACGTCTAAGATTATTAGAGTTAGTGATTGAAAACCTTGTTCAATAACAAAGTATTGTTTTGATTATTCCGCTGCGTACCATGTTATTAATCTTTGTTATTGATCCCTAGCTGAGCTTTTAAACGATCTTATCACAAATATAATGTTATCTTAAGTACAATTATAAGGATACATGTTATTTTTGTAAAGCATTTACATATATCCATTTAATACAAATTGTTGTAATAAATCATTTGTTGTAATAGTTTATTAGGATGGGTAAAAATCACAACCCATGGATCATATCCATAACCCATGGTATTGACCCATACCCGCTTGACTAGATACATTGTACTCATTAGATACATTGTATCTAAAAGAATACCCATGGACCAACCCATGACCCATGACCCATAACCAAAAAACCCATGGGCAAAGAGGAGCGTCCCACGGATCCCTAGGTTTACACTAGACATATCCCTTGTGGGAGGGATCTGTGGGATCCGGGGAACAGTGGCAAGTTTTGCCTATAAATAGAGAGCCATTTCGTCATTCTAACGCACCCCTCTTCTTACTAATTCTCTCATATACTCTCATTCTCTTCTAACAAAAGATCACTTGATCTAGAGAGTACTTCTTTCTTTCTTTCTTTAGTGATTCTCATATAGGTCCTTCTCTAAGGCGAGATCACGATCATTCTACAAGTCATCCAAGCAAGGGATCCTTGATTGATTTGTTCCTCCACAAGATTTCTGTAGCAAAGATCTTGTATTTGATATTTTACATATTTGTTGTGTAATAGTCGTGTTGGTTTGGTTCACCGTGTTACGGACTCGGTATTTAGCTTTGTATCGGAAAAAGGTGTAAGTAACGTTGTGAAGGCTTCTCCGCCAAGTTGAAGGAGTTTGTTGACATACTGCTTGAACTCTCGAGTAGGTGACTCGGGGAGTGGAGTAGGGCAAGGAAGGTGTCCTTGTAGCCGAACCACTATAAATCGGTTGTGTCATTTCTATCCCTTGCTTTACTTTATTTACTTGCTTTATCATTAGATCTATACTTTCTCTACATCCATACGATTTCACATAATATCGAATCTAAAGTTTTTGAAACTAACTTAAAATCGGCAAAACTATTCAACTCCTCTTCTAGTTTTACACAATTGGCATCAAGAGCTAAGTTTATAAAAGTTTTAAAGTAAACCGTATTTTAAAAACTTTTCGATCACTATGGGTTCTGAAAATTACAAGGAAGGGCAATCTATGCAACGACCACCACTACTAGAGACTAATGGTTTTATATATTGGAAAAATAGATTCGAAACGTATGTGAAGTCTAAAGATATTGATCATTGGTACATTATTGTTGAAGGCGATTTTGAGGCTACCTCAAAAGATGATACCTCATGATAAACTAAACGATGAAATGAAGAAAAAGCTTTCTAAAAATAGTGAAGCTAAAATGGTTTTGTATAATGCTTTACCCAAAAAAGAATTCGAAATAATTTCTATGCTTAAAACCTCTAAAGAAATTTGGAATTCTTTAGTTGTAACTCATCAAGGTAATCAACAAGTTAAAAATAATAAAATTGATTTATTTGTTCAACAATATGAACAATTTTCAATATCGGATGAGGAAACTATAGATCATTCATTTGCTAATTTTAATACTATTATTACATCTTTACAAGCACTTGATGAATCTTTCTCTAGCCGTAACCATGTTAGGAGATATCTAAGGGCACTTCCATCCACGTGGATATCCAAGGTGACGGCGATCGAAGAGTCAAAAGATTTGACAATCCTCACCCTTGATGAACTCATAGGAAACTTAAAAGTCTACGAGCTTGTCCTTGCTAAAGATTCCGAAGCCTCAAAGGTGAAAGAGAAACACCAATCTCTTGCCCTTAAAGCCAAAAAGGCTTCAAGCGATGAAGAGAACTCCTCTTCGGATAGTGACGATGAGGAGTATGCCATGGCGGTAAGGGACTTTAAAAAGTTCTTTAGAAGGAAGGGAAGATACGTCAAACAACCGTATGACGACAAGAAAGGATTCCGAAAAAGAAAAGAGGACGAAAAGCCAAGGGATGATCGTGCTTGCTTTAAATGTCGGGACCCAAACCACTTTATTAATAAGTGTCCCAAACGGGATGATCAAAAGGTGTTCGTGAGCGGCACGTGGGGAATGAGCGACGAGGAGGACGAAGAAATTTGTCTCATGGCAAATGACGAGGTATGTCACGAATACTATAGTAGCTCATCACTTGATGACGACTCATTGCATAATGAATATGACAAACTTTGGAATATTAGCTTAAAACTAATTAATAAAAACAAGCTTTTAAAAAGTCAAAACCAACGTTTAGATAAAGAAGTCATAGAACTAAAATCAAAATTGAAACGTCTAGAAAAGGGTAAAATAGCAAGTGGTGAATGTGAACTTTGCGTTCAACTTCAAACAATAGTTGATCAACTAGATTCTAAAATTCCTAGAATGAGTACTAATACTTTAGATATGATATTAGATAGTGTTAAAACCGGAAACAACCAAAAAGGTTTAGGTATTCAACAACTTGATCCATCAACTAGTGAAAACAAAGAAACACAATTTGTTAAGGCACTAGAAAAACAAGCCAATGTTGTGGCGGATCCTCTGGATCCCATAAAAAGGGAACCGGCTAGTGTTGGCCGGGGATCCGTGGGTCTCTTTGTAGCAAAGCATTGGTAATAACATAGCTTCTTCATCTAGAACTGATTTTGTTATCATTAATAAGAAGAAACCAACTCATTTTACCACCAGACAACCACCTCCAAAATATAATCCCATTTTTGCAAGAAACAAGGCTCCATCTTTTTCAAAACCTAACCCATCTAGGAGACCTAATAATGTTTACCCGAGAAGTAACCATCAAATGGGATGGAACCCAAATATGCAAAATGGATTTCCTTTTCAAAACTTTGCACCATGGAATGCATATTCACCTTATCCATGCATGTCTAACATGAATGGAATGTTTAACACTAATGGACCCATGAACAAATGAGGACCAAACTTTTAAGTTAATTGTTTTCTTAGGTGTGCTTAAAGATCGACCTAGACTTGGATGAATGGGTCAAGGATAGCGGGTGCACGAGGCACATGACCGACAATAAAGATCTATTCTCCACATATGAATCCTTCAATGGAGGTAATGTCGTGTTTGGAAATAGCAAAAGTAAAATCATCGGGAAAGGTACGATTTCTAACAAATCTCAAACCATTAACGATGTGTGTCACGTAAAAAACCTAAACTTTAACCTCTTAAGTATAGGAAAAATATGTGATAAAAAGTTCAATGTACTTTTTACCAAAACCGGTAGTAAGATATTAAAAAATGGCATAACCATAGGAAGAGGAATTAGGAAACATGGAGTCTATGTCATTAAAATTGGTAATGAACCTAAAGACAAACTTTGTCTTACCTCTATGGATGATACTTCGACCTTATGGCATCGAAGATTGGGTCATGCCAATATGCGACTTCTTCAATCGCTATCATCCAAAGATCTAGTAAGAGATCTACCTAAGTTAAAATATGAACATCACTTTTGTGATGCTTGTAATGTAGGAAAACAAGTTCATTCTAGTCATAAAGCTAAAAACATGGTGTCTACAACTAAGTGTCTAGAATTACTACATATGGATTTATTTGGTCCATCCGCTATCCAAAGTTATGGAGGCAACTACTACACTTTGGTCATAGTGGATGATTACTCTAGGTACACATGGACAAAATTCTTAAAGAACAAAACGGAAACGTTTAATTATTTTGAAATTTTAAGCAAGAAAATCCAAAGACAACTAGGAAGTCCTATAGTGTCTATTAGAATGGATCATGGTAGGGAATTCGATAATGAAGTACAATTTGGAGCCTTTTGTGACGCTAATGGTATTACTCACAACTTCTCGGCTCCGCGCATTCCACAATCGAATGAGGTAGTTGAAAAAAAGAATAGAACCCTACAAGAAATGAATCGCACCATGCTTAATGAGCAATCCATACCTCAAAAGTTTTGGTGCAATGCCGTTGATACTTCAATGTACATACTTAATCGAGTCTTAATTAGACCATTCTTAGGTAAAACTCCATATGAGTTACTTCGAGGAAAAAAGCCTACGTTAAATCATTTTAGAGTCTTTGGTGGCAAATGTTTTCTTCTCAACACTAAAGATTACCTTACCAAATTTGATCCTAAATCAACCGAAGGTATCTTTCTAGGTTACTCCCCTAATCGCAAAGCCTACGTCATATTTAATAAAGAAACAATGAAGGTAGAAGAGTCATTAAATGTAAAATTTGATGAAAGTCCACCCAAACCCTCTCCACCTCTTGTCGATGACGAGATTGTAGAAAGTGAAGCTATTGTAATAAAGAAAAAGATAAATGAAGAAGAAGAATCTTTAATGATGAAGTCATAAATATTAAAGAGTCCAAAGATCACCCCATAGATAAGGTCATAGGAAAGTTAAACGAAATAACATTAATGTCTCAAGTTCAAAACCAAAGTAGCTTATTTTTTTTTCAACCATAGAACCTAAGAATACACAAGAAGCCATAAAAGATGAAAGTTGGGTAATGGCTATGCAAGAAGAATTAAATCAATTTGTTTCTAATGATGTTTGGACACTTGTCCCTCCACCTAGTAATCAAACCATAATAGGAACCAAATGGGTTTATAAAAACAAGTTAGATGCAAACGGAGTAGTGTCTAGGAACAAGGCTAGACTCGTTGCCCAAGGGTATAACCAACAAGAAGGAATAGACTTTGATGAGACCTATGCCCCCGTGGCTAGATTAGAGTCTATAAGAATACTTCTTGCTTATGCTTGTGCTAATGATCTAAAGCTTTATCAAATGGATGTCAAAAGTGCTTTTCTAAATGGTTTTATTAATGAAGAAGTATATGTAGCTCAACCTCCGGGCTTCATCGATTTTGAAAAACCTAAACATGTGTATAAGTTAAAGAAAGCCCTTTACGGTCTTGAACAAGCTCCAAAAGCTTGGTATGATGGACTCAAGAGATTCTTAATTAAACACAACTATACCATGGGGTTAATTGACAACACACTTTTTACTAAGAAAAGAGTCACATATAATCATAGTTCAAATATATGTAGATGATATTATATTCGGATCCACTTGTCAAGACATGTGTGATGATTTCTCTAAAATCATGCATGACGAGTTCGAGATGAGTATGATGAGAGAACTTAGTTTCTTTCTTGGTCTACAAATCAAACAAGTAGAAGATGGTATCTTCATTAATCAATCCAAATACATAAAAGAGATGTTAAAAAAATTCGGTTTAGAAGAGTCAAAACCAATTAGGACACCAATGTCATCTGACACCAAACTCACAAAAGATGAAGATGGTGAATCCGTCGATAATACTAAATATCGTGGCATGATTGGTAGTCTTCTCTACCTCACGGCTAGTAGGCCGGATATCATGTTTAGTGTTTGTCTATGTACTAGGTTTCAAGAAGACCCTAAAACATCACACCTAGAAGCCGTAAAAATAATATTTAGATACATTAAGGGTACAACACAATTAGGATTATGGTATCCTAAGGGCACGGGAGTAGAAACAATTGTATATGCAGATTCTGACCATGCAGGTGATTATGTTGACCAAAAAAGTGCAAGTGGGGTATGTACTTTTATGGGATGTTGTTTAACATCTTAGTTTTCAAAGAAACAAACGGCATTAGCAATATCAACAACCGAAGCCGAATACGTCTCCGCCGGCAAAGCATGCCAACAAGCACTATGGATGAAACAGGCGTTAGTTGACTACGACATTCATCTAAGTGACATAGCCATTCTATGTGACAACAAGGGTGCCATAGATCTAAGCAAGAATCCGGTATTACATTCTCACACAAAGCATATAGAGATTCGTCATCACTTCTTAAGAGACAATGTTCAAAAGGGGAACATCTCTATTGAGAAGGTAGCGTCCGAAGATAACATAGCCGACGTCCTCACCAAACCGTTGAAGCGGGAAAAATTCAACCTAATTCGTCTTGGTCTTGGTCTCATGGAAAAAATGTCGTAATTTATTTCTTTTTACACTACAAGGTATGTAAACACTAGCCTTCTTCTTCTCGATTCTAGGATCTCTATTTCACACAAAACTCACAAACAATACGGGAATTTTCAAAACCCAAGATAAGTTTTTTACTTATAACTCATAGTTTTTCTTATTTTCTTTCTAAAATAAGTACAAGTTGCAAACACATAATTACATACACATCTTCTTTTCAAAGGATAAAACGATTTTTATTCGCACATAGAAACCTCTTTTTTTTAAACGTTTTCTAAAAATGATACCTCTTCCCGTATCAATTTCACAAAAGCAATTTCTCACGTCTAGGACAAATCTCTTTTTCATTATTAATACAAAGTAAAAACCCGTTTTCATTGCATCTCATGTCTTTTGAATGCTAAAGAGAACACATAACTAATATGTGTTTTCGGGAATGTTCATTTAAGCAACAATGAATTAGGAGCACTCGGGTTATCTCACATAATAGTATGCTTTTTCACTTCTAGTTTATTTTTCTTTTCCTTGTTAGGAGTCGAGATAACCGCAACTCCAAATAGTTTGCATATAGGCACACATTAGGCAAAAATGTTTCCAAAAGGAAAATTTTGTGCTGCGTGAATCACCAGTCCCACGGATCCCAGCCTTAATGCTGGACGGATCCCTCAAGGGAAGGATCCGTGAGGCAGAAGCTAGTTTTATCTTCTATTTTTCTCACTTTGGATGAAAATTCCAATATCTTTTCATTTTTTTGGAGTATGTTCTTTAATGCTTGTGTTCTCATGATCACATGCCTTAAATTCATATATAATCATTAGATGTTAATCCACATTTTGGGTCAAGCATTCATTATAATACATTGTTTTTCTATATATAGGACTCCCAAAATGCTTGCATATTCATTTCATCTTCACAAACAAACAACACCATGTCATCCAAAAGATCTTACAACTTAGATAAATCATCTAGTACAAATAATCCTCTTCAAGAAATCCAAACCTTTGTACTTCCACCTTCCAAAATACCACAATCAAACTCTAGGATATCTGCACGGATTAGCATCCGCCCTTGTTGCTTAGCAAAACCATCATCAAATGGCTCATCACCATCAAATAACTCACCACAAGATGCTTCCATTATAGCACCTCCTTCATCACCAACAAGTACACCAACTTCATCACCTAAAGTCACTCTTTTGGAACTCCTTACGACTCCAACAAGATCTCAACAACCAAACAAAAATAAATAGCCTTTTTGACACCTCCCACATCTCCAAACACAATATTCAATGACCTTGAAACATCACCACCCTTAGCTCCCATTAAGCTACAAGAACATCTAGGTTCTTTTCCACCACCGCTTCCAAACATTCCGGACTTTGATCCGTATTTTCCTATTTTTCCACCACATCTTCCGCAACTCACAAATCAAAACAACCCGGAAAAATTCCGCACTCATTACCCACATCACTTTCATTGTGAACATTGCCAATCCACTAGGGAAATTGCAATAGAAGTTAGGGAAGAAATGCGATTCATACTCAACCTCATCCTTGATCGCATCAATACCATTACTCATCAAAACCTCCATCCATAACCTTATGCAAGCATGGAAGGAATCATTATTACTATTTTCTATTTTTAGTACTTTTCTTTTGAGTCATTTTCAAGAACAAGTCTTGTTCTTATTTTTACATGCTTGTAGGTGGCATAAATACCACTACACTTTGTTGTTTTATTACAAGGCCTTGTTTACATACCTTGGCTCCCAATCTTGATTCTCGTCAATCACAATATTATTTAAGAATGTTACTAACCTTTCTATTTGTAGGATTTTTTTTTATTTTTCTTCACTTGACGCCCCAAACTAGGGGGAGTAAGCGTTACGTGGACTATTTTACCACCTTTTATTTCTTTGATGGGTTAACTTTTTGTTTCGACAAAAAGGGGGAGAAGAAGTAAAACTTAGGGCCTTTCAAAACATACATCTATTCTTAAGTTTTACTCATCATAACATTATGTTTTTTCATCAACAAAAAGGGGGAGATTGATAATACAAGTAAACCGTAAAAACGTTTATTAATATTTTGCGATCTCTTTGTATTTTGTTGATAACAAATATAATGTTATCTTAAGTACAATTATAAGGATACATGTTATTTTTGTAAAGCATTTACATATAGCTATTTAATACAAATTGTTGTAATAAATCATTTGTTGTAATAGTTTATTAGGATGGGTAAAAATCACAACCCATGGATCATATCCATAACCCATGGTATTGACCCATACCCACTTGACTAGATACATTGTACTCATTAGATACATTGTATCTAAAAGAATACCCATGGACCAACCCATGACCCATGACCTATAACCAAAAAACCCATGGGCAAAGAGGAGCGTCCCACGGATCCCTAGGTTTACACTAGACGGATCCCTTGTGGGAGGGATCCGTGGGATCCGGGGAACAGTGGCAAGTTTTTCCTATAAATAGAGAGCTATTTCTTCATTCTAACTCACCCCTCTTCTTACTAATTCTCTCATATACTCTCATTCTCTTCTAATAAAAGATCACTTGATCTAGAGAGTACTTCTTTATTTGTTTCTTTAGTGATTCTCATATAGGTCCTTCTCTAAGGCGAGATCACGAGCATTCTACAAGTCATCCAAGCAAGGGGTCCTTGATTGATTTGTTCCTCCACAAGATTTCTATAGCAAAGATCTTGTATTTGATATTTCACATATTTGTTGTGTAATAGTCGTGTTGGTTTGGTCCACCGTGTTACGGACTCGGTATTTAGCTTTGTACCAGAAAAAGGTGTAAGCAACGTTGTGAAGGCTTCTCCACCAAGTTGAAGGATTTTGTTGACATAGTGCTTGAACTCTCGAGTAGGTGACTCGGGAGTGGAGTAGGGCAAGGAAGGTGTCCTTGTAGCCGAACCACTATAAATCGGTTGTGTCATTTCTATCCCTTGCTTTACTTTATTTACTTGCTTTATCATTAGATCTATACTTTCTCTACATCCATACGATTTCACATAATATCGAATCTAAAGTTTTTGAAACTAACTTAAAATCGGCAAAACTATTCAACCCCCCCTTCTAGTTTTCCACAATTTCAAAAACATAAACTCTTTATAAGTAGTAGAGATTTGAATATCATCATCAAACACAAAAAATACCATTAGTTAACGTCAATTGCACATTATGAGTTCCACCTTTTTTGGCCGATTGCACATTATGAGTTCCACGTTTTTAAGTACTTGCATATTGCTCAATAAACCGTGTATTTATAAGTTAATGTTAGGTCAATATATTTGACATACACAAGCTAGGTTTTAGTGTGTGTGTGTGTGTGTGTATGTGTGGGAGAGAGAGAAAGAGAGAGAGAGAGAGAGAGTGTTAGGTCACAAGGTTTACCACACAAGCTTATAAGAAAGATAGAGAGGCGATTGAACAAGTATCACACACACACACACACGATATAATAGACACGGTTTAGGCGTAGAGTATATGTGAAAAGAAAACTTGAACAACCAACCTTCAAATGAAGGTTTACATAAAACATTTATAGGCAAGGGAGCTAGGGCAACACACCTACTCCTTCCTCCTTTCTCCTATGGGCTTGGGCCTAAGCTCATGGGCCTTCTACATAAGCTTAAGGCTAATAACAAACATAAAGGCCATACTAAGCTAACTATTACATATGAGTAACTAACACTTGAATAAGGTTTAGGAGTGATTCCAACAATCTCCCCTCAAGTGTTATTACATATGAGTAACAAACACTCAAGTGTTGGTGATGAAACGATTGAAGGCGTTGATGTAATAGTAGTAACTTTGACGTCGACATTCTTCTTTCTTGTGAGAAAAATTGCCTTGATTTGAACAATCTCCCCAGTGTAGAGAGATAGTTTACTTTGAACGGTTATGCTTGGACGTCATCATTAACCTTGTTCTTTGATCATTGTTCTTTGTGGTGAAAGTGATAGTATGTTGTTGGCTGCATCAAGTCTGCTTCGTGTCCGAGCTTCGCCCATTTTGCTACGGTGTCTCCACGTCGTTCTTCAACATGCTCACACGCTCTTTGACGTTAGAATTGAAAGTATGATGGAGTTCTTTAAGTCTTTAACTTTGTAGATTCTCTGTATTGACGAAGAATCATTCTGACTTTTGTGTTGCTTTAGGATAGAACTTCCATTAGTGATGATGTTGGCATGAGTATGAGAAGAATACCTTGACGATCATTCCGCTCCAGAGCTTCCATAAGAAGGAAACATTTAAACGGTTAGTAATAAGCGGATTCCGGCACTTACAAGTTTGAACTTCGAGAGTGTTAACGGCATAGTGTGAAAACACAACTCTAATTCTTACAAAGGCCGTTCTAATCGGAGTCCCACAAGTGAGATAACACGATGTACCGAAGTACACCTACGATTCATATGAGTTGCTGAGGTACACCGAAGCATCACCATGATTGTAGACCATTTGAGACCACTAAGCGCCAATCCACGGGGAGTTGCCGAAGCGACCTGGCTGTCGGTACGTTTAATGTTGACCCGGCAGAGTTTCCATTCATTCACTGAAGATCACAAATGTGAACCTCTCATAAATGTTCTCGACAGATTGCTAAGATACTGTGAAGGACTCACGATATGAACCACGATAACCTTATTGTTGATCATCAAGTGATTAAATGTCAAGTGTACCTAAGAGATCTTTTGATGAATCTCGTGGCTCTAGACTCAATAGTGCGTTTGGTTTTCTGGCGGAGACTAGGGAGAGGGTCTCCTTCTTCAATACCAGCAATCTCTAAGAGAAAGCCGATAGTTTACGAGGGTTCCGGTGAGAATGAAACAAGCTTCTGTTGAGAGAAACTTGAGTGGCTAAGAAGGTTTAGTGCATGCGTCCTTGGGTCCATGACGACTTTTAATCTACAATACCGGCGTCACAAAGTGACAACCAGTAGCATATGAATTGAACCCGATTATGCGCCTAAGTTGAATAATGCGGAGGGCTATTTATTTTCACCCTTTTCTTTGCATTTCTTTTTAATTCTTCAACTCCTTCTTTCTCCGATTCTCATTTTCTCCTTTTTACAATCATACCTAAGGACTTCTAAATACAAACTATTTGTGGTGTCACTGGGTAGATCCCTCGACTCTGGCGGATCATAGGACGGTTATTCTAACCTTAGTCACCTTATAACTCCATGACTAACCTATGTTGCCATAAAAAACCTTTGTTGTGAAAAATCTCTCAAAGTGTTTGTGAATGAAAAACATTTAGTACCCTTTGTTGAGATAAGATTTTTGCATAAATACTCCCCTCATGTGCTTAAGTGTTTTTAGCGGTTAAAATGCAGTGAGGAAAGAGGCCTTACATTTTGAATTGATTCACTCAAGATAGACAATCCCCAGCGAGAACGGTTCGTGGCATAGTTAAAGAAGTTGCATTGTCGACTTTTTAGGTGACAACTAGCTCTAATAACTACCTTGAAGGTGTAGACAATCCTCCGAAGGTGGAGTCAAACCCGTCGAGTTCATGTTTATCAAGAGTTTCTCGAATGGTACATTCTACTCGAGACAAGTCCTACTTGAGACTGCGTTTACATCACTAGCGAACTAGCGGTTATTACCCGTCCGGGACAAGTCTTTTTCGAGTTACTAACAGTTAAGCATCGTCAATTGTTGGTTAAGTCACGAAACAATGCAATTCATTTGCATTTTACACAACATATTTCTTATCACATATTTTTCTCCTTTAAAATGGCATATTAAAGTGTTATTTTTTGAAGCGTTTGAGAATAAATATGACCATTTCGATGTTGCGGGAAGAATGACTCTTGAGAACAATTTTTGAACAAAGTTTTGATTCAAGTACCCCCCTCAGTGATATAAGCGGTTGAGGGTTTTAGAAAATCATAAGTGGAAAGTACTTGTTCTTTTGAGCAAAACCTGAAAAGTGAAAGGTTTGATAGGTTTTACTCAAAAGTAAGAAGCTTTCGCTCCTTTATAAGGATTGTGGCATTAAGCGTACTCACGGTCCTTTTATTACAAGTACGGGTTGCGTTCATCGTAATGTGTCCACAAGCCATTGACATAATTAATCAAACATCCAAAATGATATGAAGAAAACAA